>CM070632.1:43214664-43802535 GCA_036346255.1 Ampelocalamus luodianensis | reverse complement strand
GGTTTTTACCAAATGACTCGAGAGGTCTTTTACAGGAGTGGTCCTAGTGGCTCGATGGAGTTCCAAGAGGTCTTAAACGGCTAGGATCTAACCTGGGAGGTCCAAGCGCAAGATTTACACAGCAGCCGATCTAACGGCCAAGAGCTAATCCCAGAGGTCTTCAAAGGCCGAGGTAGAACTAGGGAGGTCCTGGGACTTAGAAATTTTCATAAACCCATCTACGCAGCATGCATCTAACCGAGGGTGGTCTTAACGGCCGGATTAACCGAGGTGGGAGGTCTTACACTTATGGGTTTTCATGGGGAAGACCTAAAGGTCCAGATCTAAACGTGGGGAGGTCTTAGACGGCACGAAGAGCTCAAGGAGGTCCAAGGTGCCGGTAAAGGCGGACCTCCTGGACAATGATAAAGGGTGGCGCTAAGACAACTCATCGCATCGATGATTGGTAATAAATGGGCATTTAAGATGTCCTAACCAGCCGATTTAAAACGGAGGTTTTGAACCGCAAAATCCCGAAGCGGCTCAACGGTTTGTCGGCGATAGGGACTACGCTACGCCATCAAGGGCACCACATACTCGCAACAGTGTCGCGACCGCTGAGGCACTCGACGGCGGCGACGTTTTAAACGCCGGGCGAGCCGAGAATGACTGAGGACAAGTCTTCCGACAAAAACCGAAAACGTGAATCGAGCGCCACGAGCTAAGCTTAGCTAGACCTTAAGCTCATGGGACTAAAATGAACTCACCCAGTGTAGGGAAGGTCCAGAGGAAGACGGAGGGACTTGGAGAAGGTCGACTAAGTCCCACGATGAAGAGCTTGCCGAGAGGAAGAAGAAGATGGCCTCGACCGCAGTTACTCCCCAACTCGCGCACCACCGCAATGAGAACCTGCTGCTAGAGCAAGCTCGAGTTGAGGAGATCAAGATGACAAAGAACAAGGCCAGAAGATGCCGACCACCGAGTTCGGCAATGGTGGTAAGGAAGGGCTCTGGTGCTCAGTGTTTGAGTTTGAGGACCAACTCAATTGAGGGAGCCTGCCACAACCAAGAACGAAGAAGGAAGAAGGAGAGGAAGTTTTCAGTGCCATGATAGCCCGGGAGTTTGGCAAGGGCTAGGCAAACCCATCCGTGAGCAAGTCCATGGCCCCGCCATGTCTTGCTAGATTTGACAAGAGCAGTAGGTAGGGGAAGACTTCTAGGCTAGGCTCGACACATTTAATGCGTGGCGAAAGAGACGCTGGGAAGGACCAAAAGTGACAGCCATCGCTCCCAACCGCCTGCTCGACACACGCATGGGTGCGGAAAGCTTATGATGACCGCATTCCGGTGAGGTCGCGAGGAAGAGAAACAGAGCCGAGGGAGAGGTCCCGGGCGTCCCAGTGTGTGCTCTGGGAGGTCATGGACGCCCAAGAATCGCCGAGGTGGGGAGGTCTTGCGCGGCGCGAGAGGTCCTGGAGGTCGGGGAGCTCCCACGATGGATATCCCGCGGCTTGGACCACCCCTGCGCCGAGGGCGCCAAGAGGTCCTCCGATCGCTGGGAGGTCGAGCGTGGATGGAAATCCAACGGGCAGAACGGGCGCGCACGAGATCGAGCCTGGCAAGCGGCAAGCGACATGGTCCAATCCAAGTCTGCTGAGTTGGCCTGTCCGAGCCCAGTCCGACTCAACCAGCATTTAGTTTTTCCGGTTTTGGAAGGAGCTGCTCTGGAGGATTGTTTGAGGTAAACTGACTCAAAAATTATGAAATTTTACAGAGCTTGCTAGCTCAAACGAGGACCCAGCATAAAATTTTCAGAGGCTTTGGGGCTGTGGATTTTCCTCCAAAATTTAACAAGGCACTGGTCCAAGGTTTGACTAGACTTTTTGAATTGAGTTTGACCGACTCCAAAAATATTCAAACATTTTCTAAAAATTGTGAAACTTTTCAGAGGAGTCACATACCAACCCAAGAATTTAGGAAAATATTTCAGGAGATTATCACAAGTTGGAACAAGGATGATTAAGAAGAATAAGATGTGGGTCGAATGACTTGTGATCTTTGTATTCTACATAATCTCTTTACAACAATTGTCCAAAGCATGAAATACAAGATGTGAAAAAGTTTTAATTTCCTCATTTTCTTACATTTGAAACACAAGCCCAAAATTGGGATGTTACAATCTCCCCTTACAAGAATCTCGAATCGAGATTCCGCTTTATCTGAGAAGAAAGAAGGAAAATCGCAAGACGGCGCATCTTCTCGCCCCAAGTTGCCTCATCTTCGTAATGGTTTGACCATCGAACCTTAAGGAACTTGATGACACGCCTTTGTTCTCCGCTCGTATTCTCAAGAATGCAACAGTGGTGCTCGCAGTGTAGGTCAAATCCTCTGCACATCGAGAGTTTCCAACTGAGCTCAACGGGGACACTGAGGCACTTCTTCGTGTGTGGAAACATGGAACACATCATGCACACCCTCAAGTGCAACGGCAGCCCAACCTGTATGCAATCGCCCAACTCTCTCGACGATACGGTAAGGCCCAATATATCGAGGAGCCAACTTGCCCTTGATGCCAAAACGCCGATGGTCTTCAAGGGTGAGACTTTGAGATACACAAAGTCATTGGGCTCAAAGCTCAACTCACGGGCGACGACGATCCGTGATAGCTCTTTGTCCGGATCGGGCCGCGCAGATGCTCGCGATCAATCGAACTTGACTTTCGCCCCATTGATCGAACCGGGCCGAAATCGCCGCCACCACCGACTACCAACTGGCTCGCACTCTTCTCCCATACAAAGCCTCAATGGTGCCATGCCAAGACCGGCTCAAAGTCGTTGTTGTAGGAGAACTCAAAGAAATGGTAGGTATTTCTCCCACTTCTTCCCATAGGAAAGAACACAAGCACGGAGCATATCTTCCAACACTTGGTTGACTCGCCTGTCCTCGCCATCACCGAGGATGAAAGGTCAGATCAAATGAAGGCGTCCCCATAGCTCTTGCACTATGCCAAAACCGCCGGTGAAAAGCGCACTCACGATCAGAAATAATCGCTTTGTACACCGTGAAGACTCACAATTCTCGAGACATAAAGGTCCGCCAAAGGCCCCACACGGCCGAGCCCTGACGGAAGGAAATGTGCCACTTAGTCAACCCGTCGATCACGCACCTAAATAGCATCATTCCTGGACGAAGGGCAATCCGCTGATGAAGTCCATGCCAACGGAATCCCACTTCCACTCAGCACCGCAAAGGCTGAAGAAGACTCGCTGACGCTGATGTTCGCCTTCACACGACAAAGACACGCCGCACTCCAGCAAACGAACTTGGCAATCTCGCTTCATTCGGGTCCACTGTAATCTCCGCGTAAGGTCCCGATACATCTTGGTAGCCCCGGATGGATGGACAAAGGAGAATCAGTGGGCTTCATGAGAATCAATTCCCGCAATCCATGACCTTAGGAACCACAAGACGCTTCAAACCACACAACGCCATGCTCGCCCTCCAAAAGCACTCTGGCAATCCCATCCTTGATGTTCGCTTGATCCGCTCACACCGCATCCGTCACGTGCCGCTTTGATTTGGTCCACCAAGGTTGGTTGCACAACCAATGTAGTAAGAGAACCGCGCTACGATCAAACCTAAATTGAGGCGCTGAATTCTCAATGAGGATAGGTCGCCGCTTCGAGCATCAACATGTTACAATACACCTTTCGACCGAGTGCATCCGCAACGACATTGGCCTTGCCCTGATGGTACCGAATACCCATGTCATAATCCTTGATCAATTCCAACCATCTTCTTTACCGAGGTTCAGATCCGTCGGGTGAACAAGTACTTCAAGCTCTTGTGGTCGGAATACACCTCACAACGGTTACTAATCGATAATGCCGCCAAATCTTGAGTGCATGGACCACAAGAATGCAATTCCAAGTCATGAGTAGGATAGTTGAGTTCATGAGGCCTCAATCGCCGCGATGCATAGGCCACAACCTGCCCTCCCGCATAAGAACACAACCAAGACTCGATGAGAAGCATCACAATAGATATCAAAACTCTGTGGAATATCGTGAGAACAAGCACTGGTTGAGGTCAACCGCTTCTTGAGTTCCTCGAAACTCACATCACAAGCAGCTGACCACTCAAATTTCTTGTCTTTCTTCGGAGCATCAACCATAGGCTTTGCAATCTTGGAGAAATTCTCGATAAGCGCGATAGTAGCCACCAAACTAAGAAAACTCCGACATCCGTGGACTCACTTGGGCTGACCCAAGATAGCACATCACCGACCTTGCTAGGATCCACACCACACCTCACGAAAGAACATGGCCTAAGAATGCCACTTCAACCGTAACTCGCACTTGCCGAATTTGGCATACAAACTGGTGCTCACGCAGCTTGCCCAATACAAGCTTAAGATGCTCAAAGATGCTCTTCTTCACTCTTGGAGTAGATAAGGATATCATCGATGAATACCACCACTAACCTATCCAAATACTCCATGAATACCGAGTTCATTAGATTCATGAATAAAGCAGGACATTAGTCAAACCAAAGGACATGACGGTGTACTCGAAGGCCATAACGAGTAGCAAATGTCATTCTTAGGAATATCCTCACCCTGATCCCGACTTGATGATAGCCCAATCTCAAGTCAATCTTGAGAAGACTCGTGTTCGGCCAACTCGATCAAGAGATCATCAATCCGGGGCAAAGGATACTTGTTCTTTACCAGCCACCCTCATTGCTTTCTGACGGTAATCAACACACATGCGCAAGGTCTTGTCCTTCTTCTTCACAAAGATAATCGACAACCCTCAAGGTGATGAGCTAGGACGGATAAAACCTTCTCTGTAGCCACCCAGCCTGTTTCTTCAACTCTCCAACTCATTAGGAGGCATGCGATACGGCCTCTTAGAAATAGGGCGTACTGTGCAAAGAACTCGATTACAAACTCCGCATCTCAATCAGAGGCATCCCGCAAGTCTTCAGAAAGACATCCGCCGGTCGCGCATGCTGGGACGCCGTGAATCTCCAATGTTGGCTTTGCTCCAAGGACATAAAGATGGGGCCTCTCGCAATCGTGCGTAAAATCCAACCCGCTTCACCAAGGATCGTGAGGTAGACAATCTTCCCGGCACAATCGATTTGCCCCAAGTGTTGGGACAACCAATCCATGCCAAGAATCACATCCAAGCGCGCCGAGTCGAGTAGGACAAGATTCGCCAAGAATCCCACCTTCGATGTGGATAGGAACATCCCGCAAGATACTTGGTCACTCTCATTTCCTAACCCGAGAGCGAATCAAGAAGTGGAATCCCGCAGAGGAACACAAAGAAGGCCACAATCAACAAAGAAAAGACCTCGAAATAAAAGAATGCGAGGCCCCAGAGTCAAATAAATCGTGAGCAGACGCAAATTAACAAGGAGCGCATCTAACACCACGCCGGTGCCTCGCGGCTCTCCTCAAATGAGATATGGCTTGACTCCTGCCGCCCCCAAGCCCGGTCTTCTGGCCGTGGGTGACTACTCTTGCCCGCCCCTCCATTAGGACGAGGGGCCGCCTAGCCTTCTTAGGACAACTACTTCGCAGAGGGCCCTTGCTGTGGCGTGAGCTGTGATGTCGGCCGCGGGTTGCGGGGAACACTTGCCGGGGTCGCAGTGCACGCGACCGAGCCACGGGCTCATGAGGACGTGGGAGCCGTGCCAAGGCCTCGGCGGTGGTGAAGCCAAAGAACGGGCCACGGTAGGCCCAACTCGGGACGAACGAGGCCACCAAGCAGATCGCTGGCCTCTCACTTGCGCCAGTGGACTCTCGGCGCCGCCTCGCCTTGTGCTCGGGCGATGATGGCCTTGTCCACCAAGGTCCGGAAGTCGGAAGTCCACACAGAGAGCTTGTCCTCAAGCTCCTCGCACAAACCTCCATGAACTTTTCCCCGCTGGCCTCACTGGGCCACTCAGCAGGAGCGCACTCGCCAAATGGTTGAACTCATGGAGGTATCTGTCATAGATTTGCGCCCGCTTGAGCGCAAGGAACCTTCTTCTTCGCCTTCATCAGCCCGCGAGACATGGCCCGACGAGCCGATCCGAACTCCTCCCACGACCACGTGTCCCGCTGGCCGCATGGCGCAGGAAGTTCTCCCACCATGAGAGTGCCGCACCCTCCAACCGATGGGATGCGGTGCGCCCGCCCCGCCTCGGCATCGAGCAACGCTGAGCTCCGCCAACCGCATAAACACTGCTGCTCGCGCCTGGCGGGATCCTGACCGAGAAGGTGGAGGTCGAGTACGAGGAACTCCGCAAGTCCCCACGAGACTGGGAACCACCTCTGCATCCTGAGGCACCAGAGTGAGTGGAGGTGTTCTCGGCGATAACCTCCAACACTCATGGTCCTCCGAACGACATGCTCGATTTTACGCATGAGGACTTCCGCCATGGCCTGAGGAGGAAGCTCTCATCTGGGACTACCCTACCGATTCCTACCGCCACGTGTCCCACCAGCCATCCTGATTTACTAAGACAAGTTAGATACAGTTCAAGACCCAAGAGCACAGAAATCCAAACTTAGTTAAAACGACCAAAGAATAGTCACAAAAGAACATGAGACCATAAGTCACCGAATCAACTTCCCGAAACGACTAACCCGTATGGAAGAACGAGTAATCGTTTGAGAAGACCCAAAATTTCAGCACTAATCTCCCGCTCAAACCAGTCCAAAATTCAAGGTATACCCACCTAATAGAGTATAGGCATTAGCTAATTTCATATCACTTCTTACCCTTTTATTCCCACAAGTTTTAGTTGTATTTATCTCTCATTTCCTACCCTAATTACTCACCACTAGCTAGCTGTCCTATTTTCTTTCTCCAAGCTCTCTCATGGTTCTCCCAAAACCAAGTTAATCGATAGAGGCTAATTTTTGAAAGGGAGAGAGGAACAACTTTTTCAAACTTAAGTGAGAGTAAGGTGAGATGAGCAAGCTAAGACAGATAAGGAATAAAATTAGAGAACTTACTTAAGTTTTCATAAACTATTTGAAAGTAAGTTTTCAAAATATCCTAAGGGCTTACTCAAGCTAGGGTTTCTACGCCGGTATGGCTCGATACCAACTTTGTGAGGACCTGAACATTTAACTAGTAACACTTAACCTCCAAATGGTTCTAGTGTTACTAATTAAACATTCTAAGCCTCGATGGACATATGCTTCCTGACTGCAAGATACGACATCATCACAAAATTACACATCAATTCCATACACAAACATCACTAAGTTCAACAACGACATACATAAAGTAAAGTTATTACAAAAGAGAGCCGACCGCCAAATAGAACAATATACAAGAATGACAATGGAAGCAAAAGCGCCATAAGATGGCTAGAACAAAAGTCGACTGTTAGCCACACACCCACAAGCAACCGACCGCCGCTAAGCTAGTCGCCTGCTAGTTACCACAACATACCACAAAAGTGAGGCCTATCGTGCTCACCTTCTTCCTCCGCAACAAAACAATTAAGCGTAGTAACCGAGTACAAAGATTGTCTTTGTACCCGTAAGATCGACGTGTGGAATAGCACCTATTCATAAACTACATGCAAGCTTATTTAGGTGGAGGTTGTATGTCTCATTTTGCATAAAGCCAACTTTATTTGCAATAATGTAATACATTTCAAAAGCAAGTTTGCAACTGCTTTGTTATCAAAGTAATAAAGAAGTAAAGGTACATACAAGTAACCACTGAAGCGACTATCCCAATAGTCACCACAACATAGCACTAATCCCGATTCGCACTCACCCATCAAATTTTAATTTAAAAGGTTGTAGTCTAACTCTTGAAAGACCTTGCTGCGTGTCCATAACCTAGGACGAGGCTATTCGAATAGTTTTAACCCCGCAGGTGTACCAATGTACCCACACCTGCATCGCCTTTAAGCCACAAAGCACACTCCGGAAGGTATGTCACATGGCTAAGTCCTACGAGACATTTCCAATCTTGTGTATTAACTACGAGCCGCTGTATGGGTAGAAACACCATACGCTATAGCATTGCAAGCCGAAAGACAACAAATCCCATCACTGTGAAGTCTTTCTGACACTACAATGCTCCCAACACCATCCTCCCGCGACTCGCGACTCGGAGCCAATACACGCCAAAGTACTAAGTCAAGAGAGGTCCCATACCCTCTAATGTGGTTAGCACGCTAAAATGCTTGGTTTAGTGTAACAAGATGTTCGGTCCTTGTTGACCGCACCATTCCAGCCACACCCAAAAATCACACCATCATACCATTGTGCCCAAGTCTAAATCATTTTGTTTTCGCTTTTAGTTTTCATAAGTAGACATGGCACAAGGTGGAAATCATAAATCATAATAAGTTTTATGATCAAGGTTATCGACAAGTCGATAACCGCCATTTCTACCGGCTAAGCATGGCTAAGCAATTAATTCGCAACTACTAAGTGACAAGAGCCCATCCACGAACTCTAAATCACAGCGAGTAACCTAGGCTCATGGTAGTAGAGGATAATCATTTGCTAAGGAAATGCATCTACTAGGCCAACTATTAAAACAAAGTAGCAATGCGCATATAGAATTTGTAATCAACATAAATACTTAAAATACTGGTTTAACATGATCAAACTGCTTGCTCCGCTGTCGTTGCTCAATTTGTTATGGAGGGTCGCTTCGGGTTACCGCAAATGTCTAACCCTGGCGGAAAGGCAAAAGAACCAAGAACAACCAATAAGACGAGCAAAACTTAAACAAAGAGCAAGCAAAATTTATCCAAATACGACTAAATTTATACACAAGGTAGAATACAAATATATCAAGACATAGAAACTGAAAACCTAATTTGGATTTGTAGTAAAAGATATTACCTAAAACTCATTTTCGCCATAATTAGCACTGTAGCAAAAATATTTTCTAGAAAGGTTTTGAAGCTGAAATTTTTATGGTAGCTACCTACTGGTATTGTGGTAACCTATATAAAATTTTAGGTCATTTGGAGTTAAGATGATTTAGTTATGATTTTTCTAAGTTCTACAACTAGTACATATCATTTCTCGTGATCATGGATAAAGACAAAGCCTAGATCAATTTAAAGCATGTCTATAGGCCAAATTTACTGTGTTGAGTTTGCTTAGTTTGCAACTACAGAGAGGAAGTTATGTGGTTTACAAATTTTTCATGAATTTCTAGACCTCATTTTCATTAACAAGATCATGCTATTTAAATCATTTTCTCACTACAACACAGGCCTAATTTCATTCTCGATTGAAGTTCATACCATAACAAAGCTACAAAGAACTGGAATCATTCAAAAGGAGTTAAAATGACAAAGTTATGCACTTTTGAAATTTGAAACAAGAAAAGACTTAGGAAACTTTGAGTTCTCGGAGGTCCAAACGAATCGAAGACAAGGAGAGGTCGGGTCGTTAGATCAAGGTCCGACGGCTACGAGCCTCGGAAGCACAAACGCGCACAAGACCTCCTCCCGTGACTGGGAGGTCTCGGATCGTTGAGATCCGATCCAACGACACGCACAGCGGGCGTGCACAAAGACGCATGGAGGTCTACGTGTTTACAGAGGTCGTGACCGCCGACGAGATCTGGCGGTCCCGGCACTAGGGGAGATCCTAAGGCTTTAAATCCAAGGAAAGAGGTCGACGGCCGATTCTCACGCAGGAGGTCCCAACGGCCTAGATCTCTGAGAGAGGTCCTACTCCTACCGCTAACCATTAGAAGGAGGTCTAACCCGTTAGATCTAAATCTAATCTGGCTTAGACCAGAGGAGGAGGTCCTAACGCCATCGATCCAAAGGAGGAGGTCCTAGGCGGTCAAGATCTCCAGAGGAGGTCTTGATCACCGGGATTGACACGCAGGAGGTCTTGGATGACCAAGATCTTCTGGGAGGTCCTAAGCGATAGCGATTTAACTGGAGGAGATCCGATTTGGTTCTGGGATTAGACCTAGGGAGGTCTTGAACGGTCCAGAACAACGCGGAGGGAGGTCTGAGCGCTAAAGGTTTTACAAAAGGAGATCTAACGCTCAGATCTACCCCGGGGAGGTCTTGAAGGTGGTTTTTACCAAAATGACCTCGAGGAGGTCTTTTTGCGCAGGAGTGGTCCTAGTGGCTCAGATGGAGTTCCAAGAGGTCTTAAACGGCTAGGATCTAACCAGGGGAGGTCCAAGCGCAAGATTTTGCACAGAGCCGATCTAACTGGCCAAGAGCTAATCCCAGAGGTCTTCAAAGGCCGAGGTAGAACTAGGGAGGTCCCGGGACTTAGAAATTTTCATGAAACCCATCTACTGTAGATGATCTAACCAGGGTGGTCTTAACGGCGGGATTAACCGAGGTGGGAGGTCTTACACTTATGGTTTTCATGGGGAAGACCTAAAGGTCCAGATCTAAACGTGGGAGGTCTTAGACGCTAATGAAGAGCTCGAGGAGGTCCAAGGTGCTGTAAAGGCGGACCTCCTGGACAAATGACAAAGGTGGCGGCTAAGACAACTCATCGCCATCGATGATTGGTAATAAATGGGCATTTAAGATGTCCTAACCACCGATTTAAAACGGAGGTTTTGAACCGCAAAATCCCGAGCTGGCTCAACGGCTTGTCCGGCGATGGGGACTCGCCACGCCACTAAGGGCACCGGCATACTCGCAATAGTGTCGCGACTGGCGGAGGCACTCGACGGCGCGACGGTTTTAAACGCCAAGAGCCGAGAATGACTGAGGACAAGTCTTCCGACAAAACCGAAACGGTGAAACCGAGCCACGAGCTAAGCTAGCTAGACCTTAAGCTCTATGGGACTAAATGAACTCACCCGAGTGTAGGGAAGGTCCAGAGGAAGACTGAGGGACTTGGAGAAGGTCGGCGAAGTCCGGCGATGAAGAGCTTGTCTGAGAGGAAGAAGAAGATGGCCTCGACCCGCAAAGCTACTCCCCAACTCTGCACCACCGCAATGAGAACCAAGCTGTTAGAGCAAGCTCGAGTTGAGGAGATCAAGATGACAGTGAACAAGGCCAGAAGATGCCGGGACCACCGGAGCTCGGCAATGGTGGTAAGGAAGGGGCTCTCGTGCTGTGTGTTTGAGTTTGAGGACCAACTCAATTGAGGGAGCTCAAGCACACCAAGAACGAAGAAGGAAGAAGGAGAGGAAGCTTGTGCTATGTATAGCCCGGGAGTTTGGCAAGGGCTAGGGGCAAACCCAATCGTGAGCAAGTCCATGGCCCCGCCATGTCTTGCTAGATTTGACAAGAGCAGTAGGTAGGGGAAGACTTCTAGGCTAGGCTCTGACACATTTAATGCGTGGCGTAAAGAGACGTTGAAGGACCAAAGTGACAGCCATCGCTCCCAATCGCCTGCTCGACACGATGGGGCGCGGAAAGCTATGATGACCGGCACTCCGGAGGTCGCGAGGAAGAGAAACAGAGCCGAGGAGAGGTCCCGGGCGCCCTGATGTGCTCGGGAGGCCATGGACGCCCAAGAATCGCCGAGGTGGGGAGGTCTTGCGCGGCGAGGAGGTCCCTGGGAGGTCGTGGAGCCCCACGATGGATATCCCGCGCTTGACCACCCTAAGGCGCCGAGGGCGCCAAGAGGTCCTCCGATCGGCTGGGAGGTCGTGAGCGGTGGATGGAAATCCAACGGTTAGAACGGGCGCGCACGAGATCGAGCTCAGGTGCGGCGCACGCGACATGGTCCAACCAAGTCTGCTGAGTTGGGCCGGTCCGAGCCCGAGTCCGACTCAACCAGATTTAGTTTTTCCGGTTTTGGAAGGAGCTGCTCCTGGAGGATTGTTTGAGGCAAAGAAACCGACTCCAAAAATTATGAAATTTTTACAGGAGCTGCTAGCTCAAACGAGGACCTAGCATAAAATTTTCAGAGGCTTTGGGGCTGTGGATTTTCCTCCAAAATTTAACAAGGCACTGGTCCAAGGTTTGACTAGACTTTGAATTGGTTTGACTCGACTCTCCAAAATATTCAAACATTTTCTAAAATTGTGAAACTTTTCAGAGGAGTCACATACCAACCCAAGAATTTAGGAAAATATTTCAGGAGATTATCACAAGTTGGAACAAGGATGATTAAGAAGAATAAGATGTGGTCGAATGACTTGTGATCTTTGTATTCTATAATCTCTTTACAACAATTGTCCAAAGCATGCAGAAATACAAGATGTAAGAAAAAGTTTTAATTTCCTCATTTTCTTACATTTGAAACACAAGCCCAAAATTGGGATGTTACACTTCTCCAAAACACACACACAAGAACACACCACCGACTCAATTTCATAATTAACACCTCCCAAAGTACTTAGTCAAGAGAGGTTCCATATCCTCGTGTGGTTAGTACGCAATAAGCGCTTGGCTTAGTGACACAAGTAACTCTCGTCCTTGGGGACTTAGGCACCATTCCACACACCCGACAGATCACATCAACATACCATTGTGCCCAAGTCAAGATATAGTTTTGTTTTCAGTTTTGATTTGTAAATCAATAAAACACAAGGGTTGGACATAATGGAGTAGTATAAGTAGTTGTGTGATCAAGATCATCGACTAAGTCGATGATCGCCCAATACTACCGATAACTAGGCATGGCTAAGCAATATTCATTCGAATTACTAAGTGATAAGAGTTCATCCATCGAACTCTAACCACAAATAAATAACCTAGCCTCTGTAGTAGAGGATAACCATTTACCTACAGATTATGCAACTAGAGGTCTAACTAATCAATTTAACAACAAAATAGCAATGCATACATAGAAGTTAAACAAAATATTAGACTTTAAAAGTAATGGGATTAATGGAAATGATCAAACCGCTTGCCTGCTTGTTGTGGCTCAAATTGTTATGAGGGTCGTTTCTGTGGTTACCGCAAATATCGAATCCTGCTTAAAGAGCGAAACAACCAATAAGACGAGCAACACTTAAATAAAAAAACAAGCAAAAATTATCCAAATGCGATGAAATTTATACACAAGGTAGAATATGGATATACCTAGTCATAGGAACTGGAAAACTTAATTTGGATTTGTGGTAAAAGATATTTCCTAAAACCTATTTTCGCCAAAATGCTACACTTAAATAGCACTGTAGCAAAAATATTTTCTAGAAAGGTTTTGAAGCTGACATTTTTATTGTAGCTACCTACTGGTATAGTGGTAACCCATATAAAATTTCAGGTCATTTGGAGTTATATTGAAAGAGTTATGATTTGTTTAAATTGTTTAGGTATTAAACTAAAATATGATCCTTATGATTTTTTAAAATAGTAAAATTTGTGAAACCAATTTTCCCAGCAAATACATTAGCATTGGAAGCTACTCCAATTGGATTCATACAAAAAGGATCTATAGATTAAAAGTTATGCATTTTATAAGTTTACAAAGTTCTGAAAAACAGTATTATGTTCACTTGTTTACTATTTTTGAAAATGGTTTTCCAGGTTTGATCATGGTCTACAATTATTTTTATATTTAAGTTCAAGTTATAAGGAAGCTAACAAAATTGGAATCATCTAATTTGGAGCTAAGATGACAAAGATATGAAATGACAAGACCCTAATGTGATACTGATTTCTGGACTTAACACTTTCGGACTTCACTAACACCGCAGACGTGGCGAATAAGAGCCGCCGATCTCGCATCCAACGGACGACATTGAACCAGACCAAACACTCCTCACGCTGCGGAACAGAGGGTCGACGTGGAGGCTCCAGGTCGTTGATCTCTCGGATCCAACGGCCGAAGACCACCACGCCGCCTCCGCAACGCTGTCGTCCGACAACGCGTCGCCGAAGGCTTCACGCCGACAACGCCGGCACCAAAGCTGCACTGGTGGCGCCGAGTGAATGCCGTGAATGGTGCGCAATAGCATTGCGCACCCTCCCGTACCACCCACACCGACGGTGGTGGACCAGAGCGGCGGCGCGACGACGCAGGGGCGCGCGGAAAAGACGCAACGCCGATAAGCTGCGCAAGGAGCTCCGCAGCAGCAAACCAAGTGGTGCCCGAGCATCTAGGGACTACTGCGATGCTACCCGAGTGATGCGAGGTGCAGGGATGACCGAGCAGCCCCAATGACGAAGCTCCGCGACGCAACAATGGCGCAATGAGGAAGATCACCCGAGCCAAAATAATGAGCCCGCGGATCAAGATAGGTTGCATACCACCCACCGATGCTACGCAGAGAGGAATTGATGGGAGAAGGGCTCACCGCTACTGGAGACGAAGAAGGATGCTCGCGCGATTTGGGAAATCCAAAATCCCGGCGCCCCGCTGAAGCAACTTGAAATGGAGCGGTTGTTAAGCACCACCGAGGTGAGAGGAAGGTGCAGGAGCAAGAAGGGAGCCCAAGAACCACTGGAGCACTGGGTTCACCAAGAAGCTCCGCGGGCAACAATGGCGGCGAGGAGATTTCGAGCGCTTGGAAGCTCCACAAGGGCAAGGGCGACGGAGAGCTCAAGGGTGTAAAGAAGGATAAAGGAGGACAGGGGGCTTAAGTAGGCCCGAGGAGCTCGAGCACCGTTGTTCGCCTCTGGTTCCCGCTGCCACAAGGCCGTGAGCGACGGGAGCAGTGAGACGACGACTAAACGGGCGGAGGACGGCATTTAATGCGCTCGCGCAGAGCCGCTGACGACGCACGCGAGGTGACAGACATCACAGACCCACGCTCGGCTCGCCATGGCGCAGGCCGCCCGAGCGAGAGGAGGACGACGATGGCCACCGTCCGATTCGCATCCAACGACGCCAGGCGATCGAGTCAAACAGCCGCAAGATAATCGCCCACCGCTCGATGGACATCCAACGGCCGAGAAATGTAAGGCAACCGAGCGTCCAATGCCTACACGAATGAGAGCCGTCCGATGGAGATCTAACGGCTGATGACGCCACGCCCCGCCGACCGCGCCGGTGCGATTAGTTGGCTTGGTCGAGTCAAGTGACTGAGCCCGAGCCCCACTCGAGTCTAATGAACAAGACAAACCAGCTTAGGGTTTGATTTTAAACCTGAAACTTTGGGGATTTAATTGAGGTATCAGATCATCTCCAAAATTTATGAAATTTTAACTGAGGTTCCTGATCTTAGGTTAACCTTTCATAAAATTTCCAGAGGTTTTGTGCACTGGAATTTTCTCAAGAAATTCTGAAGGTTAAAACAGAGGTTTGACTAAGGTTTGACTTGCCTCTAAAATATTTCAAATAATTTCAAAAATTATGAAATAATTCAGAGGTGTTACTAAGCAACCTTAGAACCAGGAAAATTATTTCAAGGGTTTGACAAAAGATTTGACCAAGGAGGTAGTTGACTTGATAAATGAGGCTTTTGATTTTTAATTTCCAAAATTCCTTTACAAGAATTTCAAAAGTTTCAAGAGTAAAAGGGTGTAAGAAAAGTTTTAATTTACCCTCAATTTCTTACATTTGAAACACAAGCCAAAATGGGGATGTTACACTTCTTGAGCTTCATCAGCCATCAGAATGTGGGCCCGACTAAAGCAGATCAAACTCATCCCACGAGACAACGTGGCTCGCGGCCGCATGGCAGAAAGTTCTCCCACTAAGAGAGTGCCGCACCTCAAGCGATGGGATGCAAGAGTGCCCGCCTCTGCTCCCGCATCGAGCGATATTGAGCTACCAACAAGACGCAGCCAATCATCCGCGGAGTGGATCCTCTGATCGAGAAAGTGGGCGTCAGCGACGGAGGAACTCCGCAAGCCCACCACGAGACCGGTGGCCACCACCTCCGCATCCCGGGCAAGCGGCGGAGCGGAGGTGTTCCTCGCAATGACCACCAAGATCCGGTCCGGTCCATGCGATTCCGCTCGATCGAGCTGTAACCTCACCATGGTCTGAGGAGGGAGAAGCTCCTCATCGAAACCACCTGGCACCGATCATTGCGGTGGTTCTTGTCATCCTGCTCCACAAAAATAGGTTAAACACAACCCGGACAGAGACAAAGAAGACAACTAACCTCTAAACAAAACAACCTTTTAAAAGCTCAAGTAACCACATAAAATTACAGCAAGATCATAAAGATAACAACCATCTTCCTATTATGACTAACTCGTATGGAAAAACGAGTAATCAATTTTTCAGGAAGGAAATTTCAGAATATTAACTTCTGTTCGAAACAGCTAGGAACAAGGTGAGATATTTACTAAAGAATGGTTAGACTCTTAGCTAATTCATATCACTTCTTACCCTTTTATCCCCACAAGTTTTAGTGGAATTAACCTCTCATTTCAGCACTTTTACTACCTAAATGCTAGCTGTCCAGAAAATTTATTGCTTGCTGTCCAGATTTTCTTCATTCAGCTCCTGGCCGAAATTTGTAGCTTCCAGTTGCTTCAAATATTCCCGAGACAGCCCACACTTTCATTTTATAACTCTCATGGTTTACCCAAAACCAATCTACTCGGTAAACAACTATCTTTTGAAAGGAGATGAGAGGAAAACTCAACCTTCAAATTCAGTTCAGAACAAGGTGAGATGAGCAAACTAAGATAGATAAGAAGTAAAATCTGAGAACTTACTTAAGATTTTCATGAAAGCTCTGACATTTGGAAAGTAAGTTTTCAAAATATACTAGGGACTACCAAGCTAGGGTTTCTACGGTCAAGATGGCTCGATACCAAGCTCAGGAGACCCTGTTTATTAAACTTGTAATACTTAACCTTCCTCTGGTTCTAGTATCACAAATAGAATAATCTGCCTCGATGAATATGTGCCTCCCAACAAGCAACACACATACATCATAACCAAGCATGCATCAATTCCATACAACAGATTGTAACAAGTCTACCAAAAGACATACATAATATAAGTTATTATAACACACCGACCGGCCAAATGACATAAGTAGCAAATAAATAACAATGAAGCAAAGTTGCCATAAGATGGCTTAAACTAAAAGACGACCGTTAGCCACATAACACCACAGGGCAACCGACCGGCCGCCAAGCTAATCGCCAGTAAACTGCCACAAAGACAACTCACAAAAGTGAGGTCCATCGACTCACTATCATCCTCTGCACAACACAAGCAATGCAGTGAGTACAAAAATGTACTGCAAGACTTACGAGTAGCAAGCCTATACATAGCTACGTGAAAGTCGTATTCAAAGGAATGTGGTTTTATGGTTCTTTGACGATAAAGCAAGTTGCATTTGCAATATTGTAATAGATTGAACAGCAGTTTGTAAAACTGCTTTTAAGCATTTAAATAACAGCAGTAAACATAAGTAACAAGTATCCACCTAGAAGTGACTTTCCCCAAAGCCACCACAACATAGCATGAATCCTCGATTCATACCACCAACAAGTTTTAATTTTAAAAGGTTGTAGTCTAACTCTTGAAAAGCTTATCCAAGCGTGTCCATAACCTAGGACGAGGCTATTCGAATAGTTTTAATCCCTCGCAGGTGTACCAATGTACCCACACTTGCATCGCTTTTTGCCAAGCTATTACACACTTCCTTTGGTATGCCGGCACGGCTAAGTCCTACTAACCCTTTCCAATGGAATATGCTAATCAAGAGACGCACGATGGGGTTAATCCTTAGTGATCTGCACACAAAATATGGATCACAAGGACCCATACGTGGAGCAAGATACACCGCCTCTGCGAGTGTTCTCCTCCCTACAACGTGTCCATGTTGCATATAATCAAATATGCAACCCACCACGCGACTCATTAATTAACACACCCTGCAGTACTCAGCCAAGAGAGGTCCCATATCCTCTAGTGCGGTTAGCACGCACGTAATGCCTTGATAATGATACTCACAAGTAGTTCGGTCCTTAATTGACCCGCACCATTCCAATCACACCCAAAAGATCACACCATCTTACCATTGTGCCCAAGTCTAAATTATTTTCATTTTTAGTTTTAGTTTTGCAATTTAGACAAAGCACAAGGCTGAAATATACACATAGTAATAGTTTAGGTGATCAAAGTTATCGATTTAGTCGATAACGCCCATTTCTACCGATAACTAAGCATGGCTACATAATGACACGTAAACTACTATGACAAGGGTCCATCCAATGACCCAAAATCATAGCAAGTAACCTAGGCTTCAGAGTAGAGGAATAAACATTTCCTACGATAATGCATCTAGTAGGCCAACTACCGACAATAGTTTAAAACAACATAGCAATGCATACATAGAATTTGCAAACAATATATTAGAATTTGAAAATAGTAGGAACAATATGATCAAATGAATGCTACATCCGCTTGCTCGGTCAAGTGCAGGATCCGATGGTCTGTGGCTCAATATCAAGATTAATAATATTGTCTTCTAACCTAACGCGAAAAGGCTTATAAGCAAATAAGAACGAAGAACACCAAATGAAACTCCAACAAAGAAACACATCCAAAACTAATAAAATCTACACTACAGCTAGGGAATGACCTAAGACAATGACAGAACAAGAATCATGCAATTAGGACTAAGCATGCAAAAGATATGAGCAAAGTGCTCCTTCTCACATTATAACAATCTAATTAATAATTAACACTGCTCATGGTGAAATTTTCTAGAATGACCTAGGGTCTGAAATTTTATAGTAGGTAGATTATGACATCCTAATAACAAAAAGTTGGATTTACTAATTTTGGAGTTATACACATTTACTTAAGATTTTTCTAAGTTGTAAATCTAATACAAATCATTTTACAGAATTATGAACATGCTCAAATCCTATTTTATATGAAAGTATACTAACAGATGAATTTAACAAAATTGATTTTTCACAAATTGGATTTATACAGAAAAAGATATGCATTTTTCAAGGTTAAAACTATTTCTGGAATATTCAAAATGACAGAAATCAAGTTATTCCTAGTTATACAATTTTCTCACATCGCAACATTCTTAAATCCATTTTATAATAAACTAAAGTGATAACCAAATTTATTACGCTTGGAATTATCCAAAAGCGCTTAAAATGAATTAGTTATGAGTTTCTAAAGTTTTTACATCATTTTCAGTTGTTAAACAAATACTTACCGAAATACAGAACAACCCAAATAAAAGAAAACGACGTGGACAACTCCCAACCCTTGATCTAAAATCCTACGCTCACGCGGCAAACAGCGACGCCGCAGCCGAATCGAACGAGCCCACCGTTGGATCAAGATCCAACAGCGCACACGAGTGTATGCATTCTGACGGTGCGGTTGCATACACGATCTCACCGTTGATCGAAAGATCGACGGTCGAGAACGATCAAGGCATCCGGAGGGTCCGAACGCACACAAAGATCGTGACGCAGATCTAAAAATGAACGGTAGATATTGATCGCAGCTTCAAAGGAGATGTCGACACGCGTGGGACCGCATGTCGCTGACTTCGAGTCACCCACGCTACCGTTTAACCCACGCGCACGCGGCATCGCCCACTTGTCGGCGATCGAGTGGCGGTTAAGACCAAATTAATGCCATTAATGATTAACCTTAAATAAACACTAATGATCACTGAAATTTGATTTTAACCTCTGCCCAAAAGTCGGCGACTGCAGGTAAATTCTATTGAGGATTAAATGCCGACATATTCAATTAACCAATGATTAATCTTAATGATGTCGGAACAGTGCGGGATTGAACCAGAGAGCGATTTAAGGATATTGGGCCCACTGGTCAGTGGCTCAACGACAAAGATTAAGACATAATTAATAACTAATGATTAGCAATTAATGTGTCCTAATCAAATAACGAAACGGAGTCGCTGTGTCAGGCAAAACCCGAGCGAGTTCAACGGCAAATCGCGGCGACAATCACAAGCGGCGCCACCAAGAACCAAAATGGATTCGCAATAGCACAACGAATCTAATGGTAGCATTCTCGCCGCGGTGAGGATTAGAACGCCGGCTGGCCGGAACGAAAATGGGAGCTTTTATCGCTAAGAGCGAAAATAGCGAAAGCTCACCATGGTCCAAGGAAGGCGGTGCCAAAGCTTCTAAGGACTAATAAGAAGCTACCTTAGTGACAAGAAGCTTCAAAGATGGCCGAGATGCTTGATCACGGTGGAAAGCTCACGGACTTGGAGAAGAAAACCCGAGATAGATACCCGAGCCAAATGAGTGATTCCAAAGCATCGTAATAGCTCCATAATGATTCACGTAAGCTACATGAGCAAGTAATTAGAAAATGGAGCACTCACCGAGCCGAGGAAGAAGATGACCACTTTCGGCGAATTTGAACAAACCCCAAATTGGACAATTCCCAGAATCAAATCCAAAATTAAGTGAGGGAAATGTTCAAGGAAGTAAATAGATAAGGTTAGGGCAAAGAAACGTGAAGGAGGACCACTGGAACACCAAGAACACCAATGGAGCTCCACGGGTCAACAATGGCGATTTGCCATTTTTGAGGTGTTAAGCTCCAATACGGTGAATGAAGCTTGATGGTGGTCTAAAGAAATACCAGAAGCATTGAGAGTGCTTATAAAGCCATGAAAGCATTAGGGTTTGCACCACACATCTTTCAAGCGGCAAAACACAAAGCACAATGCGCGTCGACAAGGAAAAGAGGTGAAGACGTGCATTAGGGCATGGCTCTGCTCGTTGTACCTCCCATGCCCTAAACGTCGGCTAGGGTGGCTTTAGGGAGCAAGAAATGACATCGCCATTACTCCCTACAAAGCTCGCGCGGTCGGAGGTAGAAGACGACCCGCAAAAGGCTCGGTGATTCACACCGCTGGATGAGACACGGACGGTGAGATAGTGCCACGCCTACGGGCTTTAAAACACAACGGAGAGGTTCCGAGCCCTAGGATTAGAAACGAACGGCTCAGATAGCCCCACGTCGCAAACTCAATTTACAACGGAGGAACACGCGGGCGTTGGATCTTAATCCAACGGCTCTGATTCAAGAATGCAACCGGAGGGTCCGAAGGGTTCGGGAAATCTCAACGGTTGGATGGAGATCTAACGGTCGACAAACAAACTTGCAACCTAAGGTCCGAAGGTTACACGCTGCATGGCCGCGTGCGATTTCGATCCAACGGTTGAGATCGATCGCGGGATTTTCAAACGGGCGCGGTGCGGTTAGTTGACTGGACCAAGTCACTTGGCTCGAGCCCGAGTCTGACTCGAACCCAAGTAACAGTAAAACCAAGTTTGACTTTGAAATAAGAACAGAGACTTTGAAGGATTTATTTGAGGTAGCAAATTAACTCCAAAAATTATGAAATTTTTACAGGAGCTTGCTAACCCAGATATTAACCTTGTGTAAAATTTTCAGAGGTTTTTATGCTGCGAATAAATCTCCAAAAATTCTGCAAGGCTCTATTTTAATGTTTGACTGAGAGTCAAACAGGTTTGACTGCCTCTAAAAATATTCAAACAATTTCTAAAAATTGTGAAATTTTTCAGAGGGGTCACATACCATCACAGAGACTTAGGAAAAATATTTCCAGAGGATGATCATAAGATTTGACAAGATTGTTTTGGAATAACAAGATTTGGATCAACTAGACTTGTGACAATGTATTTCCATAATCCCTTGTACAAGAATTGTTTGGCACAACAGGAAATACATGATGTAAGAAAAAGTTTTAATTTCTACTGATTTTCTTACATTTGAAACACAAGCCCAAGATTGGGATGTTACTGAGGTTACTGGAAATCAGCGAGACCTCCCCACGCCTCTCTTGTCCCCCTCCCCCTGCCGCCAGGAGCAGGAGAGGTGTTGCAGCTATCGCCTCGTGATCCCCGGTCCGATCCATCCTGCTTCTCTCGACTGTGCAAGACTTCCGCCATAGTGGGTGGCGGAGGAAGCACCTCCTCGTAAGAACCGTCCCGCGGTTGGTGCTTTGGTGAGAGGGCTCACCCCTCTCTCTCATGCGTAAAGTTCGCCACAAAGAGCAGAAACGAGTGCCCTAGGTGGAGATCCCCATCGCTACCGAGCTCTAGCCCGAGTATTAGGGCCTGACATCCTGGAGTGACAAGGAGGATTAGAAGATAAACATGAAGGTCAAAACTTATTTGAGCAAGCAATAAGAAGGATATTTAAAAACACAGCAGAAATTTAACATCAAATAAGGTACGAAACATTAAGGCTAGTACAAAATCCATAACAGCAAATGATAGTCCTTTGGAACCATTACATCCAGGTTGGCCCGTAGGCAAACGGCAACTGCCCAAAGTTAAAGTCCAAAATAATACAAGAAGATCCAACGACTACTAGCCTGTTACAACAATTAAAGGATACACGCTTCGCTGAAAACATGCCTGGACAGCGAGCTCACTACCTCAACATCCTAGATATTATTCCGGTCAAAGTTCACCTAAACTCATCCAAAGATGTGCCCGGGGATCCAGATCGTCGGGTCCCCTAGGTTAGGAAGACGCAAAGTGATCCTATGGCATCAATATGACCTCCTACCACGGAAGACGACAATCTGCAGTGCAAAGATAAGGAAGATCATATTAGTGCCATATAGCACCCGGGATGAATGAGCCTCATATCATGCATGAGCCTTAAGTGCTCTCGAGCCTCAATGAGACGCCGTCGCCTCCCACAACTCATGCATGGAGCAGCGGTGCACCGATCCATGATGTGCACCGCCTTGCCAATTGTCGGACTGAGGGTCTTCACCGAATCAATCCTAGCAAACTGCCACTTCCCTTCACGTGCTTGCATGGGGAAATGGTCATAAGGCGTACCGGCGGCTCTGTCGATCATAGCGAGGCGACTCATGGCCACCCTAGCCACTTCTTGCGCGCCATGGCCTCCGAAGTGCCATAAGCTCAAAACGATCACGGGATACTTCCCGTAACACGCCTAGCAATAATATACGCCACACCAAGTATTCCTCCATTCCCGCCTCGATCTCGACGGTAAAGGGAGTACGTCTACCGGTAGGTGAAATTGCCTTCCACATCATATCCTCAAGAACTCGGGTATCCTCCCACATCCTCGGCTTGGGTCTCGAACAAGATATTGGGGTTCATCTAAAGGATGAGAAAAGGCAAGGTAAGTTAGTTTGCAAACCAAAACCTGAATAAGGCAAGGAATGATACTAGGATGGGTAAGGAATAAAAGATACTCCTAACTTAACTTTTCAAAGTAATTTTGATAGTTTCGAAAATAAATCGACCAAGGGTTTGCTAAACTTAACGCCCATGCTATCACTAACCTACGATCAGATGGGCTCGATACTAACGCTGTGGGGACCCTGGGGTTATCTCCTTAAACCGAGACTAATCAAGGTCTTAGGACATAACTCGGGATCTCGGTAAATGGATTCCAACTTAACTCAGTCTAAATGAGAAGCTCAACTCAAATTTAGAGCCCGACGAATCATGCGCTTGCTCCTCTGCGAGCACTACATGATTGCCGTTTTCCAACAAGTCAAGCACGACACTTAGCGAGTTAAATGGGAATCCAAGAACAGCGAGTATGACCTATATTGGCTCCCAAGATCGGTGACCAATATAATCATACCCTCATTCCAACGTTGGTCACATCCATACAACCATCATACATAAATAGTACAAAAGTTACAACACGCCTAAGTGTACAATTACATAAGGGCCGACCGCCAAATTTAACAAGTTTATAGCGGCGAGTAGATAAACCAAAAGGACCAACGAAGTGGTATGCCCACAACCCATCGCAAACCGATCGGGAGTTAGAAGATAGCATACTACTCGCGGTGTCACCTAAATCGACACCGCGAACTCGTCAACCTCGATATCGTCCTCACCTGTAAAGCCGAAGAAACATCCGGCCGAGTACCAAAGAGTACTGCAAGTCTTACACAAATAAAAATAGTTATGCATAAGGTCATTCAAAGGAAGGCTCATATTGGCTTAGTTTTGCGAAAGTGACGCAACAATGTACAACCTACACATACTAGTTTTTCAAGTGCCATTTCAAAATCAGATTTGAAGTAGAAGTAAAACATGTGAATAAGTAATGAACTAAGTAACAAATTAAACATACAAATAACAAGGTGGCTGCCCACTTTGATACAACAATAAGCATAAACATCCCATTCATGCTAATTACCAAGTTCACCCACAATTTTAATTCCAAGTCTAACAATAGTAACTCCGAACTCAAGCGGTTGTCCATAACCGTGGACACGGCTATTCGAATAGATTGTACCTGCGAGGGTGTACTACTTTACCCACACGACTCGACTAGCCCGTAAGCCTCCTGATAATGGCACACTTCCTTTGGTATCTTGGCGGGGAGAATCGAGATACTGATCGTTTCGAGAAGAAAACCCTATTGCGCTAAGTCCCCATGTGAGATGTTTCGGTCTTAGTACAAGTAGCATATAGCACTTGCTAAGGGGATCACATGTTATATTGGAAATACCGATGTAATGAAAAGGTAATTGGTGCTCCCTTGCACACTATAGAACATTGACATCGATTCCTAAGGACAAATGATCAAACACAAATGCCCCTACACCACCATGAGACTTAACACAATAGAACCTTCCCCTACTTAACCGCATAAAGACCCATATACCGTGTGTGGTAGCACGAATGTACTTGAATCAATGATTACTAAAGTTCGGTCCTTAATTGTCCAAACAAGTCCAACCACATACCCAAATCTCGTGCATAAAGCACCATCACTAACCAACACTTGTCCGGACCAAAAGCTCATTTAAAATGACAAAATTTAACTTGTAAAACAGTGCGAAGATCTGAAACAAAAGTATATAATGAGGGTTGTGTTTATCCCATAGTTGTCGGGTTATTCCCGACAACCAACCACTGATTCTAGACTTGCATGGCTAAGCAAACTCGAACAATATAACTTCACACCTCCTATCATAGCATTTCAGCAATGGAGTAATTCATGGATAGCCACAATGACAACATAATAGGATGTGTCTAACTATTCATCACAAAAATAGCGACATTATCAAAATAGCATGCAAGCAATTATCATTGCATCTATCCTAACAAAATTGGGATCAAATATGATGCAAAAAGAAAGTTCAAAGGATGCTTGCCTTGCAGGTAGCTGTTGTTCGCTCTCGCCATTGAGTGAGTCAATATCAATGGGCTCGGTATCTAGATAAATACAATACCGAATAAACATCGAGAAATACCTCAAAAATCAAAATGCTTCAAAATGCATGATTTTTCTACAGTAGCTAAGTCATGATTTTAGATGATTTTTGGTGAAAGAATTATTTCATTTTGATTTAGTATGTGAAAGTTATGGCAGTTTGAATTTCAGACTTCGATATGTCTCCATTTAAGCAATTTAATTATGAAGTGAAATTTTGTAGAGCAGTGGTGTATACAAGGATTACATGAATAAATGGGCAATATTATCACAGGTTCAAAACAGTTGAGTTTGCTCCAATTGGAGTTTTCATGATTTAGTTATTGATTTATAAAGTTATCAAAGATTAACATAAAAATAATGTCTTTCAAGATCATCTTCCTCAAACTATATTTTCTGTGATAGAGGTAAGTTTGAGACCATTTTTATAATTAACTTCATTTGAAAAGTAAATTACCAAAACTGGTTTCACTGTTTTTGGAGTTTCCAAAAATTACTTATGACTTTTTGAAGTTATCAGCCCTTTTCTTTTGTAAAAATAATAGTATTAATAGCCCATTTTCCAAATTAATACTCTCTGTTACAGAGGCAAGGTTAAAACCAATTTTAATACAAAGTTCATTAAATAAGAAAATTAACAGAAGTGGTTTCATTTAATTTGGAGTTGCTTTGAATTAGATATGGATTTTTGAAGTTACAACAATGTTCAGTGTGAATATAATTCGTTTTCCAGATTTTCTAAAAGAACTCAATACTTTTCTCACTCACCTACAGCTAGCCACAGGGGATGACGAGTGGGGTCGGAACAAATGTGGTTTTCCAATTCCTATTTAATTTCCGGTTAATCCCGACAGGTGGGTCCTACATGTCACTGACTTGGCTCACAAGCGCAGTGCATGGTCCAAAAGCTAAGAGCTCGGTCCATGGGTTCACCACCCTGGTTACTAATCATTTAAGGTGCTGGGCCCACACGTCATAGAGACTATACGCAAAACCCAGCAGCTAATCAATGCTTAGCCGACAAAGATCACGCACAATCGTTAATGATTGCAATTAGAATCTAATGATCGCCATGGGTGTCGGAGCGTGCCACGCTTCGCGCATGTGGCTACGCCACGGTGGCTCGCCACCTACCCGCGGCCGCCGTGGTCCACGCCGCGCGCACATGGAGACCGAAAAGGATTTCGGTACCTTCACGGCTCAAGGGGTGGTGGCGCCGACGAGATGGCTCGCATCGCGGCTAACCGACAGCGGCGGGGACCTACGGCTAACGTGCATGTGCCAAACCAGTCCATTCTAGATCCAAATAACACATGCTTAAGCTATGAGAGTGGTCACCGAAGCTCACCAGAGAGATGGAGTGGCCGGAGAAGCTTGAGGTGAGATGCCCACAAAGAATGGCGGCGGTGGCGCAAGCTCCACGAGGAGGTCGCGCTGGGCAAAATTTATGGAAACAAAAGGTTGAGAAAACTTGAGCGAGGCCAGGAGATGATCACCAAGCAGGGGATCGAGGAATGGCTCACCGGGATGATAATTGGACGATGAATAGTGTTGTCGGCCGAAAATGGGGCTAACTCAAAATCCAAAAGTTCCTGTGAAGCAACCAAGCAATTAATTGAGGGGAAAACTCAATTAGACCCTAGGGCTCATTGTGACGCGCAAGAAAAGAAGAAAAGCTCACCGGAGATGAAGATGACCTCGGGAAGACCTTCGGGTGCGCGCTCTAGAGCTTCCAATGGCACTGAGGCGGACTGGGAGCTACAAACAACCAAAGGAGTTCAGCTAAGCAAAAATGGAGATGGCATCGACCATAGAGACGAAAGGAATCAAGCGGAGGAAGCCTACACCGGCGAGGAGCACGGGAGAGCTTCCCCTTCCTCAGCCACCGAGAGGAAGAGTGAGGGAAAAGGAGGGCTTCAAGGGGTAATATGCTCATGCGTTGACGGCATCGGAGGCGGCGTGAGGCGGAGAAGCTCCAGGAGTGGTTGCATGCGGCGGTGGCTACTGAGGTGACGAGCTCCAACGGCTCGGAGCAGAGCGTCGCGGCGCGCGTGGCTTGCGGCGCTGGCGAGCGCTGCCCAAGGAAGGGCGACGACGACGCGCGGCCCGAGTTGGCGATGGCTCGAGTGGCGCGGCTCGGTGCAAAACAGATTAAATCGGGACCGTTGGATGGCGAACGGACGGAAGAGATTCGTGGGGACTTCGGACAAGTCGGAGGGGTGCGCAATCTGGGCCTTTGATTTCCAATCGGGTGGCTCGCGTGCGGAGGTGCAGTTAGGTGGTTGGGCTGAGTCAATTTGTCCAGGCCGGCTCGAGCCCAAGGAATAGTAATGGTCGGTTAGGGTTTAGGATTTGACTAATTTTTAATTTGTTCTTCCTACTTTGACCAGGGCTTAAATATTAGAAATAAAATTCCTAAAATCATGAAATAATTTGTGGGGGTTCCTGGGATGATATAGTTCCCATAAAAATTATGAAACCCCACTGTTCACATTAAAATTTGAGACATTTAAACTCAAACATGTTGTATGTCTATGTAGGTTGTTTGAATTTTATTTAGGTTCAAACTAGTCCGAAAAATTTTGGAAAAATTATATTAATTCATGATAATTAATGTAGTATTTAAATAAATTGGTTCCAGATGATGATCACAAATTTGTATTACTGATTTGAAGTGAAATGTGAATTTTGATGTGTATGTTCACCTCAAATTAGATTTTCCAAGTACAATATAATATGGAAATGTTTTGAAATCAATAATGCATGCTAATGAAATACACATTAACCCATTTTAATTGTTATGGCTGTGACAGATAATAATTATTACCAGGATGTCATCAACAGCAAATCTGTCACCGATTTCTAAATTATGGTTGGACGCGCAGCTACTTGGAAGTTTGGGGGGCTGGCTAGCACAGTAGCGACGGGGGCTTCCAACTGATTTCCCCTAAGACTTTCCTTTGTGAGGGATGCATGAATCTCCTCTCGTGAGACATCTCACATCCATTCTCTGAGGGGTGCATGAATCTCCTCTCGTAACAGTGCTTCACACTCGGCTTTGGCTCTCTTCCTACTCTGGTACACCCTAGAGTCTTCTGGGAATCCATCTTTCCATGGAACATAAAGATCAATGCCTCTCGTACGACCCGGATGCTCCTTGTTTCCCAGGGCCACGGAGAGTATATCTCTCTCCCTGATTGCTTGAAATGCGCCTTAGGAAGATTGTGTAGTACTCAGCTCTTCCTGCAAGAGTCCAAATTGTTATTTCACTTCCTATGAAGTTATCGAGTAATTACAAACTAGATAGTCCAATATCTTACCAGGCGCCGGGACATTTCCTCATCTACGAGGTTTGGAAAGGAGATAGCCCACAAAAACATAGTAGATAACCTCACTCTTAGCCAGTGTCGGGTGCGCTTATCAAGGATCCCGACAAATGACGGGGAGGTGTCCAACCGACTTGCATGCTTGTCCTAATCCCTCCATTGCGGGATTTTACCCACATACCCAGCGGTGCCGAGTCTATGGGGGTGCATGTTTTTTGCCTAGAGGGTGTTGTGCGCCGCACTTTCAGTCCTAAAATCATCTGTCGTTTTCTTCGTCACAAAGTCTTCTCAATACTCCTCACGAACGGATATTTCGGAAGGCGTCGATCCTTCTCCACGTAATTCTTGATAAGCGTGCTCTTGAAATTCCTCCACGCTTTGCACGCCGCTAGCAACGTGTATCGTTACATAGAGGCCTGGTCTTGTTCCAGGATCTAGAACGATCGTAAAATTTTCGCTACCAGCCCAGTTTTCTCAACAACGGTGAACTCCTTCCACGAATCGTAGGTGATCCTGACCCGTTGGCGTGCAACTATTCTGACCGTTGTCCGGAAAGCAGATGCTGCTCGGCGAGGATTTAGAGGGGTCCCAAACTCATCGACTCCCGTGATGGTAAATTGACCCTTGGGCTTTTTCGATATTTCTCTTTCCTTGCGCTTGGATTTTCCAGAGGACAGCACATCAGATACGTGAGGCGACGATTACGAAGAATGGGTGGACGACATTTTCACAAGAAATAAAAATTCTAACATGCATGAATATATTATCATAACATTCTCTATGTGTATGGGTATACACACCAATTAAATGACATATAAATCCTCCAAGTCAGCCAACAACACTTGATGTACTAACAGAATAGTATGTATTATAAATTAGATCACAAAACCTGGAGGTTCAACCAAATAACCAGCAGAAAGTAACAAACTAAATGCTAAAGATCAATCAACAGTAGTAAGCATTCCATTCCAATTAAAGCTCAAGTTCAAACCGAATTATCAAAACAATTTCAGTACAAACCTATTATCATTACAGAGTATTCATCTCAAGCCCACTACACCACATTGCAATATGAACATATCAAATGTAAAGGGATAATTAAATTAAAATGTTGTGATACGAAGCAGATAACAATCAAAACCATTGAGCAATCTGAGCAATGTGTGAGGGGAAGGTGCATCGACGTTGGCAACTCAGCATCTGCTACCTTTGGGCGTCGAGGAGAAGGACAAGTGGGAGCACCGGCGATGAGGCGGCGCCAAAGGAGGCGTGACGGGCTCAGGGGAGGAGGCGACGTGTGCTCGGGGGAGGGGAGGAGGCGGGCTCAGGGAGGAGGGACGCCGGGTTCGAGGAGGCAGCGACTCATGCTCAAGGAGACGACGGCTCTCGGGAGAAAGCACGCCAAGCTCAAGAGGCGGCATCGAGGACGGCGGCGACGGGCTCGGGAGGATGGGCGCCGAGTTCGAGGAGGCGCGACTTCGTGCTCGGGAGAGGTGACGGGCCTGGGAGGAGGCGGCACGGGCTCGAGGATGATGGATGCTAGAGAAACTTAATCGCTTGAGTTGAGGGCACGGCAAACCCTAGAGTCCGAATATAAATAGAGTTGAACTTCACGATGATTTTAAATTAGAACTGCTCGAAAATACACAACACGATTTGCCCAATAAATAGTCGTCAGTGATATCTTATGTATCACAATGGTTTGTAGATGAAACCGTCAGATATATCGATGTATCATGATGTTCTTTAGATTAAACCGTCTGTGATAGATAATTACAAATGGTTTATCCTAAGGAACCGTCTGTGATATTCTTTTATGTTGTTAAATCTATTTCTGTTTATTAGCTAGCCTCAGGAAATCCTAGCCATGCTTTCTGAAACAAACAGAAACACAACAAGTACATACATACATCCAATTCACATTTAATTCATTTTAGAAACAAGCACATCCATTTCAACGGAAGGCAGAGGGTCGAAGGGCGGGGGCAGTGGCTGGGAAGAATTACTGAATCCATTTGCGGGGAATGAGGACAAGACAACTTATTTAACTGCATATTCGTTTGCCAGCAAGATGACACGGAACGAACGCAACAGCAAGCCGGATGATTCAGAATTCAACCGCTCGACGAATCTGAGTAAAACAGCCGGTAAAAAGGACACGGTGCATAATAATATAACAGCAAGCAACGGTAACTTAAAAAGGCAGTTTACAAACGGCAACAGTAGCATGTTTTCACTACAGGTAGTTCAGATATAATAGAATCACGCTGCACCAGCTCAGGTTCACCAAACATATCGCATAATGGAAACCATGACATAAGGCAGTCAAAATCTGGAGTACTACAAATCCAGAAATATCGTCCAGACATGCATCGGAAGCTCTAGCTTAACAGCATCTCACCCATTGGCTCTGATCAGTCGCAAGAACCAAATGTTGAGGAGTCGTCGTTGCATCTCACTGCAAAGGAAGACAACAGTGTTAGATTAGATTCTCATAGTCGGATACAAAAAGTTAGAATTTGCCAGTTCTGTGCATTCCAGCAGTGATACAAACAAAAATTTGTGCCTAGAAACAGTTGAACAGCATCTCTTGACTAAGGTTAGCAATGTTAACCTTCAATTCATCTAATGTTTACTCAATGGGACACTAGCATTTTTGCACCAATCTTGAGGTAATTCCAATATAAGTCACTTTGATTGATTAAAAGTTTCTATTAATTAAAAGATTGTGCTTAAAATCTCCAACATGGAAAGGTTTCATTTTACTTCTACCAAATTAATTTTTAGTTATCCTCACCTTTTACTAAGTAAATTATTATCTGTATGACAGCTAATAAAAACTAAACTACATGAGTGTGAATAACAAGGTTCTAACTTCTGTCCACCCAAAATCTATTCCAATTTGAGGGTTACATGACAAAACTGAAAAAGGGCTGTGCCCTATAACATAACTGTCCGTAAAAGTCTGGATGGTATCAACAATTAACAAAAACCTCACCTGTTGCTGCTGCGGTTGCTGTGTTAGTGGCTGCTGTTGGTAATTTGGATAGCCAGAGTAAGCTCCATACCCATATATATTTGGGTCCTGAGGTTGAGCAGTATAACCGTAGGACTCGTAACCTTGCCCATAGCCATAGTAGCCAGCATTAGCACTACCCCACTGGTTGGAGTCCTGTTGAGGCTGGAAATCTATGCACATCAGTTTCAGTTGATTGGAGGGAAAAGGAAGCAAATTCATATGTGAGACATCACCTGAACTTGTTTGTTTGAAGGGCTCCGACCCCATGAAAGCCTCACATTCTGCCCTCCAATCAGGGTACCTTGCAGCATTAGCAACGCCTCCTCTGCAGAAGATCTGAATGCACAGGAACAGAAATGCTTAGAATTTAGATGGATATACAGATAGATACCAGCAAACTAGGGAAGATCAGTATAAAAATAGCCAACCTGCTAGCATATTGAACAAAACCACATCTTTTGCCAACAGGGATCTTAACATGGACCACTTCTCCATAAGGAGTGAAAACTTGTTTCAACACATCTTCAGTTACATTGGGGTCAAGGCCACCAACAAATATCTGTGGTCAACAACAAAGATAGTTATCAATCAACTAGAAATCAGTAATTGCTTTCACACAAGAAAATAGAACAAAGAACGCACAGTGGTGTTGTTAGGATCATTGTCAGATTGAACTCCTTGAGCACTTGGTACTGTAAATAAAACACGAATGAAGATATACTGTAAGACTTGTTGAATATTGAAAAAAATAAATATTTCTATTGATGCTTATCATGCAGGTTGCAGACTTCACTTGGATGCAAAAGGCTGTTTGGTCAAGAAATGCAGTTATCCATATGCAGATATGCCATGCCATGTGTGTTGGCAAAACAGCATGCTTCAGACAATCTGACTCGCGATAACTAGCTCATAAGGTATAAACAACCTCAGCAACAAGCATATAGAATCAACAAGCTGATAAACAAAAGTATGAAGCAGCAAAAAGCCAAAAACCAATCTAAAAAAGGAAACCAGGCATATCATATATCAGTTGTTGTGTGTCGAATCTCAGACACTAGACACGATAGCAGACAACACATGTGCATTATACGGTTTCAATAATTAAAGGCTAATTCTTGTAATTAGTGTGTATTATTTTTTCAGTAGTTAGTCCATTCCTTTATGTCTTGTACTTGTAAGAACTCAAAACTCAAAACTAATTCAAATAGATAAATAATAACACTTGTATGAGTGACTTAGCTCCAACACTTTAAATTTCTAACTGAATATGAGGAGTCTAAAAATGACATTAAATATTTTTTATTTCAGAGTTTCCTTGTGAAAATTAGTAGGTCAACTAGAGGACTACGAAAGTCAGAAACAAACTACTTTTATGTTAAATCACCTATCTGTTAGGCAGTCCAAATGAATGTGCTGAGGTCTATCAAGAGCCGAAAGGACAGCATTCACATCATGGTTATTAAGGCGGTAAGGCGAGGCGAGGCGACTCACCCCCCCTCACACCTTTTAAGCGATAAGGCGTGAGGCGAGGCGACGCCTTACGCACTCTTAAGGCGCCTAAGGGGGAGGAAGATCTGGAGGTGTGGAAGAAGAAGAGCAAGTGTGGAAGAAGAAAGAAGACTGGAAGAAGAACAGCGAAGAGAAAGCAAAAAAATAAAAAGACTGACATTTAGGAACTTCTGTCAACAGCCCATCAGGCCCAACCGACCGAACCCATGACCATGAGTCAGCAGTCAACACCCATCTCAACCCCAGGAGCCCGTGACCTCCTCGCCTCCTCAACCCTGCCTCCTCGCCTCTCTCTTTCTTGCCGCCGCCTCCTCTCTTTCCTGCCGAGTGCCGCCGCCTCCTCTCTTTCCTGCCTCCTCTCCCGTCCGAAGCTTCGCTACCCTCGCGCCCTCTCCCGTCCTCTTCCCCTTGATGGATAAGTCTCTGTGTCGGCTTTTTGTGTGTCGGCTTCTTTTTGCTTTTGCTTTTGCTTTAGCATCTTAGACTAGCTTTTGCTTTTGCTTTAGCATCTTAGACTAGCTTTTGACTAGCATCTAGGACAGCATCTTTGCTTTAGCATCTTAGAGGACATAGAGGACAGAGCATCTAGGACAGAGCATCCTAGACTAGCATATGCTCGGCATATGCTTGGCATATGCTTGGTCATTTAGCCCTATAAATATGTATCCCCAACCCCTCAGGTTGGTATGGCATTGTGAAGAGAAATATACAAGAAAAATTGCCCCATCTCCAAGTGTCATCCTCTCCATGAGAGTAAGGATCTTGCTATCACCAATAGTAAGAGTCCAAATGACTAACAAGTGGTATCGGAGCGACTAACAAGTGGTATCGAGCTTGTGTATCCGTGAGCCCGAGCATCTCCCGCTCATCTCCTTCTCCGGCCGCAGCAGACTTCATGCGTGCGGCAGCGAAGCAGCTCCGGCCGCCCACGCCACTCTCTCCGAGACGGCAGCAGGCTCGTCGAAGCGCTCTCTCCACGCAACACCCCGAGGCGCGCCATGTCCGCAGAGCGCCTCAGCGTTGATGCCGCCTCGAGCACGCGGGCGTGGCCGACGGCCGAGCTTCGCCGCAACAAGCAGCGAAGCAAGGCAGCGGCGGCGCAGCGCGCAGTGGCGCCGAGGCCGGTAGCGCGAGCTGGCGCAGCCAGCGAGAGGCGGAAGCAAAGAAGGCGGCGGCAGATGCAAGCAGCGTCGCGCCGCAGAGGTCAAGGTCTCGCGGCGGCAGCAGCAGCCCATCTCGCGATGAGCAATGCCGACGCGGACCTTGAGCCGCCGGAGAGGAGGCGGCGCGAGGCGAGCGGCGCGATGGGTAGCCGCGACGCCACGAAGCGGCGAGCCCGCACAGCGCGTCCGCGTTGATGGCGCCCGGAGAGGCGCGCTGGGCGGTGGCGCTCGAGGAGGCGCGCACGCGGTGGCGCTCTGGAGGAGGCACGCGCGCAGCGGTGGCGCCTCTGGAGGCGCGCTGCGCGGTGGCGCTCTGGAGAGGCGCGCGACAACGGCGGCAGACGGTCGATAGAGAGCGCGCCTTCACAGCAGCGGCGTGGCTTTCTCCGGACCGTGCCGTGGTTACCACGGGTTCGGTCGTTGTCGGGACGCGCCCCGGCGATGGGTGGCCTACCTCACCAAGGCCAACTACGTCGAGCGGGCCGCGTGATGAAGGTGAGGCTCTGTGCGGCACATGCGGGAGGCGTCCGATGACGGCGACGCCGACTACAACCGAGATCGACGGCGCTGGATGCTCATCGCCGCAGCCCCGCCCGAGATGCGCTTCGCTTCAACAAGAAGATCGCCATGAGGCTTGGGACGCCATCGCCGCGCACGACGGCAGCGGCGGCGCGCGCGCAAGTCCACACCGCAGCACTTCGCGCGAGCTGGAGACCACGCCTTCAAGCGGTGAGGCGTTGATGACTTTGCTCCGCCTCAACACTCTGCTGCGAGTTGGTACGGTTCGGCGGCGACACCTACAATGAGGAGAGAGTCGCCGAGAAGCTCTTTCGCCGCGTCCCGAGAAGTACAAGCGGATGGCTCGGTCGATCGGTCTCTGCTGGACCTTCCACGATGTCGATCGAGGAGGCGATAGGTCGCCTCAAGGTCGCCAATGATGATGAGTCACGCCTCTCCGGGACCCGCACCATGGCGGAAGCTCCTCACGCTCGGGAGGAGCGGGTCGCCGGCCAAGGTGACAGGAAGAAGAGGAGCCTTCTTCCACGACAGCGCGGCCGATACGGGCAAGCGCGCAGCAAACCGCGCAAAGACGCCAGCATGGGCACGAGGACGTCGCGAGGTGATGACAGGAGGGCGCCAGGCGCGCGCGGCAAGCAAGAGCGCAGACGAGACGACTCTTGCTACAACCGCGGCAAGCTTGGTCATTGGGCGTGGATTGTCGATACCACGACGCGGCAGGCCCACGCCGCACAAAGTGAGGAGGAGGAGCACGGCTGCATTCATTGCTCAGCGAGCATTGAACTACCTCGGCGGCACCGCCGCAGCGGCCTCCACCTTGACGAGCCAAAAACACACGTCCTCCTCGGCTGGCGATTCCGCAACGACATGACCGGTTGACGGAGTTCTTCGCCGAGCTTGACTCTAGCGTCCGAGGCTCCGTCAAGTTTGGGGCGCCTCGTGGAAATCAAGGCGTCGGCTCCGTCATCTTCGCGCCAGATCGGGATGGCTCAGATTCTCACAGCGAGACACACAAGACTTAGGGAGATTGATGGATAAGTCTCTGTGGCGGCTTTTTGTGTGCCGGCTTCTTTTGCTTTTGCTTTGCTTTAGCATCTTAGACTAGCTTTTGCTTTTGCTTTAGCATCTTAGACTAGCTTTTGACTAGCATCTAGGACAAAGATCTTTGCTTTAGCATCTTAGAGGACATAGAGGACAGAGCATCTAGGACAGAGCATCCTAGACTAGCATATGCTTGGCATATGCTTGGCATATGCTTGGCTGTTTAGCCCTATAAATATGTATCCCCAACCCCTCAGGTTGGTATGGCATTGTGAAGAGAAATATACAAGAAAAATTGCCCCATCTCCAAGTGTCATCCTCTCCATGAGAGTAAGGATCTTGCTATCACCAATAGTAAGAGTCCAGCGACTAACACCCCTTCCCCTTCCCTACCCTCGTCCTCTTCCCCTTCCCTACCTGGCGGCGCAGATCCAGTGCGCGCAGATCCGAGCAACCGAGCGAGCTCCGGCGAAGAAGGCACCCACTGCGGCAGAGTACCCGTGGCGCAGATCCGCGTGGCTCTGGCGGTGGAGGATCCACACCGTGCAGATCGTTCGAGGAGGCACCTTGTCGACGAACTCCAAGATCCAGTGAGCTCCGGCCTCTCTCTCTCTCTCCTTCCTACCCTCCACCGAGGCTCCGAGCGCAGGACGCAAGGCGAGGCGACGCAAGCGCGCGACGCCTACACCCGGACCGCCTTGCCGCTAGGCGACGCTTAGCAAGCGCCGCCTAAGCGACGCCTTTAATAACCATGGTTCACATGTTCCATTGATTGCACATTTGCACTTGAACAGGATCCAGTTTTTTGGCATTTCTGTAATCACATGAATAAGCTCCTCAATGCAAAGGTCAAGTTTAACCTCTCCACATCTAAAACTAAACATCTTCAAGAATATAAGTGTCCCTTACAATACCCTTACGATACAACTCTTTTATAGACAAACGATGAAGTTATACTATAAAGCTAGAAAGGCCAGAGGGCTCAAAATATCTCAAAACAGTTCAAATCAAGCAAAATAAAGTGTTTGCAGGCATAATGCCTCCATAGCAAAATCGAAAGAAAACTTTAACATCCTTAGATACCAACAAGGCTACTGAAATCCAACATTCATATGTGATGCCAAATCTCGGTTTAACAAAGCTAATTAAAAAAGTCACAAAGGCAAATAAAATCGTAAGGTACAGCCAATGAGTTAACAACAGAATAAACAAGGCATGGAATAGTAGTCAACACAAAAGTTGACGCTTTTACTTTGTTTTCTTGTGCGCATGTGTTTCTCTCATAAACTGCTTTCTTAGAGAAGCTAGCAGAAAGGGGCTTCAGCCTCCTAGGACAAAAGGTTCTTAAGCTTGCCTAAGAATTAAGATGTCCCAGTAACCATACATAGTCTGGAAAGGCCTCCCAGTAAGGACCTTAACCTAACAGGCATCACAAACGGTAGATGGAGCATGAGAGATGGTACTATTCTAAAACAAGTCTAATGGCACAAGGCACAGATGGCTTAATAGCTTGCAGCACTGTAAAGGAATCAGCAGTTTAGCATGTTTTTCAGTGAACTTGAGGTCATAGAAGTCAATCTTAAATTTAATAAAAGAGTAAAATGCATGGCGGGACATTTAACTTCTTCAGCTGTGTGTCATAGAAGTCAATCTTAAATTTAATAAAAGAGTAAAATGCATGGCGGGACATTTAACTTCTTCAGCTGTGTCAACTAGGTCACGGTACTTCAAAATTGTATATTTGGGTCACTTAAGTGCGATAAGTGGTTCATTTGCGTGTCACATGTACACTCCACAATTCTCGCACATGTGGCGTTCCACCTTAGCAAAATCGACACGTGAACATCCCATCCTCCTCGCTGCCTCTACCCTAAGCTGCACACCGCCATGACCATGGACGGCAGCGGTTCGGCTTGATAGCAGCGATAGAGAATGGAGAACTTAGGAGCAACCGCAACAAGGAGCACGAGAGCAGGGGCTGTGCCGCGGCGAGCAGCAGCAGCAACATCGTTGACCTGGAGCTCCTCGTCACCAATCCCCTTTTCTAAAATCCTACAAAATTCGTCTCCATGGTCAATCCTCTCCCCAAATTGATATTGCCTCCACCACCCTCACTTCCTTGCGACCCATAGAGCCCCTTTCCCCTCATTCACCGGAGTGATGCCAAGGCGAGCCGCACTGCGACCGTGTCCCTACCTCCACACGTCGCACACAGACAAGCCGCTCCAGGTCCTCCGACCGCGACGTCTACATCATCTAGACCGCCTCGATGCGCTGAGTCCTGCAAGCCACCTCCCCTATCCTCCCCTGCTTCGGAGTTCCCCACCGGCGATCCTCTCCACCGTGACATGGCAAACCTACGCTACCAGACAACCTCAACACACCTCCGACCAAGCCGTCTTCAGCATTATCATCATTGTAATCATATGTTTCTCGTGCGCACGCCGAATTCCTCTCCCCTTCGCCAAAAACACCGCCGAGAAGCCCCTCTTCCTCGCAAGCGACCACTGTCGACAATCGTGCTCGTGGTTCACCGACACCATCAAATCTCCGTTCTAGGCATATTCATCCTCCCCATTCGAAAAATGCCAACACCGCTAGCTCGCCTCGTCATGTGCTCACGTTCCCAAGCTTATGGCGCCCCCAGAGCTCAAGACCGACACGAGTGGGAGAGGAAGAGAAGGGGGTGGTGGGGTGCCACATCAGCATGTGTTGCCATGTGGAGTGCCACATCTGACGTGGCACCTGGACGGAATTTGCCAACATGTCCACTTATGACCGCCTAAGGATTCACTTATCGCACTTCAGTGACCCAAATATGCAATTTCAAAGTACCGTGACCCAATTGGCACAGTCGAACAAGTTCCATGACCAGCCATGCATTTTACTCTTAAAAAATGATAAGTAAATATTAAATTAAAATGAGCAAAAGGCTTGACCCTGAAAGACACTACAATATTTTGAACATAGCATCCTTCCAATAAAAGGTTATAAAAAGAAGGAAAAGGTAAAGAGAATACAACATTACAACTACATGGAGAGGGGAAAGAAAGGTCGGGCTTCCCATTACTGCGTTATGAGGCTTATAACCACTATTTATGTGCATCCCACATAAAACCTATGAGCAGTGAAAGTTCTTAACTTCAATTAAAAGCATTAATGAAAGATACAGGAAGGGAAAAAAATGGATTACGTAGCAGGAAGAAAAAGCTGAGAAATGAAGTACTGGATACCGAAAGAACCGACTTCAAATTTAGGACATAAACAATTAACACTGACCTAACAGAGGCCACGCATTACACAAGACATGCATTGCAGCTCAAGTCAGTTCCAAGGCTCCTATATGAAAGAGCCTGTTGGTATCCTGCTTTTAGACAACGGGAGTTTTATGAGTATTTCAGAATCCTAATGTATTAAATGATCCGAATTCACGAAGGAAATACTGTGGAGCTACTAAGTTCTTGCTCAGAAAGGAGTGCAACCCAGCTTCAATACATTTGGAACAAGTAAAAGGAAACAAAATCACAGAAAACTAATACAATCAGTAACAAGTAGCACATAACTGCAACAAGACAAATAAGTAGAAAGATAAACATGTGGAATCAGCTAAAAACCAAATGCAAATGTAATTTACTTGAAAATACAGCTAAAACAAGATAAACTCAACTTTGATTCAGTTAGTGCTTACCTTTCTCTTGAATACCAGCTGCTTTCTTATTTGCAGCTGGACCAATACGCATGGGTCTTGAAGAACAGAGCATCCCATTCATTTCAGTCATTGCACGAGCTTGCTCAGTAGGGTCACCAAATTTCACAAAGCCATAACCCTTCGAGCGCATTGTCAGTTTATCTGTTACTACTTTTGCACCCTTCACAGATGGGTAATGTACCCTAAATGTCTCTTGTAATACGTAATCTGTAACATCTGCAGCCAAATCACCAACAAATATTGTATAATCAGGGGTGTCATCACGTTTTTCACCAGCCGTGGCCCAATTCAATCGGTATGTCATTTCAACATTTGGCATCATTGTCCCATTGTATGTTTGAAGAACTCTTTCAGCACCAGCATGGCTTGCGAATTCAATAAAGCCATAACCCTGAAGTTGACCAGTCTGTTTGTCACGAATTAGCTTGACAGATTGTACCTACAAATTCATGACACAAGACAAAATATTAACAAACTATAACCTCATAAAAGCCACAATTTAGGAGTACATATTGTGCCACGGCATTTGATGATAACATAAATATCCTAAAACTGAATCAACCAAGCGGTAAAAACGGAAGTGCAATTCAGATTTGCAAAATATCATGGTCACAGTTGTTTGTACAATTTTGTTCCAGCAAACCATGAGAACAGATATGCGTGATAAACAACCTCTCATTACAACCACTGCTGCAAAAAGAATGACAACAAAACATAAACAACACAATAAAAAACAACAAAAATCGTCTATAGCCTTCAACATAGTTTTTCATTAAAATATCCTAAAACGCTGCTAATATTAGAATCAGTGAACCGTCAAAACACTAAAGAAAGCAATCACTACCACCCCACTGCGCCAATCAACAACAGCTTCAAACAGATGCTGCTAAGACCACCCAATCCACAGCATACAAAGGAAACAAAAAAATGCCATGGACCCAAACAATCCCTATCTATCAAAAATTGTGTGCAGTTTTGCACTACTACACCACACATATACAACAAATCTGCCGTATTCACCACGGCATTCACACCCATCGACGCATCAGAAGCAAATCTCGGGTAAAAAATGAAAACCGGGATCGACTACTCCATACAAGTTGGCAGGAAATCCGTCTCCTCATGCCATACCAACCTAATGCACGTATAGATTCACAATTCATCTCGTATAGCATCAAACCCTAACGATCCATACAGCGAGACGCATAATTAAATCAAATCCACAGCAAGCGCCATCCACGAGCAAGCACGAACAGACCCCACAGAAACAGATCGAAAAAATCATAGCACATATTCCGATACAAAGGCACCGGAATCGAAAAGCGCATACCTCGCCGGTGCTCGCGAAGCACCCGAAGACGAAATTCTCGTCCATCCAGTACTGCAGGTCCCCGATCCAGAGCGTCCTGACCTCGCTAGGCCCCGCGGCGGGCGTGGTCGCCGGCGGGCCCCCGTAGTACGCGGCCTGGGGCGGCGGTGGGGCCTGGCCGTACGCGGCCTGGGGCGGCGGCGGGGCCTGGCCGTACGCGGCCTGGGGCGGCGGCGGGGCCTGGCCGTACGCGGCCTGGGGAGGCTGTCCCCACATCTGCGGCGGGGGCGGCGCCTGCTGCGGCTGCGGCGGCGCGTACTGCTGCGGCGGCGGCGGCATGGGCGGCGGGATGACGCCCCACTGCGGCGGCGCGCCAGCCGACGCCTGCAGCGGCGGGTGAGGCGGGGCGACGCCGGGCTGCGGCTGCGGCATCATGGCGGCGGCGCGGGTGGGTGGCTGACGAACCCTAGGGTCGGGTGGGAAAGGGAGGTGCGGAGGAGGAGAGGAGCCGGAAGTGATGGGTTCGGACTGGGAGGATGTGTGCGCGCGTGTGGGGGCAAGGCCTAGATATTTTAGCCTCGTCTTGTCGCTCTCGGTGGGTGCGTGGTGTCGAGAAAGATCTGGGCCGGGCTGCAAGTTGGGAGACGTGGAGTTATATTGCTGGCCCAGGTTTGAGTCTTCTGGTACGGAAAAATCTGAGCAACAAAAAGGATGGTTAGTGCGATTGAATTTTTTTTTTCCCTCTTTTTAACCCATACACAGATAGGTTTCTTAATTTCGGACGACTTTTATAAATAATAATTACATGGCCGTGTGTTGCAACAGATAAAAAGAGTCTAATTGTGATATTGTTGTGAATTGAAATGGTGAGATGAGCCGATATATCTGTTTCAAGAAAATTCGGAATAAGAGTTGTGAAATAATTCAAGAAATGGGTTAAAAAGTGCAACCCCTTGACAGGTGGATAGTAAGAATTCGCCAATTGAATCGATCTATACATATCAAAGCCCAAAAAAAAAGAGTAAAGAAACTACTAAAAAAGGAGTTGTATAACAGGAATCTGACTGATTAGCGTGATAGAATTTGTGAAGCCATTAATCATAACAATGAATATCAAATGCATAAGTTGCTATTCCTATTAATAATTATAAAACTAATATGTAAAAAATATACACTGCTAATTAATGATATTTAATTAGATAACAAGATATTTGAATGTGTATATTTATGGATAAGATAGGGAAGTGTCAGCATTGAAAAAGCAGTTTCCAATTTTGAGTAATATTGTTGCATTGACTACATGTTTGTTTTTCTCTTTGATGACTAATCAATCGTCATCAACTCATATATTATTTGAGCAGATGGTTTAAGTCTATTTTCCATGTAATTTTACGACACGATAGCACCTGAACTACACAAATGTTTAAGTTAATTAGGAAAAAGATACATAATCTTATAAAAGGTTTTGAAAGGTGGCGAAAACTTGTAATTTCTACAACATGGCACCCTTACCACCTTATCGGTGATAAAACTCACAATCACAACCGCCCTTTAGCATGATGTGCAACTTGTTGTAAACCTGGAGGATCATCTTTCTTGGTATCTGCAAATCAGAAAATCGGGAAGGATTATGTTAGTGCAAAAAAAAAGGGTATTGAGTATTCAGGGTGGTTACATAGAAACATTTCAAAGAAGGATGAGATAAAGGAAATAATTACCTTGTGAGAGAAAAGATTGACTCGCACAAATGAATAGAAGATGTCCATAAAAGCATGAAGAATTAAAGAGTTCTGATGCGGCTGTGAAAACTAGTGGAAATGCCATTATTTATAGATGCAAAATGATATTAAGTTAATTCGTCTAAGATTGTATTTCCTTACAACCAATGTTATGACCGCATTACTTATATCCAAAATAAGTCATAGAGCTTGTTCATGAAATTCCAAAAATCAAGAAGCAACTAACGGGATGAAATTTGAAATAAAACTAGCAAATGTGAAGAAAAAATAGAAGTGTAACTTTTCTTCAAGGTAAAAATAATGCAAAAAATAATGAGTAAATTTCACTTTGGACCATGTAATCTTATTATGATTTCACTTTGCACCACCCTTAGCAAATATTTTCACTTTGCACCAGCTCTTCTTACTTTTTTTGTTTCACTTTGCACCAGGGGGAACGTCTTGTCAGCGAGAGGGAAACATGGGAGGCATGTAGGGAGCTTGCCAGCAACGAAGCATGGTTGGTGAGGTAGCGGCAACCTAAAAATACAGAGAGAGCGAGCTGTCTGTTGTCGCCATAGTTGTTATGGTCGCTACCGGCGATGCTCTGGCTATTCTTCTCCGCTTTCGATCCATTTCCTAGCTCCATCCACGTCCCCTCTTTCCATCACATGCGTTGTCGCTACCTTCCGCGCTGCCATTCACTGTTGGCAAGCACCAAAGAATGCGACCAAATCCTTATCCTAGTGTAAAGTGTAACACATGGTAAGAAGAGGTTGTGCAAAGTGAAAAGATTTCCTAAGGGTGTTATGGACTCGTATTGGGGTAGGACTTATAGCCAGCGTAACAAGCTCCATGACAACAAAGAATAACGCTGAGCTCAAGCTCACAACAGTATAAGCGATTTGGAGTCCGAGTAGAACTATAGCCTAAGTTTGTGTCGATTACAATGAATAGTTTCCTTTAACAAATAGTTTTAGATTTAGCTAAAGATTGTTAGGGGATGTCTCTTTAAATAAGAGAGGCAACCAAACTTGAGAATCAATCAATATATAGAAAAAGTCTTAAGAACACGTGCACCTCAAAACCTCTATCACGACAGCCAATCAGCCTTGCCGTGATTAGGAGGGCGACTACCCGCCTCCACCTATACACCACTATCTTCTTTGTTCCAATCTGCAAGCTCGCGGATCCCTTCTTCCTCCCCTCACGCATCACTAGAAGCCTAGCCACAACAATTTGGTATCAGAGCCTACCACCGCACCGACCTCGTTGCCATCAAGCCCACAACTGAACATGGGCGAATCAAAGTCTCTAGATGATCTGAGTCAGCAGCTTGATCAGATGCTCAAACAAATTCTTGGCGAAAAGAAAGCATTGCGAGAAGCGCTCAACGATCTTCGCAGCCAGTAAGCAGCTAATGTTGCGGCCATCGTGGCGCTCCATGTAAAAGAGGTTCCTGAGTTCTCTACCATGAGGAAACCTTCACATCCATTCAGAGCAACCATTGGAGGAGAGGAAAAGGAAGATGAGCGACATGGTGCACCTCGGTGCCACAAGCTCAATTTTCCAACTTATGATGGAGAAGAAGACCCCCTTCCTTGGCTTAATATATGTGAACAATTTTTTTGCAGCCAGCGGACAATGGAGGAGGAGAAGGTTTGGCTTGCGTCCTACCATTTAACGGGCGCTGCCCAGCAATGGTATTACCAACTAGAACGAGATGAAGTTGTACTCGCATGGTCGCGCTTTGCAGATTTTATCAACATGCATTTTGGTCATCCCATCCGCAACAATCCGTTACGAGAACTAGCACAGTTGCACTGTGTAACATCCCAATTTTTTGAAGTTTTAAAAATCCTTTTGAGTAGTTTAGCCCTTTGAAAAATTCATCCAAGTTTTATTTGAATTTTAATAAAGCTTAATATGGACTTTCAATAGCAAAACAATTTAATGTGATTAATCTGAATATCAATTAATTCAAAAACTATTTTATTTGGGTTCTATGCACTTAGAAATATTTTCCAGCTTTATCTAGGATTTTTTTGAGTTAATTTTCTATTTTCCATTTGTCATTTGGATTTACTGTAATTTCTAAAATGCGAAAACTATTTAAAATATCAGAAAAACCTTTGGGCTGAATCCTTGTCCCTTGGCCCAATCCTATTTCGAAGCCGAGCCCAGTTAGCAGCCCATTCTCGCCCTTAGCCCAATCTCTCTTTCCGCTCGCCTGCGCTTGTGACCCCACCCATCAGCCTCAGTGTTGCCATTTCCTACGCGGGTAGTCCCGAGTTGCTCTCGCTAACGAGTGGACCCCACCGAGCACTGTCCATCGTCTTCATATCCGTCTCGCATTCGGACTCCGCCGCGTGGGCCTTTCCTTGGTGTTCGGCCTAGGACTCCTTCGGGCCGCCGCGTATAAAAGGATCGGTAACGCGTGTTCCCCGCATCCCAACCCTAGCCGCCAAACCCCGAGGGCTAAACCCTAGCCACCAAAAAGCCTGAAGAAGGAAACCCATCGCCGTAAGCTCCAACGAGCTATTCTGCCACCGCCAGAGCCGCTCGAGCTTCATGTTCGCCACCTTCGGGATCGTCGCATCGCACACATCTCTAAACCCCCCTTGCCTTCGCCGAAGGACCCCTCTAGCATCGTCGTCGTCAAGCCCGTAACCCTAGCTCCACTTCGACCTCGCCGCTGGCTAGCCCAGTTAGCACCAGTGAATACTTCAGCGAGATCCCCATCGCGTCCTCTTCACTTTGCGCACCTTCGCCGTCGCCGGAGAGCCGCCAATCGCTGGAACCTTTGGTTCTTGAGCCTCACCACCATCGAAGTCGATGTGGCCATCATGTTAGCATCCACCTTACCCGCCACCTCACCTCTATGCTCGTACCACCTCGTCAACACCACGTGCACACACGTGGCACACCGAACCCTAAATGCCAGATCCAACCGCGGTAAACCAAGTTCACCATGAGCCAAGCCCTTGCCATGTGGGACCCACCGGTTAGAACCACTATGCTATAGACTCATGAGCCGTAGACCCATGAACCAGATTCGTGGACCGGGTCCATAGACCTCGGGCCCATATGTTAGCCACTATGTCGGTTCCTAGTTTTTCTTTTAATTTCAAAATCAGGGCTGACGTCATGCTGACGCAATAATTGAAATTTTTCAGGAGAAAGATAATTTGGGAGAAATAGTAATTCTTTTTCTTTTTTAGGGTTAGATCTTCCAAAAGCTCGTTCTTCCTCATACGAACTATGTTTGAGCCCATTCAAAATTTTAAATTCATCTAAATTCAAGCTCTACCTTCCTGATATTTTTATTTAATTTTTGGAGATTATTATCTCTCTATTTTATTATTTATTTGTTTATTTTCTTTTGTTATCAAGTACACGTTGATACTTCGAGGAATTTTTAGGAAGGAGGATTTGATCAAGCCCAATACCAGTACCAAGACTTGTTCCAATGCAAGTTGTATATTTGACCATGTTGAACAGAGTCTTCTAAAACTACTTTCATTTAAATTATTGCATTCTATTTTAAGTATTTATTTAAATACTTTGGGATTATTTATATATCAATTTGTTTACATCCACTTTGTTTATTATATTATCATGATCTTTTGTCACTCTAGTTTGATTATTTATTAGTTGATAATATCGTAGCACCAACATGGGTTGGTTAGACACGAATAGTTTGCTTAGCCATGCAATGAGTCATTCATATCATTTGAGTTGCAAGTATAAATTTAACTAAGTGATTATGGAACTTTGTGTAAAATTATGTGCTATTACTCTTTGATGGCATGTGTTGTACTTAACTAACAGGATGGGAAAAGATTTAGACTAGGGAGAGTGGATGGAATTGTGTGTTATGGTGGAGCTTAGTGCTTGGGAAATGGAAAAAATGATTGTTTAATTAGAAATTGGCGCCTTGCCTTGATCAATTAAGGACTTAATTTTGTGCGCCATTGAACTAAGCTACAATCAGATGACCACATACCGTATGGGACAGCCCTAACCTAGTAAGCTATGGATTCTTGGTGTTGATTACTTAGGCGATAGTTTAAGCCGTGGTGCTAGGGTGGAGGTGTGTTTCTGCCTATGTAGCGATTCACATCGATGGACGATTCGCCACTTCTAGGTCCAACACTGTGCGACGGACTAACCATCTGTGTGAGGGTTGGTGCCGACAATAAGCACAATGGGAGTGTTAATTGTTAAGATGAAGTTTCGGAAAGGTTTTGTTATGATTAGTGCTAGCTACACTTATTATATCGTGTGGATAAAGTGTACTACCTCTACATAGTGTAATCTATTCGAATAGCCACGTCTGCGATAATGGACATGCTTGAGGACTTCACACGAGGGGTAGATTTTCATAAAATAATTGGGAAGGGACAGCTATGTGATTAATTCATATAGTTGTGTGCAAGAATTTGATTAGGTTATGTGTCTTTGTGAAAACAATTATTAAACTATTATTATTTATTTGTTTCGAATTACGATTTCAATCTATTAATTGTATTCAATTGCAAATATTGCTTTTTTGCAAAATAACATAGAAACCATTTTCTTTGTAATAAGCCATCATCTATAATTGCATTCTGTGGTATAACTTGTTGAGTATTTGGAATACTCATTTAACTGAAGTGTAGGAATTGTCACCTGCCTTCGAGGAGGAGCTATACGTGGATGGTGATCGTTAGATCTTGATCCCAGTCGATTTCCTATAGCTAGTCGATGGGTTTTTGCTGGAGTTACTTTCATTCCGTTGCTGCTTATTTATTTACTGTCAGCCCTGCGTGGCTTAATAACTGTAAACTCAACCATAAGATCACAACCATTATCCATAGCAGCACCATCGAATTTACGCTCAACGACACCGTGATCCAAGTTCCTCCACTTGTCCATCGAGGAGATAGTCGACCAAATACAAGAAAAGGTTTGTGTTGCAATTGTCTAGAGAAATTTCATAGAAACCATCATTACTCAATGAAGGGAATATACTTGTTGGAGATAGAGGATGAGGATGCAGTTGGCGAGCCTGGAGAATAGGCAGAAATTTCGTTGCATGCTCTCATTGGAATTCGGGCAAGTCACACCATGCAACTACAAGTTCAAGTGGCGGACGCATGCTAGCTTTGGTAGATTCAGGATCTACGCACAATTTTGTTGCTGAAGAGACTGCACGTCGCCTTGGGCTCTCCCTTGCTCCCCGTAATGGCATGAGTGTTGCTGTAGCTAATGGTGATCGTGTCAAGTGCACATGCCGTTGTAACAAAGTGACAATGGCCATAGACGAAGAAGCTTTCATCGTTGATTTATTTGCCATCCCTCTTGATGCTTTTGAATTGATTCTAGGAGTTCATTGGCTGCGAACTCTAGGGCCAATCATCTAGGATTTTGAGCTACTATCCATGTCAGTTTGGTAGGTCGACCATCATGTCATATGGCAAGGAATGGCAGCTCTAGAGAATCTGCATGCACATAGTATGGTGGGGGAAAACATGATGTCTGAGTTATAGCATGAGTTTGCAGACCTCTTCGAACCACCTCGGGGCCTTCCTCCTGTGCAACACCAAGACCACTGAATTTGTCTCAAACCAAACACTAAGGCAGTGGTTGTACATCCTTATCGATACCCGCAGTTGCAAAAAGACGAAATTGAGAAGTAGTGTGAAGATATGCTCGCCCAAGGCATCATACAGGACAGTACATCTGCCTTTTCATCACCAGTATTACTTGTTAAAAAGCATGATGCTTCCTGGCGATTTTGCATCGACTATCGAGCCCTCAACGAACGAACTATCAAAGATAAGTTTTCAATTCTAGTTGTTGATGAGCTTCTTGACGAGTTAGAAGGTTCCAAATTTTTTTTACCAAGTTAGACCTTCGCAGTGGGTACCATCAAGTGCACATGTATCCTGACGATGTGGAAAAAACCATGTTCTGCACTCATCACGACCACTTTGAATTCTTGGTTATGGCTTTTGGGTTAACTACCGTGCCGATCACATTCCAATCAGTCATGAATGAGGTTCTGAAACCCTTTCTTCGTAAGTTCGTTCTTGTGTTTTTATGACATTTTGATCTATAGTATATCTTGGGCAAAACATTTGTAGCATGTTCGAAGCGGTATTTCAACTTCTACGCCATCACCGCTTGGCACTTAAGCGCCAAAGTGTTTCTTTGGCATGACGTCGATTGCTTATCTTGGACACATCATATCCGCCATGGAGTTGCTATGGATCCAGAAAAGTACTAGCGCAAATTGGCCTCCTCCTAAATCTGTCCATGCGTTGTGAGGATTTCTCGGTCTTACGGGGTATTATCGCAAGTTCATCGAAGACTATGGCAAAATCGCGGCTCCATTAACGCAGCTACTAAAAAAGGAGTCTTTTGCTTGGTCAAAAGCAGCAGCAAATGCATTTGCGGCACTCAAGTTGGCTCTCACATCTGCATCGGTTTTGCAGTTACCAGATTTTTCTCCAAACGATTCATGGTGGATTGTGTGGAAATCATGAGGATATGATCACGATATTAGGATGATGTGACAATTGGCAATGGTATTGAGGGTTTGTCAAAACGCGAGTTTTCGGCAAAGTTTAGATGCTGTCATGTCTCAGGCGGTTTGACCGGACATGGTGGCGGTCAGATCGGTCCTATCTCAGGTTGTTTTGCATGTGAGGTTGGCGGTCCGACCTGCCAGGGCGGCGGTCAGACCGGCTAGTGTGGCGGTTTGACCGGCTACCGCTGAGCGGTCAGACTGGTCATTAAAGTAGCTTTGGATTTTTGAGCTGGGCCAAAAATAGAGGGTGTAGGTAAGAGCGGAGATTCTACTGCTCTTGGTCCTATAATTTTTGGAGCCTCTAGGCAAAAGTTCTATTCGTTTGAAATTGAGGTTGCGGATTTCTAGGGAGGAATTTTGGCTAAGTCACCGGCGGTCGATCGCCTATGGGCGTGGTCGACCACTGTGGTGGTCGACCGCCATGGTGGTGGTCTGACCGGTTTTGACTTAAGTCGCTGGCCTTCTTGGTAGCGATGTGTTGGTTGTTAGGTCAATCTCATGGGTTTCAGTGCATATGTGTTGCATGATGCATGTTTTGACTAACGTGGGTTAAGTTGTGAAGAACTTGTTCCCGGAATCGATTTCTTTGTCTATTGTTGTGCAGGGAGCTTGGTGGTCAATGACGGTCAACGGCGAGGATGATCGGGACTAGGCTTGAGAGCTGAGGTTCAGAACGATCGAGGATGCCGGGTGAAGTCATTGGACTCAAGCATGGTGCAAGATAGACAAAGGTGACCGAACGAGCAGTTTGGTGCGACGGGTTGGATCAAACGGCGCAGGGTTTTTTCAGTGGGAGCGAGATGGGAGAGACTTGCCAACATAATGAGAGCTGTTGATCAACCTACACGTAGCGAAGCGTCGATCGCCGCGAAGATTGGACTCGGTCTTTGAAGAATGACCGAGAAGAGGTATTTTGGTAATCTTGCCAAATACCGCCTTGGTTACCTTTTGCCAACCCGCGGCGCAAGATGGTGCGTGGAGAAGCGGATTAGGTCAAGAGGAGATGAAGACGACACTTTAAAATGCATCGTGTGTGACCCGCTTGTGTGTGGGCCTTAACGAGCTCATTAGGTTCAATCTTCTAGAAGGTCTAAGTCTCTACTATAAATGGAGGAGGAGGTGGCGCACCTCGCTTAACCCTTGAGTCTATTTTGTAATCCTAGTTTTTCTTAGTGCTAGGAAGAGGAGGTTAGGGTTCTAGAGAGTTGGATTTGATTTCGTGCTTATGTATTAAGTCTTTTCCCTCCTTGATAGAGTGGCCGTAAACCAATACCATATCAAATCAATCCAAAGAAAGTTCTCTCAAAGATGAATCTATATGTCTTATTTCTCTTTATTTGGTGATTTGAGGTCTTTCTTGATCCATGAGTTTTGCTTGGTTTCTTGTCTTGATCTAACTTGCTGTGACATGTGGAAACCCATCTAGGATCATCTTGATCATCATTCACCCACGAGCAAGTCTCTAGTTCATATTTTCGTTTTGACTCGATTTTTGAACCTCCTTCACTCAAACGGAGAAAGGTCGAACTTTGTAAGGATCTTCATGATGATTGCTTGGAATAGGGTCCTAACATCCTTGAGAAGGTGTGTGTCAAGTTTCATGAGGTTTGGACTCACGAATCAAAAGTTAAACCAATTTATGTTTTGGTTTTTCGAGCTGATTTTCATCGCTCATCGAACTATATGTCCGACCGCTCATGTGAGAGGTCCGACCACTAGGCAAATCGGCCGACCGCCTCTTGAGAGGTCATACCACGAGACTTTGTAATTTGAGTTTCGTTGGTTTTGCTTCGGGTTTTGATTGGATTCAATACAAGTCTTCCATTGTGCTTGTTGATTGATCTTCATAGCTTTCATAGCTATTGGAGTGAACATCGTGTTGAATCCGATTTAGGAGAAAAAGTGGTTGTGCTCCTATTCACCCCCTCTAGTCGCCTTTTCGGTCCAACATATTGCGACGCCTTGGGTACTAGAGTAGGCACACTCCTTCATCAGGGCGAACGTCACATGCATGTTTTAGCAAAGCAGTGGCACCTCATCATACAAAGTTGGCAGCATATGAGAGAGAACTTATTGGTCTCATCAAGGCGCCGCCATTGAGGCCGATCTTTGGGGTTGCGATTTACCATTCTGCATGATCATTATAGCCTTAAGTTTTACTCGATCAACGGCTTTCCACCATACCCGTAATCACCGGTTAGCAAGTTATTCGGTTTGATTTCATGGTGTTTTGGCTAGGTAAGCAAAATGCTGCTATAGATGCCCTTTCTCGACAAGACGAAGGGCTCTCTATCAATGCAATCTCAATGCCACAATTCAGTGTTTTCGATCAGATTCGTGCGGAGGTTATCGACACACCAGACCTTGTTTCTGGCATGATAAAATTCTTGCTAGTCAGCGTAAGATGGTTGTAGTTTTGTCAACGGTTTACTAATCTATAAAAGCCATATTTTTCTATCAAGATCTTCATCTTTGTGGCTACAATTGATCGATGTGCACAACACCGATCATGCGGTATTCAAAAACATTGCATCATTTACGAGCTTCTTTTCACAACCCAGCCTTGTCTAGATTGGTGCGTGAATTTGTCACGGTTGTATTGTGTGTCGTTGTAATAAAATAGAACACCTACACCTGCTGGACTTTATACCTTCTGTCGTACTCAACTACGCTTGGGTAGATATTTATATGGATTTTGTGGAAGTTCTACTAAGGTACATAGGCAAGTCTATAATTATTTTAGTGGTTGATCGCTTCTCCAAATATATCCACTTCATTGCATTGTGTCATCCATATACAACAAATTCTATTGCTCGAGTGTTTTTTTGATGAGATAGTGCATTCATATGGTATACCATATTCCATTGTGAGTGATCGCGATCCAATCTTTACTAGCAATTTTTGGTCCAAACTTTTTCGTTTAGCAGGCATAAAATTGCATTTGAGCTCGGCATTTCATCCACAACCGATGGACAAACCGGTTGTGAATCATGTGATTGCAATGTATCTTCGTTGTTTGTCAAGAGATAGACCCGTAATGGGTCTAGTGGTTACCTTGGGCCAAATTCTGCTATAATTCCTCTTTTCAAATAGCTTTGAAGACTACTCCATTTCGTGTCATCTATGGTCGTGAGCCACCAGCTTTGATTGCTTATGAGCTAGGTGCTGCACGTGTGGCTGTTGTGGATGTACAACTACGTGATCGTGATGAGTTACTTTAGAAATTAGAAAGCGCCTTCTTGAGGCTCAGACCGTATGAAGGAACAACATGATCCTCGGCATCGCAATGTCACATTTTTAGTTAGGCAATGGGTATGACTTCATTTGCAACATCAGCCAATTTCCTCTATATCTTCCCAGCCACGGTCCAAGCTTGCTCCAAGGTATTATGGTCCTTTTCGGGTTACGGAAAAAATTGGTTTTATGGCTTACCATCTGGAATTGCCCCCTCGTGCTCGTATTCATAATGTGTTTCATGTCGCACTATTGAAAGAACACCATGGTGATCCACCACAGCATGTGGTTGCTTTACCGGATATCTTCCATGGCAGAGTTGTTCCAACTCCGGAGAAGATTGTCAAGTCTCGACTACGACATGATATTTGTGAATTATTAGTTCAATGGTAGGGTCTTTCTGCTATCAGCACTACTTGGGAACAACTACCGGACTTTTGTCGTCGCTACCCAGACTTCCAGCTCGAGGACGAGCTGATTCTCTAAGCGGGAGGAAATATTATGGACTCGTATTGGGGTAGGACTTATAGCCACCAGAACATCCCAAAATCTAGGCTTACTTTCAAATGTGTGGAAATGTCAACTTTTTAAAAAGTTTTTGATGCATTCTATTGTCATTCGTTTTCCCGAATTTTCATTCAAGGCTTTGTCTGATTATAAAGCTTAAGCATCAAATGTTGAAATACAAACCTAATTGATAATTAAAATAAATTGGAACAAAAGATGATGATTAAAAATCCAAACTTGGTGCAATTGTTCTATTAATAAAATGGGAAATTAATCAAAGTATGTTTTGAAACTTTCTCAAATCAAATAATAAAAATGCATACAAATAGAAACTTAAAAGATTTTTAGAGAAAAATATAGGACAAAAATCCTAGAAAAATTACAAAATGATCTACACTATGTCGAAGCCTCCCTAAAATTTTAATAATTTTCGAGCTAAATTTCTATGTCTAAAAATTTCCCAAAACCTTAGCCTTTTAGGATTTATGGAAAACCGAAATCCTCTTCTCTCCCATCGAGGGGTGGACCCTACCCATCGTGGTTCTTTGTCCACTGTAGCACCAGCCGCCATGGCCGCTCCGTCATGCCCATGCCATGCCATCCACTTCACCCATCGCTTTGGCCGCGCCCTGATTCCTCCCTATGCCCATGACCTACTCGCCTGCATCGCACGCCCGCCCGTGACACCCATGCATGTGCATCATTTCCACAAGGGACTCCACCGCTCTCACGACACTCGCCTCTTCCCTTATAAGCTGAGCAATGGATGCCTCACCTCCTCTTCTCCATTTCCCCTCATCTCCCTCTCCATTCCCCTCCTTCCCCAAGCTCAATTCGAGCGAAGACCCGAAGGTCAGTCACGACCATGGCTGTGCCATTGCGATACTTCCTGGCTGCACTGACGGGCTTTAACCCTTTTCTTCATGTCCCCTATGATCCCCTTTACCTCCTCTTTCTATCCCTCACCTTCTTCTTCCTTCTGTGCAGTCGAATCACCGGGAACGCGAGGTTCTTCTTCATGTCCAACGACGTCCAGTGCGTAGACGCCGCTCCCGCTTGCCGTTCTGGATGAACCAGTGAGCTTCTTCACTAATAGATTACGTCACCTCGTGTTCTAAACCCCAAGAATCTTTTACCCGCATTTAATTTGGTATTTCATCCGTAGGAACAATTCGCCACCATTGTCTTCCATATGCATGGCCAAAACCGCCGTCGCTGACGCTGATTCTCATCTGGTGAGCCCTAGCCCAATTCCTCGCTCTTAGAGCATCCCCTTGCCATCTCCTAGCTTTCCCACCACCACCCTCTCTCTCTTCAGAGCATCGCTGCCACGGTGGCCCTATCGGGCCGCTTCGTGTCTATGTCGCCGGACTGCCTCAGCACCTCCCCTTCACCATCAAAAGTTATAGTGAGCTTTATGTGATCCCCTAATGCTCGTGCTCTCCCTAGTTTGCCACCTATAGCACTTGAGCACTGTTGCACCGTTTCTCCCTCATGGTCGGCCGCAGCGCCCTCGCCGCACCGCCACAATGCCGCGCCATGAAACCACCTCCCTTAGCTTCATTAGCTCACCAGCAACCCATTTTGGTGGTCACCGTTGACTCCCCGTCACTTCGTCACCGACGACGAGTGCCACGAGAGCAGCTCATCCGCTACTCTATTTGTCTGAAAGGGGACTGGCATTGTAGCTCAATCATTTAGACCAAATCAGGGTTGTTTAGGACAAAGTAATGATTAGGGTCGAGTTAAATACGCCTATGTTAGATTGACATGTGGAACCAGGAATAGTTAACAAGAAATTAATTAAAAGCAGAGTTGAATATGAGTCTCTGACAACCTTCTTAAGTGCATACTATTCACCGCCCCATGGACCAGCACAATACGTGTGGACCACAGGTCCAGGCACTGTGCACATGGACCGAGTTAATGATAGGTAGGCCCCACATGTCAGATTAATGAAAATTAGAAGAAAATAGAAAAGCCGCTTTTAGTTCTAAGTAAATACGCTTCTCCGCTGGAAAGCGTACACCTTAGTAATTTCATAAGAGAATACGTTTTCTTTACTGGGAAGCGTAAACCTCAGTAGAACATAGAAGAGAATACACTTTCTCTGCTGGAAAGCGTAAAACTCAGTAATACGCCGTCGACGTCATCTTTTCTTTTTCAGGATTTTTCAAACCGAACCAAATTGAAGCTTTAATAACTTTAGCATAAAAACTCCAAATGAGATGATTCTTTTTTATAAATTCATATAAAATAATGCTCTACCAGAATATGCAAAAATATCTGGATTTGGTTACTGTTGAAATTATTTTTCCCTATCTAATTTGTTTCCGACTCTTTTTGGAATAGATGTTGATTGCTGGCGCGAATATTTCGACGAACCTTCATTATCACATTCAGAGCAACCAGAGCAAGGCATGCAACCCCTTTGATCATATTGATCCCATTATTTCAATTATTGTACTTCTTTTGTGAAATCTATTATCCATGCGTGTATGTTTGATATGAAATTGCTATGTTTGGGATGTCGGTAGTTGTAAGTCCTATCCGTTGCATGATCCTCCTTGACCTGTTGATGTCCTTGCTGTTGTAGCCAATAGGATTATAGTTTAGACAATAAATAATGTCAACTTGGGTTTTTTGAATGCAAATCTCACATAATTGCTTAATAGGGCAATACTATTTCATGAAAATGGTAAAAAGGATGACCTAATAAATATGAATTTGGGAGTTTTGAAAAGAAAGTCCAAAGGGGTGTACCTCTGTTATTTTGCATAAAAATAAAATGAAAAACCTAGTTTTCGATGCGGGTGAGTTATGTTGTATTATGAAAAGTATGATAGAGGAGTCTCATAAGTAGATAGGGGGAGATTCTTGCCCAAGTCAATTAAGGACCGAACGCCAGCAACTCCAATCTAAGCCTAAGCGTACAACCATATGTGTCGGTATGGGACGACCTTAGCTAATTAAGCTTATTGAAAACTAACCTTGCACATTGACAGCCATAGTAGTGCAAGCATGACCTGTAGGCATGTTCAAGGGCTCCTTCACCGAGGCGTTGGGCACAAAACCTTTGACACAACGACGAATGCCTCACTGAGACAGGGGTGTACCCGGGTGAAGTGAGGGTATTCGTTCACTGGGCTAGTGAAAGGGTAGGACTAGATGATGTAAAGGCTTCAACACGTGCTCAAGACTCACATCAAGATAGTGAGTGGTGGCATCGATGCATGCCAAACAAACTAGAGAATTCGTGTGCTATGGGTAAAGTTGTACCCTCTCAGAGTGTAAATCTATTTAAATAACCGTGCTCGTGGTCGTGAGCGCCCTTAGTGTAGACTTAATGGGTATAGTCTTGATTTTCATAAAAGCAATTTTGTTGAAAAATATGGGAATTTTTTTGTTGGTTTATATTTGAGTTAAGTGCCATATTTATGGCTGAAAAAAATGTTGTTCGTAGCTGAGGAGGGTTGCAAGTTGTTGATTGTTCAATTACTTACTTGTTGTCTTTTACCGATTTAACTGCTCTTTAAAATTTTCGTTGCAAAGTACTACATATTGATATTGCAAATAAAATCTGCTTCATGCAAAATAACTTGTAGCATAGAGCCTCATCCCCTTGATTAGCCATGCATTTATATAAATTTTACGATACACTATAGGTTTTTTGAGCACGCATTGTACTCAATCTTGCTTAATTTGTTATTCAGAATTAGAGAACGATTCCACATCGGACAACGACTTCTTTACACCTGGATCCGGTGGGTTCGGTGACGGACCTTGTTAGGACTTGTCTCTAGTCACTTGCCTATGGGTTTTGGATGGGCATGCCACTGGAAATTATCTACTTTTATCATTTCTACTTCCATTGCTACTTTTCTTACTTTATTGGTACATGTTTTTATTTGGTCATTGGTTCAGTGTGGTAATTATTGTAATCTCTAAGTTAAGTACCATTTTTGCTTTACTTTATACATGTGGATGTATGGATGTGATATCAATGTTGGAGTTGTGTGCTAGCCACCGATCGTGGGACTAGTACTGCACACACACGAGAGCTCTGTATTCAACGCCTGGGTGTGACACCAATGTAACAAGCTTTAGACAACAAGAAGAAGCCGCCCACCAAGCTCATCAATAGTGCAAGCGATTTGGAGTCTGAGTAGATCTGCAACCTGAGTTTGTGTCAATTACGATGAATAGTTTCATTTACAATGAATAGTTTCCTTTTACAAATATTACAAATAGTTTCGAATTTAGCTAAAGATTATTAGGGGATGTATTTTTAAATGAGAGAGGCAATCAAACTTGAGAATCAATCAATATACAAAAAAAGTATTAAGAAACACATGCAGCTTAGAGCCTCTGTCATGGCAGCCGATCAGCCTCGTCATTATCAGGAGGGCGACTGCCCGCCTCCACCTGTATCCTGGTATCTTCTTCGTTCCAATCCGCAAGCTTGCAAATCCCTTCTTCCTCCCCTCACACATTACAGGAAGCCTAGCCACAACAAAGGGTGATGCAAAGTGAAACCATGATAAAATTACATGTCCAAAGTGAAATTTACTCAAAAATTATATTACTAAAGGTCAATTGTTTTACGATGCACTACACTACAATAGAATGGTTAACAGAATGTACACACCATTTTCATGCTGATACTCACCTGTAGTTCAGTATAGTACTTCATTATAGTTATGGTACAAATACCAAAATTTGGACAATATTTATGTTTTATAAGCCTTTTGAAAATCGCTAGCATAGCTTAATTATTTTTTCTGGTTCATGTGCTAATTGATTAATAGTTAAGTAGATTTAGGGGCAACATAGTTATGGTATAAAAAAACACTTAGCAGGCAACATGCATACCATCTTGGCCAATGCATGTTTGAAAATGTTTCACATTAACCCCAATGTGAAATAAGAGGAGGTCAAATACTATATCATACAAGTTCCCATGAGGATGCTCGACACAATACGTATGCATAATACAATAACAAACCCCTATGTGTCGACTCCCACGCGCTTAATACCCAAGCCCTCATGTGTGTACCAGATTAGTCCCATGAATAGTGGCTAGTACACACAATCACAACATTGATATACATATCCATACATTCATACATACAAAATAAAGCAAGTCATGGTACACACTTAAACGGTACATTATTACATCAAAGGCCGATCGCCAAATATAAACAAGTATCATCAGAGTAAAATAACAGCAGAAGTAAAAGCAGCGAGAGTAAATAATTTCTAGCGGCATGCCCATCTAAACCCTCAGACAACCGACAAGAGACAAAGCCTAGAGAGACCCATCACCGAACCCTCCGATTCGGGTGCAAAGAAAGTATCGCTGCGTTGGCTCATCCTCATACTCAACAACAAATTAGCAAGATTGAGTACATCGCGACTCAACAAGACTTGTAGTGTATTGTAAAGTTTATATACATGTAAGGCTATCAAGGAGGTGGCTCTATGCTACAAGTTGTTTTTAGCAATAAGCAAATTTTATTTGCAATATCAATACATAGTATTTTGCAATGGAAGTTGAAGAAGCAGTTAAATAGATACAGGATGTTAAGTAAGTAATTGAATGAATAATAACAACAACTCACAACCCTCCTCTACATGCGAAGCAACATTTTACTTTCAAATGAGACATGACACTCAAACCAAGTATAAACCCACAATCATTCCCCTCATTTTCCAACAAAATCGTTGTCACGAAAAACCAAGACTATACTCGATGTGACCGCACTAGGCACGCTCATGACCGCGAGCACGCCTATTTAAATAGATTTACACTCGCAAAGGGTACAACTTTGCCCACAAAGACATGAATTCTCTAGCTTATTTGGTATCCGTCGATACCACCACTCGCTACCTTAGGTAAGCAGTCTAGAGCACGTGTCGAACCATTTATATCATCTAGTCCTATCCTTGCACTAGCCCAGCGAATGAACACCCTCACTTCGCCCTAGTACACCCCTGTCAAGTGAGGCATTTGTCGTTGTATCGAAAGGCTTTGTGCCTAATGCCTCGGTGAAGGGAGCCCCTTCGGACAAGCCTACACTGGTCATGCCCGTACTACTACGGACTACCAACGTGCAAGCCTAGTTTTCAATGACTTAATTAGCCAATACCATCCCAATGACTCCCAATTTGACTTACCTATTGCCTAAACCATATCCTAAAGGCTACAACGGTAAGGGAAACAATATATCAAGGAGGATCATGCATCAAATAGGATTACAACTACCGTTATCCTAAACATAGCAATTTATATCAAACATACACGCATGCATAATAGATTTTGCAAAAAGAAGTACAATAATTAAAATAGTAGGATCAACATGGTCAAAGGAGGTGCTTGCCTTGCTCGTTGTTCAATAGGAGGATGGGTGGTCATAAAAATATCATTCAACAATCGACGCCTAATCAAAAGAGCTTAAGCAAATTAAATATAGCAAAAATTCAATAGCAACACAATCCAAATATTTTTGTATATTCAGGTAGAGTGTGATTTTAGATGACTTTATAAAAAAGAATAATCTCATTTGGAGTTTGTATGCAAAAGTTATCAAGGTTTCAATTTGCTTTAGTTTGAAAAATTCTGAAAATAGAAAAGTGACGTCGAAAGCGTATTTTCGAAGTTTACGCTTTGCAACAGAGAAAGAATACTCTTATCTACATTCTACTGAGGTTTATGCTTTCCAGTAGAGAAAACATATTCTCCTCTAAGCTTTGTTGAGGTTTATGCTTTTCAACCGAGAAAGCATATTTCCTCATAACTAAAGCAGCTTTCTCATTTTTTTCCATATTTTCATAAATCTTACATGTGGGTCCGACTTACCAGTCACCCATTCCTTTGATTTATTGATTTCATTTTATAAACATAGAGGGGTCCCACATGTCATAGACTCATCTACTAAAACATTTAGAACTAGATTTTTTATTAACTATTCGGCTGGTCCCACCTGTCATGCACTCCTTACCTTTAACCATTGTCATTAAGCATTAATCAACACTTAAACAAATGGGTCCCACTGGCAGAGCAAGAGAGAGAGTGAAGAGAACAGTGAGCACAAGTGTGACCAAGAGGGAGAAGGGCTCACCGGCAGCGAGACACGCGCGAAAAAGCTCGAGGGAGCTCAAAAATGGATAGAGGGTACTTATGCGATGCTAGGTGATGTAAAGTTGGCTGGAGAGTTGGTCTAAATCGATGGCATGACGGTGACGAGCGAAGGTGCTCCTGCCTACAACGGCTTTAGTGAATGAGGTTTTCTCCGGGCAAATTGAGCGCACCGGACTTAGTGAGTCCATGGTGTGCTAGTGGGTCGGGCGCAGGGACCTAGGGTCACCAAAGGTGCACGGGTGGCATGCAACCGCAGTAGTGCCATGACTGGCTAAGGGGAAATCTCACTAGGGACTCGCCCATGCCAAATTAATGCGTGTGAGAGGTTTAGTGACTCACCACGATCACAATAATGCAAAAGGTGAGGTCAGAGGGGGTTCTAGAATGGCTTGTCGATGTTGAGCTGTGGCGAAGTAGAGGGGGTCTATGTTGGCAGCTCAGCACAACAACAGAGACGCTACAAGAAGCTTCACATTAGGTTACCGGGGTGCTAAGCATGGTGTAGATGCGAGGAATTGGACTGAGGCTCACCGAGCTTCGAAGAAGAACAGAAATGGCAGTGGCGGCCGTGAATGAGGAAGATGAAGCATAGCTCGGATTCAGGGCAAGATTGACTGCATTGAGTAGGGGTAAAGCATCAGTCGAGTGTGGAACAGGTGATGACGCAGTTGGCTTGAGCTTTAACTTACCCGAGAGACTAGAACACGGTGGTGAGCTTGAGTGTGTGCTGGAGCCAAGACCGAAGATGATTGAAATCAGGCTATGGAACTCCCGGAGCTGCATTAATCACAGAGAAGGAGTGAGTGAGGTACGAGGATCACGATGATAGAGGTGTCGTGGTTGAGGATGCTCACCAGAGCAAGAACAAGGCGGAGGCGTGCTCACTGGCGTCGAGAATGACGCACGCATTCCCGCAAAACCAAGGAGTTTTGAGGCTCAAGCTAGCGCAAAATAGAGCAGGGGCAAACTAAGGAAGAAGATGCATGCTCTGGAGTTTAAGTAGGTAGGACAAAAATGCGAGAAGATCAGCGAGATACCGGCGGTCAGTATGAGTATCTCGCGGTGCTGCTCTAGTCTCTCCGTTCATGCGAGAAAATATGCCATTAAGAAGGTAGCTAGCATGGGTGGAGGTAGGCGGAGGTGACGGGAGCAAGTGAAGCTCAATTCTGTGGGTGGTGAGGAAACCCATGGGCGAGCGGCGGAGCGAGCTGAGGTGCGCTAGCACGGGTGAGCGAAAGGTGAAAGAAAACCCCTGGCAAGCGGGGCCCACTCGTCAGCAAGGGAGAGTGAACGCGCTGGAGTGAAGCGAGGGTTTTTGGGCCTACTCGGTTTCGGCCTAGAGGGTGAGAGGGAAATTCAAATCAATTTTTGAATTCCTATTTTCTCGTTGATTGTTTGGTGAATTTCTAAACCTATCAAATAAGTTCCAAACTTTATGAAATTTTTTGTGAGGGCTCCTAACCTAATTTAGTTGGTTATGTAATTTTTTAGAACTTTGTCTTGTCTGTGATTTTCTTAAAAAGTCTTATAAGTTTCTGTTTTCATATAATTATATTGTTACCCTTGAGGAAAATTTGCAAAAGTTTAAATATCCTCAAGCAAATATGCCCAAAATAATTCCTTCACTTATTCTCATTCTGTTTTACCTAAAAATTCTTTCAAGTGCATGTTTGTATGAATTTCTTTTTTTGCTTTATACAAAAGTTCAAAATCAAGCATAGTTAGTTTCTCATATGAATTATGCCCAAAATTATTTTCCCCATGTATTTCTATTATGTCTTCCCAAAATGTGAATTTTGGGATATTACAATATGTCACTGTAATCCCATTTTTCACTAGTTAGTGCAGCCTTAGCTCATATATAAAACAAAATTATTTAGTGGGTTGCAACACATAATTGATTGCCCAACAGAACTGAATTTTTTCCTTGCCGGTTAAGATTAATTGATAATCTTGGCAGTTGGCACATACCATGATCCATTGCTCTAGGTTTTGAATGTAACCTTCAATGTTCTCATTCAAAGCATCAAGAGCAAACTTGTTTACCTGCAAGCCGAGTCACCATAAGATTAAATAAATTCTGAGTGGAAATAAGACATATGGATAGTTCAACAAATTCTTACTTTTCAAGTTATAGCTTGTTCGGATGCTCAGGATTTTTTTTTTGACAAATTGATGCATTTTTTTGGGAAAAATGTTGCATAACACCAGCTTTCCAAAATGCATTTGAAAATATATGCATGTGTGGATCTGGGTAGTCTAGGATGCTATTTAACCTGAATATTTTGGCCAGCAACCCTTCCGTGACCTTTGATAGTTGAACTGCTGGCTCCATCTGAAGATGTTTCTAGCCACTCGCGGAACCTTGACGCCCATCAAAGCCCATAGTCCTCCAGCTTGCTAGAGCTGAAGGTGATGATTCTTCAGCACTTAGGTACTCTGACCACCGAGGCATGTTGTCCACTTCCTTGGATTTGAACAACACAGGGGCCATGTCTTGAGTGCATAGGTGGGGAGAGGCAAGAGTTAGGCAACGCGGGTAGGGAGCGTGGGAGTCTGGCGATGCGAGTAGGGAGAGACGGGCGATGTAGGTCGATCCAGCATGTGAGGCGATGTCGGAAAGGTCGGGGGAGGCCAGATCTGGCGCGGGTGGAGAGCGTGGGAGGTGGGCGGTGTGGGTTAGAGAGGCGAGAGGTGCGAGTGGGAGAGGCAGTCAGCACGGGTGGGGAGTGTGAGAGAGAGAAGAGGGAGGAAGGGTGGCGGTGGTACGAGAGCGGGAGGCGGAGGCGCGGTGGGGAGCGTGTGAGAGAGAGAGAGAGGCGTCGCCTGCCGCTTGGGTGCGCAGGTGGAGAGCGTGGGAGGTGGGCGGCGCGAGTGGGGAGCGTGAGAGAGAGGAGAGGTGGGCGGCGCAGGTGGGGAGCGTGAGAGAGAGAGGAGAGAGAGGGAGGGCAGCATGTGCGGGGAGCCTGCTAGTGCTAGGGTTGCTGATGCACGAGCTATTTGGGCCCTCTATCATCCGGTTCGCCGATCCAACGAACACGGATGGAGGAAGAATGCATCACTCACCACCACTAGAGTCTTTTTAAGTTGTAAAGAAAGGGCACCAATTTAATTAAGGAATAATTGAGTATTTGCTACTACAATCGAGTGAGTTTTTGTATTTACCACTGTATGTGAGGATGACATGTGGGTCTTGGGACCACATGTCATACTCACATCAGTGGCAAATACAAAAACTCGCAAATAAGTGAATGCCCCTTTAACTAAAGATACTCTATTTTAAAAGATTGGAAATTATTAAGCTGCTAGGGCTTTCTTTTGATCGCACTAACACCTCTTCTCTTCTCTAGTGGTGGCTACATATTCATAGTTCCACCAAGTTAGGTTTTTGGGTTTAGCAAGACCCAGCCCCCAACTATAGACTTAGGGGTGGTAGTAGTATGGCAGTAAAGGCATTGCTGAGGTCAAGATGCGAGTTAGGTTTTAGGGTGGCGTGTAGGGAGAGGAGGTGATGGACTGTGCTAGTCCACATATTAAATAGTTGAGGCTACAATTCACTAAGTGGTATTTCTCTTGTGTGGATGGCTGTCAAAAATAATCCTATAAGTTGTTTTCACTATTTTACATGTATGTGTTCCCAGTGATGGAGATGGCAGGGGGCTAGTGGGGGTCATGGCTCCCCATGCTTCAAAAAAATTTCCAAACCATCTTGTGCGGAAGAAAACTCTAGAAACACATGTATAGTCTCTCTAATAATTTAAATTTGAAATCTTATATGCTAAGTGTTGACTATCCAATCAATATTACATGTATATGTACACAAAATATTAGCCCATGCGTCTTCATGTATTCCCAAGAAGTAGCTAGTAGCAATAGATTTTGGTTATCTTCGGGTTACTCCTCTTAAAGGTGTCAGAAGTTTTCATGCCAAAGGAAAGTTTGCCCCTAGGTATGTTGGCCCTTTCAGGATTGTGAAACACTGAGGAGAAGTTGCTTACCAGCTTGAGCTGCCACAGTTGTTAGTGGGAGTGCATGATGTCTTTAATGTCTCGTTGTTGAAGAAGTGTCTTCGTATACCAACAGAGCAGACTCCTTTGGATTCAATTGGATTGAAAGAGAATCTCACTTATAAAGAACAACCAATTAAGATTTTGGATGTGGCAGAGCATTTAACTACAAGCAAGACCATCTATTTTTTAATAGTTCAATAGAGCAATCACTCAGAGAGTGAAGCAACTTAGGAACATGAAGTAGAGCTTAGAGTTGAGTTTCCTAGCCTTTTCACTAGCTAGTCTGAATATCGGGGTCAAGATTTCTTTAAGGGGGAAGATTTGTAATATCCCAATTTTCTGAGTTTCAAAACTTTTTGAAGTAGTTTAGTCCATTGGAAAATTTTATCAAATTTTATTTGAATTTGTTAGAGCTTAAATGGGACCTTTTTAAAGTCAAAACAATTTAATATGATTAATCTGAACCTCAATTAATTCCAAAGTTATTTTATTTGAGTTCTTTGCGCTTGGAAATATTTTCTAGAATTTTTTGGAATTTTTTTTAGTTCATTTGATATTTTTAATTTACTATTTAGATTTATGGTATTTCTAAAATAGAAAACCTATTTAAAATCCAGGAAAATCATTTGGGCTGAATCCCTATTCCCAACCCATTATCTCTACGAAGCCCGACCCAACTTCGCTGGCCCAAATCCGCGCGCAGCCCACCTTCTCTTTCCCGTCGCTTGCCCACACTCAGCCCCACCTGCCAGCCTCTCACGTGTCGTGTGTGACGCGGGTTCGCACGAGCCACCGTCACTGACGTGTGGGCCCCACTGTGCCACTGTTCAACATCTCTGCCTCGCCACTAGTTGACTCCACCATCGCTTGATTTCTTGGCGCACGCTAGGGACTCTCTCGGTTGTCACGCTATAAAGGGGGATGTAGCCCTCGGCCTCTGCACGTCAACCATAGCCGTCGCAACTCGAATCCCAAGCCCTAGCCGCTAGAATCACGCCAAGAAGAAAAACCATCGCAAACAATCATCGCCAATTTTCGCCGCGTTGCGAGCCGTAGACCTCATCATCACCGCCACCGGCATCGCAAGAGCCCGATCTACATCATCGTCACCTTAACATTGCTGGAGCGTCGCCGCAACGCTATCGCGTCATAGACCCAATCTACTCCGCCGCTTCAACCTCGTCGTCGTCCACCACCATCCATCTCCGGTAGCCATGAGTACACCATCGCTGTAGCTACCCAATGCGCACCTTAGCGTTCGCCACCATGGCCGCAATCGTCGATGACCATCGGAATCCGAGCGCCACCACCGTCGTTGTCTTCCACGTCACAGTCCACGTCAGCCTCATTGCTTGTGTGTCTGCCACCTGGTTGCTATGTCAGCGCCATGCCAGCCAATCTAGCATTGCGTCAGCCTTACCTCGCAGTCGCATCCACGTCACCCTCTCCTTCCTCATGTCGCCTCCGTGTCGGCCACGTGTGCACCACATGTGCAAATCCTAGCCACCTTAGTGCCACCGAGTCAAAACCCTAAACCAAGGTCAGCATGGACTTAGTCCATGGTGGACCAAGCCACTAACATGTGAGCCCCACATGTCAGTACACTATTCCATGAACCCATGAGCTAGACCCGTGAACCAAATTCCTTAGACCTAGTCTATAGATCGAGGGTCCCACCTGTCAGTCTATATTTCATATTTTTTGGAATTTTCTTTTAATTCTGAAATTCATTGTTGACGCTATGTTGATGCAATATTTAAAATTTCATTTAGAAAGAAAATTCTAAAAATTCAAAATAGTATTTTTTTTCTTTTTCTTAGATTTAAATCTTCCGAGTGCGTGCCCTCGTTCTTCCTTATACGAACTCTGATTGAGCTCATTCAAGTTTTCAAATTCATCAAAATTCAAGCCCTACATTCCTATTCTTTTTATTTAATTTTTGGAGTTTATTTTTTTTGCCTTATTTAGTATTTATTTGTGTTTTTGCTTTCATTTACAAGTAGTCATTGATACTTCAGGAATTTTTGAGGAAGGAGGAGTTGATCAAGCTCAAGACCAGTACCAAGACTTGTTTCAAGCCAAGTTGTACCTTTGACCATGTTGAACCTAGTTTTCTAAAATTACTTTGATTCAAACTATTGCATGTTATTTCAAGTATTTAATTCTTTAAATGCTTGGGGATTAGCTATACACCTACTTGATTGTATCCATCTTGCTCATTATATTACCTTGATCTTTTGTCACCCTAACTTGGTTAATTATTAGTTGGTATTATTATAGCACCAATGTGAGTTGGTTATATACGATTAGTTTGCTTAGCCATGCAACGGGTTATTGATATCATTTTGAGTTGCAAATCTAAACTTGACTAAGCGACTATGGAATAATTTTGTGGAAGAGCTGTGTGTAGTATGTTGTCACTCATTGATGGCATGTGTTGCACTTAACCAACAGGGTGACAAAAGATTTAGATAGAGACAAATAGATGGAATTGTGATATGGTGGAGCTGTGTGTGTTTGGAAAAATATGAATGTGGTAATTGGTAGTAGTAAGGTAGTCTCGCCTTGGTCAATTGAGGATTTAACTTTGTGTGCCATTGAAATGACCCATAACTGTATGACCGCATGCTTGGTATGGGACTGGCCTAACTTAGTAAGTTATAGAGTCATGACAATTGATTAGTCAGGTTTGTAGGTTAAACTGTGTGCCAGGGTGGAGGTGTGATTCTATCTTTGTGGTGAGTCACATTTATGAGAGGTTTGCTGTATCTAGGTCCAACGGTATGCGACCGACCAACAACCTGTGTGGGGGGTTTGGTGCCGGCAGCATGCACAACGAGAGGGTTAATTGTTGAGTTGAAGTTTTGAAAATATTTTGTTATGATTGGTGCTAACTACATTGGCTATATCTTATGGGTAAAGTGTACAACCTCTGCAGACTGTTAATTAATCTATTCGAATAGCCGCATCTATGGTTATGGACATGCTCGGGGATTTCATACGAGGGGTAAATCTTCATAAAATAGTTGGGAAGGGGGCAGCTGTGTGATTTTTAGGCTCTGTGGTCTTTGTGAAAATACTTATTGAACTATTATTGTTTATTCATCTTAAACTTCACTTTTAATCTTTTATTTGTATTCAAATGCAAATGTCGTTTTGCTGCAAAATAACCATAGAAGCCATTCCTTTAGAATAAGCCATCATCTATAATTATATTCTGTGGTACAATTTGTTGAGTACTCGGAGTACTCATTCTTGCTGCAATTGTTCAGCTGAAGTGGAGGAGTATTCGCCAGCTTTTGAGGAGTTTAACAAGGAGAGTGATCGCTAGGCCTTGATCCCTGTCGGTTGTCTGTAGCAAGTTGATGGGTTCCAGCTGAAGTTGTTTTTGTTCCACTGTCGTTTCTTTATTTAGAGTTAGCCCTACGTGGCTTAATAAATGTAAACTCGATCATAAGGTCACAACCTTTATTTATTGATCAAATTAGTCATTTATTCTTATATTTGCCTTGTGTGGAATGATATTCAGCTATGTTGACACTATGTACACTAGCGTGATCCTGAACTAATACACTAGCGTGATCCTGAACTAGTGCGTTATATACAGATGGTCTAGATTTACATATTTAGATCCCGACAGCAAACATCCAAGCATGCCGCGAATGTGTGTTGTGAAGGAAAGTCACCGGATGGCTGTTTGTTTCGGGTTGCTATTGCTGTTTTGGACTTGTAGAAAATTGGTCTCACATGCCTGCGACCAAGCGAAGGCTAGGATACACTCATACCCTCAACAAGAAAGATATATGTTAGACCATGTGGATGGGTCTTGAGTTTTGATGATGAAAAATTGACATTTGGGTTGCATTGTAATTTGCGGTTCCAAAAGTTTCGATCATTCCGCTTGGCTTCTTGATCGTTTCACCTGGCTTCGAGTATTGTAGCTACGAGTGCTGTTTGCTATGAGTGTTGTTCGCTACAAGTACTGTTATTTTTACTACTGTTCACTCGAGTACTGTAGCTCCAAGTACTGTAGCTATGAGCACTGTTCAGCATGAGAGATGACCTTTTCAAGTACTATATCTATGTGCACTATTCATCACGAGTGTTGTTTATCGAGTATTGCGTGGTCATAGAAGGTTTCAACTAAACGTGGTCGTAGCTGAACATGGTCATAGAAGGTTTCGACTACACGTGGTCGTGAGAGGTTTTGACTGCTCGTGGTTGTAGAAAGTGGTTGGTGTTCGAAGCTGCAGTGACTGGTCGATGGACTGGTCGGAGGTCGAAGCTACAATGCATGGTCGTAGGTGTCGAGTGCTACGTTGCTCGGTCGAAGGCCTGGCTACGCAGTGTGATTGATGGTCGAAAGCTACGTGACGTTATTGGTGGTCGGGCTATAGGAACCGGTCGTGGACATCCGAATCGGTCGTGGACATCTAGAAGTGGTCATAGACATTTTGGAAGTGATCGTAGACATCCCGCCGGTCATGGACTTAAGGGAACCGTTGTAGGCATTATGGAACTGGTCGTAGACCATTGGATCTGGTCGTGAACTTTGCTGAAGTGGTCATAGGCTTCGAGGATGATCTGGATAGTGTGTATTGATGCATGAGTGTGTTATACGTGTGTAAACTTATATTGGTCAAGTTGGAGAACTAGTGCTAGGAATATGTTCTTTGGTATTTGCATGTGCAGTTTGGCATGGAGACGATTATGGCGTATGACGAGGAGGACCGGACTAGGATGGGAAAATCGAGATTCAAAGGCCGAGGATGTCACGAGGTGGTCGGCTCACGCCGCGGTGTGAAGATCAAAGGTGGATGCATGATGCGTGAAGAAGCTTCGGGAGGTGAAGTCCTGAAGGCTTATGATGCGTGAAGAGATATGGAAGGTGTTTCATATCTGAAAGGTTTAGAGATATTGCAAAACCTGTGTTTGGAAGGGTTTCGGGTCCCTTGATTTTCTGAAGAGATAGGATTCTATGTCATGTTTGTTAAGGACGCGGATTAGGACTCTAGCCTATAAAAGGAGGCAGAGGATAAGAGTTTTCCTGTGGCTTTTGACGGGGATAGCTTTTGAGGATTCTCTTGAAGTTCTTGTGCTAGGATTTGAGGGGTGTCGTAAGGGCACTTTGTAGCCACAGAACAAGATTGAGAAATAAAGCTCAGATCCATTCCAAATAGTCTTCGCCAGTAGCGTGGTTCTCTGGGCATCATTTGCGGCGTTCTCTCGCTCGAGCGTGCGTGACGATAGCGCCGTGGCAAGATAGTGCTGATCTGTTGATTTTACTATTGTCGATCACGCGCCGTGTCATTCTCCAGATTGTCGACAACAACATTGGCCAGCCGAGCGGATCGAGCAGATCAGTGCACGACTACTGGAGTCACCACGTATGAGTAATTTGAAAGAAATCGGACAATCATTCACCCTCCGATTGTGCTATACAATCCTACATGTGGTATCGTGTCGGGTTGCTATGACATTAGAGAGGTATGTGAATCGTCCCCCATGCTAGATGGTTCTAATTTTGCATTTTGGAAGTGTCGTATGCAAGCTTACATTGAGGCTCAAGGTACTGATGTTTGGAATAAGGTGTTGAGACCTTATGAGGTTCCGAGTATTATTACCAATATAAATAAAACAGATGTTGATCTAAATGCTCAAGCTCGTAATTTGCTATTTCATGGGATTTCTCGCTGAGAATTTGATCGTGTTGCTCATATTAACTCTGCTCACTTAATATGTAAGACTCTTTGCGATTATCATGAAGGAATCACAAAAATAAAGAAAATGTGTAAAAATCTGTACCAAAAACAGTATTCTGATTTTGCTATGCAACCTGGTGAATCTCTTGATAAACTTTTTGCTCGTTTTGAGAAAATTTCGAGTAATCTACACGGTGTTAATATTATCCCTACTAATGAAGATAATGCAACTAAAATTTTGAGATATTTAGGTTCGAGTGGTTGATGGTTGTCACAACTATCAATCAAACTATCGATCTAGATACTTTAACCATGGATGATCTCTTTTCTAGATTGAAAACCTATGAGATGGAAGCCATGTCATCTAAGATTGATAAATCTTCAGCTTTAACAGTTGTAACTAACCCCATGCAGGCTGCTACATCGAGTTCTTTTCCTTTTTCTACTTTGTCCTCTTTTTCAGAAGAACAGTTCGAACAACACTATGAAGAGGACTTGGTGTTGATCTCCTCATGGGCATATAAGGCACTCAATAACATGAGGAGGAAGAAGCAAGGTGGCGTATCTAGTTTGATCAAGTGTTATGAGTGTGGCGAGCCAGATCATATTAAGGTTGACTGTCCTCAGCTTAAAGGGAAGGTGATCAAGGAAGACAAGAATTACCGTGGTCGGCCATCTAAGAACAGTAACACCAAGGATGGCAATTTTCGCCAGAATTTGGTTAAAAAATTTCTTTCCTCTATCGAGCAAATTGGTCTGAGTGATGTGGAATATAAGAGTTGCGACAACGATGACCATGACAGTGATGATGCTAAAGGAAAGAAGAAGAACAACGATGACTTCACGATCATGTGCTTCATGGCAAGGAACGACAATGACGATGATAGTGATCCTGATGAGGTAAGACCATCATATGATGAACTTGAAGATAGTTTGATTAAGCTTGTTATTGAATTAAAAAGGATAAAAAAGAAACTGAGAGAAAATAATAGTCTTGTTGAAAGCTTAAATTCTGAAATTAATAAACTTAGAGCTTCTATTCCTGATGATAAATCATGTGACTTGTCAAGTTTTACATTCTGAGTTGGAGACTGCTAGATCAATAAATACTAAATTTGATAATTTAAGGTTAGCACATGACTCTTGTGATGAAAAGTTAAAACTTGCAAATGATAAAATTGAAAAGCTTAAGGTTAGTACTTCTACCTGTTTAGAGTCAAGCATTTTAAATGCTCAAACTAAAGCTTGTTCTAATTGTAAATTGCTAGAAGCTAGACTTAATTCATCTTAGGAATCAATTCAACAAATGTTTTATCATGAGACACTTTCTTGCTCTAATTGTCTTAAGCTTAATACTGAAATAGAAGTTTTGACTAAACAACTTAATAATTTTGCTAAAAAGGAAAGGTTGGCTCAGTCTAGTGCTTCTAAGAATCTTGTGAATGAATTTGTCAAATGCACAACTTGTCCTACTCTTGCTAAAGAAAATGGGTATCTTAAAAACACTTTAGAGAGATTTTTTGTTGGCAAGAAAAATCTGAATATGATCCTAAATAAGTCAAAAGTGAGTGTTAAACATCATGGTCTAGGATTTAATTTTGTTGAACATGTCAAGAATAATCCTTCTAAGATTGTTAAGCTTCTTGAACCTGAAAAATTTGAAATAGAATCTGAACTAAAACAAATTATTTTTAAATTGACTGGTATTGCAAAGGACTCATTTACCAAGGTGAGTTATCAAGTCAAGTATCAATGCACCCATTGTGATAGAGAAGGTCATTTGGTTCAGTTTTGCTTTCAAAAAGCAAAGAAAGAGAAGAAAGACAGGTTAAGAAATATTTCTCATTCGACAGTGGAGTTTGGTCAAGCTCCTCATCATTGCTTCGCTCCCTCTAAATAATTTTCTATAGGTTTGGGAGTGTTTGCAACAGGACCAGTCAGACCAACGTTTTACACGCGGTCAGACCGGCGGGCAGTAAGACCGGAGTTTTACACCCGGTCAGATCGGCGTTGTTTAGAACCTAAAAGTTCTTTGTTTCGCCGTCTTCCCTCGTCATTATGTATCTCAAGATCAGATTCTGAAACTTATTTCACTAACCCCAGTACTGTGAGACCGATGTTTCCTGTGATGTAAGAATAGCTGACGAGGTTGGAGAACAAGAGCTTGATTTGGTTTCAGTCTTTTAACGTCAATGCTTGATTGGAACACCTGATGGTTCTTCATTTTCTTATGGTTTTCAAGATATTTCACTTTCAAGAGACCATGTGGAAAAGGTGAAGTCGCTTACCTTGCTGATTTTGATTTTTAGATTGCTCACTTTTTCACAAAATCGCTTGTTTCTACATGTTTTGCTCATGAAGTGGTTTAGGTGTGTTGCATCCTATAGGCTTATTCTGAGGGGAAGCTTGTGGTTTAAAAGTTCAGAAGCTTTGTTTATTATACTTGTCAAACAATTCATCGAGTCCAAGCCATTGAAATCAAATGAATTGTAGAGCTCTCGTTATCATATTTACTCATATGCTGTGTAGCTTTGATCTGGACTGATAATAATTAATGTGCTACATTTGAACTAAAGCATGATATGGCGGAATTCGTTGACTAGATTGATTATAGTGATTACTTTGAGATGTTCATCGAAAAGTATTAGCTTGATTGTGAGTCTTATTTTAAATCTTGGATTTGAAGCTCGTATGTCTCTCATTGCAATATTTTTATGCTCACTCAATTTGACATGTCTTATAAAAATGTTGAGAAATGGTCAAATGAAAAAAAGTATGATTCAATCATGCCATACATGTCTATGTATATTAAAAGAACGCACACAAAAGTGCTCAAATGAAAAGAAGTATGCTTCAAGCATGCCACCCTTGAAAATAAGTATGCTTAAGAATTGAATGTGGAGCAATAGGTTGTTACATGAGACTACTAGCTCATCTGGTTTTAAAGTTTGCTTTATTTTTAGGCTTTACCTTTTCCTTGTGATATCTCTTTGTACTCTTTATAATCGGTTTAGTCATTGTTGAGAGATCTATCATTAATTTAATTTGCTTAATCATTGTACAGACTTGTTTTGACATTGCTATATAGTATATGACTTTATATGATCATGATAACTCTACTCAACAAGATGGCTTGGTTATCTTACTAAATCAATACAAAGTTACTTAGATAATCTACAAAGCTTCTTGATTTTTACTCTCCTTGTTCCTTCTGTCTTGAACTTTTCTTTATCTGAAGTTCTTGTTGATTACATTGCCAAAGGAGAAGAAAAATGGGAAAAAATTGGAGATATTGTGTTGAGGATGAGTTTCTCGATTGCTGCTATGATTTGTCAATTTTCTGCTTTGCACTCCTTGCAACTTTGAAACTTTCCTTTTGCAAATTTTTCATCTCACGGTTTTGATGTATTGTCAATGTATTCATTAAGGGGGAGATTGTTAGACATGTGGATAGGTCGTGAGTTTTGATGATGAAAAATTGACATTTGGGTTGCATTGTAATTTGCGGTTCTAAAAGTTTCGTTGTTCCGCTTGGCTTCTCGGTTGTTCCGCATGGCTTCGAGTATTGTAGCTATGAGTGTTGTTTTCTACGAGTGTTGTTCGCTATGAGTACTGTCATTTCCCAGTACTGTTCACTCCGAGCACTGTAGCTTTGAGCACTGTTCAGCACGAGAGATGACCTTTTGAGTACTGTAGCTACGAGCACTATTTATCATGAGTACTGTTCATCGAGTATTACGTGGTCGTAGAAGGTTTCAGCTGAACATGGTCGTAGCTGAACGTGGTCGTAGAAGGTTTCGACTGCACGTGGTCGTGAGAGGTTTCGCCTGCACGTGGTCGTGAGAGGTTTCGACTACTCGTGATCGTAGAAAGTGGTTGGTGGTCGGGCTACGTGATCGGTCGATGGACTAGCCGAGGTCGGGTTACAAAGCAGTATGGTTGTAGGCGCTGGCGCTACGCGCTCGGTCGAAGGTCGAAAGCTACGATATGATCGGCGGTCAAAAGCTACGACGTGGTCGGTGGTCGGGCTACAGAACCGGTCGGGACATCCGAAGTGGTCGAGACATTTTGGAAGTGGTCATAGACATCCCGGGCTGGTCATAGACTTCAGAGAACTGGTCATAAACATTATGGAACTGCCGTAGACCTATTGGATCTGATCATGAACTTTGCTGAAGTGGTCGTAGGCTTCGAGGATGATCCAGATAGTGTGTATTGATGCATGAGTGTATTATGTGTGTGTGAACTGATATTGGTCAAGTTGGAGAACTAGTGCCAGGAATATGTTCTTTGGTCTTTGCATGTGCAGGTTTAGCGTGGAAACAATCATAGTCGATGATGAGGAGGGCCTGGACTAGGATGGGGAAATCTGAGGTTCAGACGGTCGAGGATGTCACGAGGTGGTCGGGCTCACGTTGGAGCACGTGGAGATCAAAGGTGGATGCATGATGCGCGGAGAAGCTTCAGGAGGTGAAGTCTTAAAGGCTTACGACGCGTGAAGAGATATGAAAGGTGTTTTTATCTGGAAGGTTTAGAGTTATTGGAAAACACGTGTTTGGAAGGGTTTTGGTTCCCTTGATTTTCGAAAGAGATAGGATTCTGTGTTGTGTTTGTTAAGGACACGGATTAGGATCCTAGCCTATAAACGGAGGCAAAGGGTAAGAGTTTTCCCGTGGCTTTTGATGGGGACGGCTTTTGAGGTTTCTGTTGAAGTTCTTGTGCTAGGATTCAAGGGGTGTCATAAGGGCGCTTTGTAGCCACAGAACAAGATTGAGAAATAAATCTCAGATATATTCCAAATAGTCTTCGCCATGTGTGGTTCTCTGGGCATCATCTGCGACGTGTTCTCTCGTTCCGAGCAGGGTGTGACGGGATAGTGCTCGTGGTGAGATAGTGCTAATCTGTTGATTTTACTGTTGTCGATCACGCACCATGTCGTTCTCCTGATTGTCGACAACAACATCTACGCCAAGCAAATCGAGCGATCAAATGCACGACTACTAGGAGTCACCACGCACGCAGTAATTTGGAAAGAAATTGGTACAATCATTCACCCCCTCTGATTGTGTCATACGATCCTACATACTGCATATACCTTTGCTTTACTTCAAGTAGCTGTGACGAGGCTAATAATTTCTCATCTAACATGGCACAAAGAGATAATTTGGACTTTCTGAAAAATGAAAGCCCTTAAGGTCTTAAATAAATAACAATACAATTCTCATGCTCGCTCTGCACTCATCCGTAGCCTCCGGCCTCCAAAGATCGGTACTGTGCATAATGAGATGCCATCTTGTTCTTGGTTGAGCTGTGTACCATTTCTTTTATCTTACATCTCTTCCTGTACAATGAGCAGATTTCATCTTGACCAGAAGTTGTTTTTCTTCGGGAGCTTGCCAAGTTTTGGACAGTTGTTTACATTAAGCAACACAAGATGCTACAATGCTTGTAGGTGCTCCACCGGAATTACTGTCAGTTCAGTGCAGCTGAAGATGGATATTTGCTGAAGTTGTTCGAGTGTGGACTATAACATCCAAATTCCCGGATTTGCAAAATCTTCATGTGTTCAAGGATCAAGGAAACTCAAACTTCAAGGTTTGCCCGTTTTGTTCAAGATTCGATTCCCCCCGAAAGCACCAAGTCTTCCTCCCCAAAATCTCCCTAACCCTAGCCCTGCCGACGCCATGCCCTCGCCTCCGCCGCTCGGCCTCCACCTCGCCGGCCACGCTAACGCCTGGCCGCGCGCCGACCCGCCCCATCCTCTCGCTTCGCTGATCGCCAAGCAGCCTCGCGCGCCTCACTCTCTCCCCGAAGGCCAACTGCCGCCCCGATCCAAAGCTTCTTCCCGCCTTTAAAAGCCCCGCCGCCGCGCCCTCTCTCTCCACCCCCTTCTTCCCAAAGCAAGAATCACAGAGGAAGAAGAGCAAGAGCACCGAGCAAGAAGGAGACTCACCTTCGCCGCCATCGCCGCCCTCTCCGCCGCCGCCCGAGCCTCCCCGCCTCCTTCGCCGCCGCCGCCGTGCCTTCCCGAGCCCTCCTCCATCGCCGACTCGGTGAGCCCTCACCTCGCCGCCTCGTGGCCGCCACCGCCCCCGGGCAGCCCCGCCGCCACGCCGCCATCCTCTCGCCGGCGCCTCGCCTCCTCCTCGCGCTGCCGCCGCCACCTCGATCCCCTTTTCCTCTCGCCTAGCCGCCCCGCCCGAGTGAAGTCCGCCGAGCGCCTCTCGCTTTTGGCGCCGGCCGACGCGCTGGCCGCTGGCCGCGCCGCGCCGCACGCGCAAGACACCGCCGATTTGAGCCGGGCCGGGGCAAGCGCCGTGGGCCTTTTCGTTTTTCTTTTTTTGTGGTTTTTCTTTTCCTTTTCGATTTAATTTAAAAGAGAGGCTTCAAATGTTTATTTCTCCCCATTTTAGGTCCAAAATTGTGAAGTTTGTTTCTAAAAATTTCTAAAATCAAGCTCTTGTTGTTAGTGCTAGTTTGGTTTATTTTGGAGTTCATTTGATGAGTTTTTGTTATTTATTTAATTTGTTTGCTCGCTTGTTTCTTTTCCTAGACGATCGATCGCAGAGAGTTTGGAGAAGCCGAGACCCCACTTCGATCAAGCTCAAGAGTATCAAGATCACCTAGCCCTAGACCCAAAGTAGTCAACACTTTGATCATATTGAACCTACATTTTATGCAAATTATGTTCTTTTAAAATATCAAGTTGCATGCTTTAATTCTCTTATGCAAATGTATGTTAAAAACCCTAAGGTAGTTAAATGCCAACTTGATGTTTAATTATTAATACACCATCCCCTGGTAATTGAATCACCTTAAACCTTGTCACCCTAGTAATTATTTGGTAACTATACTAGTTGAGGTTATACTTAAGCGCCATGCTAGCCTTGCTTAAGTATCGGGGTATTATCTACTCCATTCATCATCTTTTGAAATGAACATGATTTTGGGCAACATTGGGTGTAAATGACCGAGGTGATTGTGTTGATGTATTTTCCTATCTCTCAAAACCCTAAGAATTGCTTATCACATCCGGGCGGATGGTATGATGGATGGTATGTTGGTGGGTGCTAATGCAGCCCAAGAAATGTTGGTTTGTGGATGGTATGTGGTATGAACCGCCTGCATGGTCCCTAAGGACTTAACTCGTGATGACCTCCCAATGTAAAACAAGACGACCACATGTCTATAATGGTGTCGACTGCCAAATAATTTGTAATCGTTAGTATGAGTTGCACTGTGCAGATGACCGCTACGCCATAAGCCTTGTGGCTATGGGTTAGTGTACGACTTACTGTCTATGTGAGCGTAAGTCGGTGGCGCAAGAGGGGTCCGGGAAAGGGTTGACGGTCTATGTGAAACCTCAGCGAAACCTTAGCGGTGTAACAAATATCGGAGGATGCATTGTAAAGGCCTTGTGACGATCTCCCCTGACTCACATGTCTACGGAAACATGTGTACATGTCAAGATGATTGTCTCTTGTGGGTAAAGTGTACAACCTCCGCAGAGTGTAATAAACTGTTCAATAGCCGTGCCCACTGGCCAAGGGCGACATGGAACTTACAAGAGTTAGTTCTGCTTATAAAACCTTGTGGGCGGGTAAATGTGTTGGGTCATAGACTGGTTTTGGTTTTCCCGGTGGATGTACCCTAGTGTTGTTAAGTGGTGGATGTAACCGCTATAAAAATAAGCATGAGGTGGAGGTAACCTCATCATATAAATATTGCACAAGTAATCTCTTTAACAAATGCAATTTGGTTAAAATGCTAAGTGATAGGACTTTCTAATATTGGTACTCAAAATATTGCTTTATGCAAATAAATGAACCCGAGCCATCCTTGTTAAGCTTTGCATGTATATTATTGCATACTGTGTGTTGGCTCATGAGCACGGAAGTTGTGCTCATCCTCGCTCTTTCCCCAACCTCGTAACCCATGGATCATGGAGATTACGCCTACTACGAGGACCAGACGCCGAGGAGCAAGGACATGAAGAAGAGTAGCATAGTTCCGTAGTCCGAGTCTCGCCACCGTTGGTTCCATTGGTACTGTACATCCTATATTATCCAAGCCTTTGGCTAATATCGGTCGTACACATGGTACCCCGCCGCTGCATGTGGAGAGACTCGCCTACCCCTTTGCTTCCGCTATCGCATCGAGATTTTGTAACGAACTCATTTGGCCTCATCGGCCCTATTGTAAACTCGACCGACGTGGTCTATTTGAACTCTAATGCTTGTATTAATGAATGATTTGGTCTACGCGATGTATGAAATGATTCAAAGAATGTGTACCGTGAGCGCTATCTATCGATCCAGTGGAATAGCGCAGCTTTTTCACAGAGGATTCGGATTACGAAACCGGTCCGACAGAGCTAGTATCGAGCATACGATCAGAGGAGCCTTGGTTAGTTTGGTCGTTACCAGAGGACTTGAGTCTTAATTTTAAAACCCTAAAACATTTGCCCAAAATATAGCGATCTCATCGCTTTACTTGTCATTCCTAGTTCTCGACTCATCCTACTTCACTTGGATTTATTCTCATCGACTTCCTCTTGTTTTCAAAATTTTAGATGGTCGCCTGTCCGCCACGCTCTTGGGACTTTTTCTCTCACGAGAAGACCTCTGAGGCTTCGTGGGGATTCTTCGCCACCGATGCAAGATCTGGTTACTACCATCCGCCTATCTTCATGGGCCTGATGACTGTGTTCTGACCGAGAGACCGGAGCATGGAGGTTTTCTCTATGCTAGGGAGGGTGAGTTCAATACTCACACCTTCAAGGCCGAGCACCCCAGAGCCGTGCTTTGATGTCGCCCAGATGTAGCACGACTCGCCGCCTCGCTTGTGCGATGCATGGAGACCTTCGCTAAGCTCGCCTTCGCTTCTATCCGACTCTCCAGAGGGAGAGCTTTATCCGTGATCCACCACGCCCGACAAATGACCCGCACTGTCACATCGCCCACCACGCAGCTTTGACCATTGCCTCGCCAACGCCGTTGATGAGATCGGGCACTTCGATTCCTCCTCACCAAAGAGCCACGAGCACCCGACACCCTCCGTGACAACATGTTCGAGATGATGAAGCTCACCGCGAGGTAGAGCGGAGAGAGACGCCGCTGTGCAGAGTTGGCCCGCCTCGAGCCGCCATCGCACCGCCGCCCCGCCTCCGCCGCCGCCTCGTTGCTCACGCCGCCGCTCCCGCAACCCGGTGCCAGCCGACGCTTCCACCGGAGGACCCCGCACCGCCACGCGACGCAAGAAAGTGCGCCCACCGCCGACCGACCGCACCTTTGAGAGTCCACCGGGACGCAGCCCCACCCACCGCTCGATTCGACGAGTTTGACCGCGGCGCCACCTCGCCGTTCGCGCCGACCATCGGGCCGTAGCCGCTTCGATCCCCGGTAATTGTGCACCGCGTGGTAAGCACCGATGGAGGAGTAGCCGTGATAGACTAAGTTAGTTAGCGCGCTTGCTAGGTAGTCTTCGGGTTGCAAGCACTTTCTCCATCTACCTTTGTAGGCGTTGTGTTTTGTATCTCGTGTCATGGCTTTGCATGGCCTATATGTCTGGTCCTAGGAGTCATGTAACACTTACCCCTAATATTAATGAATTGCAGCCATTCGGCTTTGTATCGCATTTGTGTTGTTCGCTCAATTTGATTTCTTTCTTCAGTGTGCTTTAGAGGGCTAGTGAACCTCATATACCACCCTCTCTAGTTCTAAGCCTTAGCGCTTTCTTCGATGGCACCAAGGAGAGTCGCCGCCTACCGTGGTGCTTTCGCAGCAGCCGTGGAAGAGGCCGTGGCTATGGCCGTGGTCGTGGACAAGACCTACCTCCCACCGCCAGAGCATCCAACAATGGCACAAGTTATGCAACAACAAGCCCAAATCCTTCAAGCCTTGCTCGCTAATCAACAAGCAGAGCAACACGCCGCCACTCTGTCGGGCAGATTTCCTCAGACAAGACCTCTTACCTTTGCCTCACAGATGAACCTCGAAGCGTAAGATTGGCTCAGTGGATACCGAGAAGAAGCTTCGCCAGCCCGATGCTCGAGGAAGATAAGGTGGACTTCGCCACGCACCGCTTGAAAGGAGCCGCCGCCAGGGAAAACTACCGCCGCTCAAGGTGGTGAAAGCCCAGCAGGTAGGAGAAGAAGAAACAGGCAGCCGCCGATCCGCGATCGAGACCAACAGGACCCGCCATCGCCGGGCAATTGCCAAGCACACCGGATGAGACCGCACCGCAGGCGCCAATCTCCCGAACGAGTTCAAAACCGCTTCAGACTAATTTTGTACCCACCGCACAATGAGGCTAAAGAAGAACGAATCGTAACTCTCAAGCAAGGTCAAATGACCGCCAACGAATATCTAACCAAGTTCAATTAGCTTGCTCGCTACGCCCCAAAGGACGAGATGATGAAAAAGAGAAGATTGACCGCTTGTGGAGGGAATGCGCGGGATATGAGAAGCCGCCTATCCTCCATGATTTCTAGTTTCCACCACTTGGTCAACAAAGCCCTCGTGCTAGAAAACGAGAAGAAGATTGCGAAGTTAGCCGCAAGAGAAAGATGGCCTTCCGTGGCCGCAAGGTGGCATTCCCAAAAGTCAACATTCCTCGGTAGTTCATCATTTAAAACAATTGTAGTTTCCCACAAGGAACTCAAGCTCCACCAATAACCAATGGGAATGGTTTCGCATCCTTCGCCTCACGACACACCGCAACAAGCAACCCAAAGACTCATCTCCATTGTTTCCACTGTGGAGTGAGAGGACACTTCGCCAATCGATGCCCTCAACGCCGTAACACCCGCAAAATTCAACTCAGAGCCGCACTCACCAAGGTCAAACATCGCTCTAAGCAAGAACCATCGCACCCGCAAGCGCCTAGATCTACCTCAACACCAAATCGCGCCATGTGAACCATGTCACACCGAGGAGGCTCGTGAAGCTACAGGAGTTCTAATGGGTACGTCTCTCATAAATCAAGATCAAAGACAAGTTTTGTTTGATTCTCGAGCTTCGCATTCTTTCATATCAAAAATTTGTTGAAAGGCTTAAGTTGCCAACCTTGCTAAAGAAACTCGTGGTACTTAGTTCACCCTGGGACCCTTGACTACTATCTTAGTAAGTCCCCGAGTAGAGATTGCTATGGAAAATTCTCGATTCCTAGCAAACCTCTTAGTGCTTCATCCCAAACTCGATATCATCCTAGGGATGGATTGATTGGCCCGATACCAAGGTATGATAGATCGTGCAACAGGAAGGTGGTATTCACCAAAACCCGGCACCACAATAAAGGTTAATGTAGACCGCTCCTCGTGTTTGGATCGCATAATCCATAACCTCGAGAAGGTGACTCGAAACAACACTGTAGTTCAAGATTACCCTAAGTTTTTCCAAAGAATTGCTCGGCATGCCACTGCATCGAGACATAGAATTTGTGATCAACCTAAAGCCGGAATGCACTCCAATTGCCAAGAGGCCATATAGGATGGCAGTTGATGAGCTTGAAGAGCTTAAGGTACAAATGGAAGAATTACAGGAAAAAGGATTTATTAGACCTAGCTCATCCCCCTGGGGTTCGCCAGTACTTTTTGTAAAGAAAAAGGATGGCACCGCCAGATTGTGCGTGGATTACAGAGCCCTCAATGAGGTGACCATCAAGAATAAGTATCCCTTGCCCCGCATTGATGATCTATTCGACCAACTGTCAGGAGCAACAGTGTTCTCCAAGATAGACCTAAGGTCGATACCATCACTAAGATTAGGCCGAGGACATCCCTAAAACAGCTTTTACCACCCGATATGGCTTGTATGAGTTCACGCTATGTCGCTTGGCTTGACAAATGCGCCAGCCTACTTCATGAACCTTATGAACAAAGTATTCATGGAATACCTGGATAAGTTTGTTGTCGTGTTCATAGACGACATCTTAATCTACTCCAAGACTAATGAGGAACATGCTGAACATCTGCATTTGGTCCCGAGAAACTTAAAGAACATCACCGTATGCCAAGTACAAGCAAGTGTGAATTTTGGCTTCAAGAGATCGCTTCTGACATATCAGATCCACTGGAGGAGTCGCAGCTGACCCATCCAAAGTAGAAACGGTGTTGGGATGGAAACAACCAACCTCGCTGACCGGCGCGAGTTTTCTGAATGGTCGGATACTACGACGCTTCATTGAAGGGTTCTCCAAACTATCCGCACTAATGACCCACCGCTCAAGAAGGAAAAGAAGTACGAATGGACGTAAGCTTGTGAAAGGAGTTTCCAAGAGTTGAAGAAGAAGTTAACTATCGCACTAGTGTTAGTCTTGCTGCACATACACAAGGACTTTGAAGTCTATTGTGATGCTTCGCGCCAAGGTCTTGGCTGCAGATTTATGCAAGGAGGAAACGTCGAGCATATGCATCCAATAACTCCGTCCACATGAAGACAACTATCCAACTCATGATTTGGAGTTAGCAACGTAGTGCATGCCCTAAAGATTTGGCGGCATTACTTGATTGGAAATCATTGTAATATCTATACGAACCACAAGAGTCTTAAGTATATTTTCACCTGCATGCACCTCAACCTCCGACAAAGGAGATGGTTAGAACTCGATTAAGGATTACGACTTGATGTTCATTACCATCCCGGGAAGGCTAATGTAGTGGCCGATGCATTGCCGTAAGTCCTACCGCAATAATGTTATGGTTCAAGAGTATCAACCTCGAGCTTTGCAAGGAATTAGAGGCACTTAACTCGAGTTAGTAGAACAAGGCACCTTAGCAAACTATGGAAGTTCAACCAACCTTAGAAGAACAAATCAAGACCGCCGTAAAGGACACCTTGGAGTTGAGAAATTTAAACATCTCATGGCCAAAGAAAAGCCTCAAAGATGGTTGAAGACCAACAAGGTATGGTATGAGAAACGCTCTTTGTTCCCACCAAAAGGAACTCAAAGAATTGATTCTAAAAGAAGCCCATAGCTCAAAGATACACTATACACCCGGCAGCACCAAGATGTATCAGATATGAAGAGTCGATATTGGTGGCCACGAATGAAAAGAGACATCGCCGAAGTTCGTAGCTTGTTGCGATGTGTGCCAACGGATCAAAGCAGAACATCGAGACCCGCAGATTGCCGCAACCACCGCAAATCCTCTGGAAGTGGGAAGAAATTGGAATGGATTTCATTACGGTCCGCGAGAACCAAGACCGGATATGATTCCGTATGGGTCATAATCGACAGATTAACCAAAGTTGCCCATTTCATCCCCGTGAAGACCACCTACAAGGGAGATAAATTAGCCGAGTTATACATGGCTCAGACATGTCCGCATGGAGTACCCAAGAGGATAGTCTCGATCGAGGTTCTCGCCACTCGCATTTCTGGCTAGTCTCCATGATGCACTTGGAACTCACTTAAACTTCAAGACAACATATCACCCATGCATCGATGGATGCATGTAAAGAGTAAATCGATTCTAGAAGACATGCTTCGGGCTTGTGCTTTAGAGTTTACTTTAGATCGAGAGATGTCTACCATATGCACTCGCCACAACAACAGCTACCAATCCAGCTTTGAAAATGTCTCCGCTTGAAGCACTTTATGGGAGGAAATGCGAACTCCCTTGCATTGGTCGAATCAGAGAAGGTTATATCTTCGACCGATACCTCAAGCAAGCGTAAGAGAAAGTCCGATTGATCGAGATCGTCACAGCCGCCACCCGCATGAAGTTATGCCGACAACCGCCGAGAGAGTTAAATTTCGGGTTGGAGATCATGTATATCTCAAAGTGTCACCCTTCGAGGAATGCGAAGATTTAAAGTGAAAGGCAAGCTTGCGCCAAGATACATAGGCCCGCTCCCAATCACCGCCAAGCGTGGAGAGGTAGCATATCAACCGAATTACCGTAAAATTTGTCGATGTCCATAATGTGTTCCACGCCTCTCACCAAGAAATGCCTCGAGTACCGTAAGAGCAAGCTCCAATTGAAACCATCGCACTCGTAAAGACTTGTCGATCTAGAACATCCGATCAAGATTCTCGATGTCGTGGAGAAGCGCATAAGACGCCGATCATCCGCTATGCAAAGTGCAATGGAGCAACCACTCGAGAGAGAAGCCACGTGGGAGCGTGAAGATCACCGGTTGGATTACCCCACCGTTCTCTCGAGTAGCTTGAATCTCGGGTCGAGATTCTCTTTAAGGTGGGTAGGTTTTGTAACATCCAAATTCCTGATTTGCAAAATCTTCATGTGTTCAAGGATCAAGGAAACTCAAACTTCAAGGTTTGCCCGCTTTGTTCAAGATTCGATTCCCGAAAGCACCAAGTCTTCTCCCAAAATCTCCCTAACCCTAGCCCCGCTGACGCCATGCCCCGCTCCGCCTCGGTCTTCCACTCCCGCCGGCCAAGGTTAACGCCCGCCGCGCGCCGACCTGCCCCATCCTCTCGCCTCGCCGATCGCCGCAGCAGCCCCGCGCGCCTCGCACTCCCGCCCGAAGGCCAACGGCCGCCTCCCGGATCCAAAGCTTCTTCCCGGCCTTTAAAGCCCTTTGGCGCCCGCCTCTCTCTCCACCCCTTCTTCCCAAAGCAAGAATCACAGAGGAAGAAGAGCAAGAGCACCGAGCAAGAAGGAGACTCACTTCGCCGCCATCGCCGCCCTCTCGCCGCCGCGCCCGAGCCTCCCGCTCCCTTCGCCGCCGCCGCCGCCGCGCCTTCCCGAGCCCTCCTCCATCGCCGACTCGGTGAGCCCCTCACTCGCCGCCGTGGCCGCCACCGCCCCCCGGGCAGCCTCGCCGCCACGCCGCCATCCTCTCGCCGGCGCCTCGCCTCCTCCCTCGCGCGCCGCGCCACTCGATCCCCTTTTCCTCTCGCTCTAGTCGCGCCCGCCCGAGTGAAGTTCGCCGAGCCGCCTCCTCGCTTTTGGCGCCGGCCGACGCGCCGGCCGCTGGCCGCGCTCGCGCCGCACGCACAGCACGCCGCCGATTTGAGCCGGCCGGCCGCCGTCCGTGGGCCTTTTTCGTTTTTCTTTTTTTTGTGGTTTTTCTTTTCCTTTTCTGATTTAATTTAAAAGAGAGGCTTCAAATGTTTATTTCTCCCCCATTTTAGGTCCAAAAATTGTGAAGTTTGTTTCTAAAAATTTCTAAAATCAAGCTCTTGTTGTTAGTGCTAGTTTGGTTTATTTTGGAGTTCATTTGATGAGTTTTTGTTATTTATTTAATTTGTTTGCTCGTTTGTTTCTTTTCCGGTACGATCGATCGCGTAGAGTTTGGAGAAGCCGGAGACCCCCACTTCGATCAAGCTCAAGAGTATCAAGATCACCTAGCCCTAGACCCAAAGTAGTCAACACTTTGATCATATTGAACCTACATTTTATGCAAATTATGTTCTTTTAAAATATCAAGTTGCATGCTTTAATTCTCTTATGCAAATGTATGTTAAAAACCCTAAGGTAGTTAAATGCCAACTTGATGTTTAATTATTAATACACCATCCCCTGGTAATTGAATCACCTTAAACCTTGTCACCCTAGTAATTATTTGGTAACTATACTAGTTGAGGTTATACTTAAGCGCCATGCTAGCCTTGCTTAAGTATCGGGGTATTATCTACTCCATTCATCATCTTTTGAAATGAACATGATTTTGGGCAGTCATTGGGTGTAAATGACTGAGGTGATTGTGTTGATGTATTTTCCTATCTCTCAAAAACCCTAAGAATTGCTTATCACATCTGGGCGGATGGTATGATGGATGGTATGTTGGTGGGTGCTAATGCAGCCCAAGAAATGTTGGTTTGTGGATGGTATGTGGTATGAACCGCCCAGATGGTCCCTAAGGATTTAATCCTGTGATGACCTCCCAATGTAAAACAGTACGACCACATGTCTATAATGGTGTCGACTGCCAAATAATTTGTAATCGTTAGTATGAGTTGCACTGTGCAGATGACCCGCTACGCCATAAGCCTTTGTGGCTATGGTTAGTGTACGACTTACTGTCTATGTGAGCGTAAGTCGTGTGGCGCAAGAGGGGTCCGGGAAGGGTTGACTGGTCTATGTGAAACCTTAAACCTTAGCTGTGTAACAAATACCGAGGATGCATTGTAAAGGCCTTGTGACGATCTCCCTTGACTCACATGTCTACTAAACATGTGTACATGTCAAGATGATTGTCTCTGTGGGTAAAGTGTACAACCTCTGCAGAGTGTAATAAATGCTCAATAGCCGTGCCTACGGCCAAGGGCGGACATGGAACTTACAAGAGTTAGCCTGCTTATAAAACCTTGTGGGCGGGGTAAATGTGTTGGGTCATAGACCTCGGTTTTGGTTTTCCCGGGTGGATGTACCTAGTGTTGTTAAGTGGTGGATGTAACCGCTATCAAAAATAAGCATGAGGTGGAGGTAACCTCACTGTTATAAATATTGCACAAGTAATCTCTTTAACAAATGCAATTTGGTTAAAATGCTAAGTGATAGGACTTTCTAATATTGGTACTCAAAATATTGCTTTATGCAAATAAATGAACCCGAGCCATCCTTGTTAAGCTTTGCATGTATATTATTGCATATCGTGTTGGCTCGCGAGCACGGAAGTTGTGCTCATCCTCGCTCTTTCCCCAACCTCATAACCCGTGGATCATGGAGATTACGCCTACTACGAGGACCGTGACGCCGAGGAGCAAGGACATGAAGAAGAGTAGTATAGTTCCGTAGTCCGAGTCTCGCCACCCGTTGGTTCCGTTAGTACTGTGTACATCCTATATTATCCAAGCCTTTGGCTAATATCGGTCGACACATAGGTACCCCGCCGCTGCTCGTGGAGAGACTCGCCTACCCTTTGCTTCCGCTATCGCACTCGAGATTTTGTAACGAACTCATTTGGCCTGATCGGCCCTATTGTAAACTCGACCCGACGTGGTCTATTTGAACTCTAATGCTTGTATTAATGAATGATTTGGTCTACGCGATGTATGAAATGATTCAGAATGTGTACCGTGAGCGCCATTCATCGATCCAGGAATAGCGCAGCTTTTTCATAGAGGATTCTGGATTACGAAATCCGGGTCCGACATGGACCCACCATCTGAAATAACCATTTCTTGCTCTTGAGTTTTCTCATCTACCTTGCACGTCTTCAAATTGTGCAATTCCTTGATCTGGAGTTTTCGTAGTTCATGGAACCCACCATCTGAAATAGCCATTTCTTCGTCGCTGTAGGAATCTTCCCAATTATGAGATCAGCAAGGTTTGGTAGCTTAGATATCATGTTGATCTGTGCTTGGCAAAGTCCTGACTTGTAAAACTCGAGCTTGGTGAGGTTAGGGATGAGATACCCATGATGCTGTTCTTCCATTGGTGGCGCAGTCCCATGCAACTTAAGGCGTTGAAGGTGTCGCAGCATTAGGGTGGTCAGCAGCCCATGTAGTGGGAGATGATCTCCTTCCAAGCTCAAGGATGTGAGTCTCTCTACCCCACTAAGAGCTTTCAAAAGAGCCTCGCTGTCTCCACTTGATAGATTATGCACATGTAGGAACTGTAGGTTGGTCAGCCTGTTCAGTATAGCACCATTTTGAGCCCAGGGCATGCCAGTGAGGGTCTGGAGGTTGCACAATGCTGAGGCTTCAACTGGCCCCTCTTGAGGTTTTGTGCAAGTACATGGCGGAGTGCTCGGATCTTCCAAAACTCTTCTGGAACCACATCTATGCTAGTTTCCGTGATATCCAACGTCTGCAGATTGCAGAGATTCTTCACAGAATTAGGAAGGTTTGTCAGACTGGTTACTGCCAGCCCCAGGTATCGGAGATGGATAAGCCACCCAATATCCTTTGGCAAGTTGGAAAAGTGGGCCACACCTTTGAGATCGATCACACGTAGGAACTTGCATCGGTAGATGGTGAAGTGGTGTTCAGTTGCCTTCTTCCAGAGGTTTCTAGTGGTGGAGAATGGACTCTTGCTGGAGTGATAAATGGTTGTTTGTACAAAATCACATAACAAGGAGCGTAGTTTTGGGACATGAAAGTTCAGGCTTGTGTCTGGATCGAATGTGCTCTGTAGGGAGAGCCGTCGGATGGATGTCCGGGCAATGTTGGTGGTTCTATTATGGACTTGGAGAAAATTGATGTCTCGTGCCTCCTGCCGTGCAAAGGCAAGGACCCTTTCGTGGATGCTGATTGTGACAATTTTGTAGTTGTAGTCCATCTCAACCACGTTGATTAGACACCGAGAGACTAGCTTCCTTAGGTACACTTCACCCCATTCCTCCATTGTTGACTCCTCAGTAGTTTGCACGAACCCCTCGGCCATCCATAGCCGTATGAGCTTGTCACAGTCGATGTCAACGTCAGCCTTGAATGCGGCGAAGTAAAGGAAGCATTGCTTAAGGTAAGGAGGCAAACTGTCAAGCTCAATGAGAGGATTTTTTCTGTCAAAGATATCTGCTTGTACTTGATGCTTGGGTGATTTGGCTTCTCTTTTTTATGTTGTTGGTCCTGCTGTTGCTGCTTCTCTAGAAGCTGTTGTATTTGTATCTGCAGCCGCTCCCTTTCTTGTTTTTGTTCTTCTATTTGTTTTTTGTACTTCTTTAGTTGCTGTTGTAATTGCCCCGGCAGTTTGTTCTCTTCTTGTTCTTCCGGTTGTTTTTGCTGCTTTTCTAGTTGTCCTTCTTGCTGCTGCTTCTGTGGTTCCTTCTGTCCTTGCTGCAGTTCTTGTTGCTGCTGCTTCACTTCTTGTCGTTGCTCTTGCCGTAGCTGCTGCTGCTGCTGCTGCTTCTCAAAATATGTGGCTGTGGGTGGTTTGTCGTCAGGCAAATACTGGAGTTGATCAATAATATGCGCCCACTCATCCCTCGCCTTGGACCTCAGCAACCCAGCTAGCAGCGTGATTCTCAGAGGTGAACCATCCACCAGCTTCTCAATACTCTTGGAGTGCATCCGCATTCCAAAAATCTTCAGGAATTTCTTTCTTCCCAAGCCCAAAGACCCTTGCACAGAAAAGCTCTTTGCCTTGTTCCACGTCCAGCTTCTGTATCTCCAAATGATGATTGCACAGTCTCCCAATTCTTTCGTCAACCATCTTGTTGTAATCACCAACGAAACCACGAAGCTTGACTTGTGTTATGATCACCACTCTGCTTCCTTTTGTGGGGGTGTTTGATAGCACCGACAACAGGACTTTCCATTCTTCGAAGTTGCGCACACCGTCCAACACGATCAGATACTTCTTCTCACTGAGCTTTTTAGTAAGCTCACTCATGATCTCCTCCTCGTTCCTTGTTATATTCCTTGGCTCCATCACACCAGTGGCTTGCTGAACTATGCAGCTGAGGAGATCCGCCAGTTTAATTTTTTGGGGTACATTTACCCAAATGGTGCAATCAAATCGATCCCTGACAAAGCTTCTCCTGAAGATCCATCTAACAATGGTTGTTTTGCCAATCCCATTTGTCCCTGTGATGGCAATAACAGTTCTACGCATCACCTTCTCCAGGAGATACTTCAGAAGTATTCCGTAGTACGATCTGATTCCGACAATGTTAGCCCCCTCCTCTGTGTCCCAGTCATTGAATGTAGACCTGTAAAAATATTTGTTATCTGTTGTAAGTTGTACAGAAGTAACTCATAATTGTCTTACATATTCAAAAACCCTATTCCATTCTAAATGGTTAATGATGATGTGCAGATAATGATATGATTATTGCAGATTATACCTGCAATATTATGTACATGGTACAGATTGTACATACCGTTGATATAAAAGGTCAACATAAATTTGCTATTTGTTAGCTAGGTGCAGCTTAGCCAAGTTAGCATCTTTATATAGATCCAGATGCAGTAACATTCAAATTTTACACAGCTACTGCAAAACAATACTCCTCCTTTTTAAAATATATGTCATTCTAGATTTTTGCACAACAGAAAATAGGTAATATACTTTGTAATTTTCGCAACATTTTTAGCATAAATTTTAGAACCACGTTTGTGAGAGTTTTTGCTAATATTTGGAGTGTATATCAACTATTGTCTTCTGTTATCATGGCCTGATCTTTTTGAAGGGTAACTAAGGTGCACGACCCCCAATTTGTGCTTCAACCCAGGTTGCTGTGTGGATTAGTAGCTATCTTGGTGTGTTTGGGAAGGTGATCTAGAAGTAGTTGCGTGGACTATCGTTGGTTGGCTACTGCATTCATTCGGTTGCAGCACTAGTTATCTAGATTCCTGCAAGTACAATGTGAAGATCGGGAGACCACCTCAGATTCATATCAAGCTGAGAAGGTGGAGTCGTTAGGCCGTGAGGCGTGAGGCCGCTGCTTGACACCAGCGATGGAGGCGGCCACCGACAGTTGGAGGATAGCACCACCTCTTGCATCTGCAGCCACTGTGGTGTCCAGGGATTTTTTTTTTACTGGTCAATTTGGAAAACCGGATTTACCGGTGGGTCCGGTAGAAATACAAATTAATCCTAAAATTGACGGTTTGGATTAATTTTGTACCCAAAAAAATCAAATTTGTTTTTTTAAAAAAATTAAAAATCCGAAAAATTCAATTTTTTGGAAAATTTTGGCCAAATACCGGCCACCCCGGTAAATTTTTTTTCCGGTACGAGGTGTCCAATATTTGTCCTTCCTTCAGGACTCAGGATGGCCTATGCCCTAGGTGCCTTATTTTTCTTCAAAGATTTTTTGAATTTTTTTGCACCTGGTTCCTACGGAGTTTACACACTCAATTTAGGGTTTCCATATGGTATTTCCCCAAAGATAATATAGCTCCACTTAGCCTTAGTTGAAAATATCAGTTTTTGTAAGTAAAAAAAAATATTATGTCAACTAAAGATACGGAGCTCAACGTTTCATAAGAAATAGGAATAAATTCATTTTACCCTCTTGAAATTTCCGAAAAGCACACTTAACCATTAATCTACATAATTGATTTTTTTAGCCCTAACCTTGCAAAAAAGTGCAAAATTACATCAAGGCCTTGTTTGGTAACAAGGGAAAATTTTCCTAGGGGAATAAACACTGGGGACTAGGTTGGCCATCGCAATCCCACGGGAACAACTGTTGAGGAACCGTCATGGGCGAGTCCAAATTCGAAGCGACACCTCGTAGACAAACTCGAATCGTAAGAACAATGCATGAACATAAGAACAGAATAAGAGATTGAAACACAGAGATGTAGGGGGACGTCTTGCTTCTCTTTATTCCTTCATCCATAGATCAATCATTTACAATAAATAGCACCCCCTATTTATAGGCTACGACCCTACTAGGGTTTGGGATGGGGCGCCCACTAATGGGCCGATCGCAGGTCGTGCCCATGGTTTCAACACTTCCCTTGGGCACCCATCCTTTATGTCCATGTCTCGTCAAAACTCCATAAAAACCCAGTGGAAAAAATTTGGAGAAAGAGTACATGATACACGTTCTGCTGTGATGCATGAATTGCCTCATTAAAAACCTTGGCCGAGAAACTTCAGGAAAACTCGTCAAGGGAAAAAGAGTACAATCCACCCAATTTCATTTAATCTCATGGATTTATTTTTTGGGTACTCGATCTTCATGATCAAGCTTTAATAATGAGTTCGTGAAGGTTCTCCCCCTGAATTCTGCACTTCTAAGTCTCATCATTCCAATTCACGTATGCATCTTTCAAAGCTAGACGCTGGAAATGACTTAGTGAATAAATCTGCAAGATTCTCACATGACTCGGTATGCAGTACTTTGATTACGTTCATCTTTTGTAATTCATGAGCATATAAGAACTTGGGGTTGATATGCTTTGTGAGATGACTATTCACATAACCCATCTATACTTGTGCAACACAAGCTGCATTATCTTCATACAAAAGTAGGGGTTTGCGTGGTATTCAACCCACACGACTGTTGGATGTGGTGAATCATCCGTCAAGCCAAACACATTCTTGTAAGGCCTTGTACAATGCTATGATCTCTAAGTGGTTCGTCAAGTCGATACAAGATATTTCTTAGACAATTTTCATGGAATTGCAGCCCACCACATAGGAGTTCATAGTCTGCTTGTGATTTGGTTGTATGGGGTCCTACAAGTATTCGCATCCAGTATTGCCATTCATAGTTAGGTCTTGGTTCTTTCAGAGAATGACTAAATTCTTTGCTTCTTTGGAGGTATCTAAGATGTCCTTTATTCCCCGCCAATGCCTTTGGTAGGTTCTGCACTATACCTTGCTAGTAGGATCACGGCAAATACAATGTTCGCTCTAGTACAGTTTGCTAAATACATTAGTGCTTCTATTGCACTTCAAAGTGGGAATTCCGGTCCCGTGACTTCCTCCCTCTTCTTTAGGTCCGTACGGGTCTTTGTCTTGCTGCAAAGATCTCCCGACCATTGACACCTTCAAAGGGTATGCCTTTGCAAAGTCGAACCTTTCTGACACCTTCTGAGTATAGGCTGACTGATGCACTAATATCCCTTCAGGGGCATGCTCAAGCTGCAAGCCTAAACAATATTTGGTTTTACACAAACCTTTCATTTCGAACTCCGACTCCAGGTAAGAGCTTGCTTTCTTAATATCCTTCAGGGTTCCGATGATATTCAGATCATCTTCATATTCTAAGATTATACAAAATCCATTCTGGGGTCATCGTATAAATACACATAGATTATTCTCATTATTCGTGTAGCCTTTCTTGCATAGAAAGTCGCTTCAAGCGATTATACCACATTCTGCCTGATTGCTTAAGTTTGTATAATGACTTTCTGAGTTTCACACTGTACATATTTCTATTTGCTCTGTTTTGATTCGGGATAGTGATACATTCAGGTATCTTCAAATAAATGTCCGAATCCAATATTTCATAAAGGTATGCTGTTACCTCATCCATCAATTTCACTTCTAACTTCAAGTTCACTGCCATTGAGATAAATATTTAAAAGGGAGTTCCGCCCATGACCGGGGAATAGGTTTCTTCATAATCATCTTCTGGACGTGCAGTGAAACCTTGTGCAACAAGTCTTGCTTCTTTTTATTTCTCTTTCGAACAAATACCCACTTATGCCCTGCGGGGTGCACAAGAGGAGACGTGCGGCTTACAGGGCCAAACGTCTTTCTTTTATTCAGAGAGAATAATTCAGTTTCTATTGCCTTCTTCCAATTTTCTCAATCTGATCTTTTCTCTCATTCAGCGAGCAATGCAGGCTCTGGATCAAGATCGTTGATTGTGGCAATTTTCTTTGTAAAATAAATGTCGACATTGGCTGTTGTCATATTCAAAGATTCTCCCGAGGTCATAAAGTTTATAGCTATTTCTTCAAGAGGCGATTCTTCTAATGCTTCTATTTGCTTACCGCTGCTTCCAATTGTGGGACAAGTCCCTTTAGTTTTTCAGCTCCGATGTGTGCGCACACATCCATGCTGATGTCTCCCTTCATGAGAATGTTCAATTCTGGTATGACTTTTCTGAAGGTTCCATACCGATACCAGGTCTCAACTGGCTCCCCTTCTGGTTCGGAGAACTTCGTGATCGGTCGTGCAAGTCCTTCTTATCCTTTTTCACCAGCGCCCCCGTTACTTCGGATTCGAGGACCGGAGTTCTCGCCCTTTATTCCGAGGCCTCGGACGGGATTAGGATACCTTCAATGGTATTTCAACCCTCTCCGTGCATTGCTTGCGTGCAAATGCTACTTATTCACGCCTTCAAATCACTAAAGTAATCGCGCTTGATTCGCTAATACTTGCGAATCAATTATCTTCTGACTTCAATTTTCTTCTAGACTTCAATTCAATTATCTTCGGATCGCAATTATCTTCTCGAACTTCTATTTGCTTCACTAGTGCGCGGGTCATATGCATAGATTTCAATTATCTTCTGGACTTCAATTGTCTTCTAGACTTCAATTGTTTCCCGATATTATTATCAAGGGTTGATTTCCTCCCCCTAATGATGGGAAACTAACCTTATCTAATGTACTATCAGCGAATCGGGCATTATACAAATCTCCAGTCATATGGTCCAAATACTTGATTATGGATGCTGTCTCATAACCAACGTATATCCTAGACTTTCGGAGAAGACCCATTGCAGTTCGCTGCGGTGGTGGCATAGGGGTATCATCCTTGCAACCAAACCCGCGAAGATGAGAAGTTTTCAGTGCTGACCCTTGCGCTAGTTGCATAGTTGGATGGATGTTATAGGCCGACGGTCTAAAATTGATGAGAGCTGCTACGAGCAGGACTGCATGTCCCCAACATATAGTTGGTAAATTACAATTCTTCAAAGTTCTGCTAGTCCATTCTGGGTGCGGATGTGCGGTATAGAATGCTCAACTTTAATTCCCATTTTCATACAATAATCATCAGATGCCTTCGAAGTACATTCTCCGGCGTTGTCCATTCAGGTGGACTTCAAATGATGATCAGGGAAAATATTTCTAATTTAGTTATCTACGAGATTGGCTTTGTAAAAGCATGGTTTCTCGTAGACAATAAACATACGTGCGATCATTCCGAGGAAGCATTGATGAGCACTATAAAGACCTAAATGACCTTACAAATGTAATGGACCGCAAATGTCTCCCGGATACGATCCAGAATGTAGGACTTCATCCTTCGCTTTGAGCAAAAGGTCTAATAATTAATTTCCTGTGCACATGCGGGGCACACAAAATCTTCCCGATTCGGAAATTCTTTTATTCATATTATGTCCTCGTGAATTGTTAATTATATCTCTCATTATCCTAAGACCGAGGCTGTATGATCTATCATGCTAGAGATAGAAAATGCGAGCTTCTAAATTCGATTTTGTATAAGATAGGTCAGAAATGCCTTAATATTAGTGTAGTATGGCCCAGCCATATGAAGGAAGACATTCTAATGCCATTTTTCACTTTCTTCATGCTTTGTAGTGAGCAGTGTATTCTGCACCATACTCTTCACGGTCTCTACATGGAAACTGTTAGCGCAAATATCCTTGAGAGTTTTAGTCAATTCTGGGTACAACAAGTCTTCTTCAATGACCAAAGTTGTGCCCATTGGGAGTATAATTATGGCCCTTCCTGAGCCTATTATACGAGTATCGCTGCTTGCGATTGTCGTAAGACTACCAGCATTCTTGCTGATTGACTGGAAAAATTTCCATTTCTCTCAAGATGGTATTTGTTGTGCCGCTACCTGCTAAGCACACTTCCTCCATAGGGCGCCACACGCGTTCTAATATAATGTACTTTATTAATATGTAGCAGAAAGCAAGCAACACATAAATAAAATACTTCAAATATCAGAACATAACTTGCTATTATAAAGACGGGAAAATAAGTCTTGTATGACTCATAATAAGAATTTAATGCTTTGCTCTCCTAGAGCTTGCAACCATTATTCAATAATTCAAAATTCTGCTTCAATTACAAACTGCAAGTTTATATAAAAGATCCGATTGCAATGTGTGCACTAGATCTAATAGCGAAGTATTCAGAACTTCGCCTCAATCGGCTTCATGCGCGATCTTCTCCTCTTGGCGCTACATACCGCGCCGCGATGTCCAAAGGAGGGATGATGGGGGCTGCTACTGGGCTGTCTACATTCATAAGTGTAACTAATGGATGTGAATCCTCTGTGCCTGCAATGGCGAGGTGTGCCTCATGCTATCATTTGCCCTTTTTCTTAGACTGGAAAGCATCAATAACGTGCGATGCACTACCTTACCCTTCTTGCTCCTCTCATTCGTGAGAGGCTTCTTCACCTTGTAGCTGCTAGCAGTGGCTTCATGGCCAACATTGCTATTAGGTGGTGCGATGTAGTTCTTTTGAGAACATCATCCCGTTTTCGCAACTTGCATGATATCAATTAATTCGACATACCGCATGTAGCCGCTTTGACAAGAGAGGTTGCGTGCGGATTGCACCGCATTCGTGAAAGGTAGAAAAATCTTCTCCATCTTCTCGCTCATCCGTGATTACATTACCACGTAATTGAAGATCGATACAAATTGTATACAAAATCGCCATGCTGGGTCGGGCTTTGAATTCTCGATTCGTGATGCCGCCATCTTCATATTCATGCCAAAATTCATAAGATTACCGCGGTAATTTGCGTAAGATGGTTGCAAAATTCTCATAATGCTATTCGAACTTCCTGTTCATGATCCCGTATTTTTCTATGCATTTTTCATGATTTATCGCTATTTTCATGATTAAAAGTAATATAAACAATCACGATAATCAAAACAAGAAATGCGTAATAATTTGCATAGAAATAATAATAACAAAGTTAAATATGCTTCAAATTTCAAAATTATGTAAAAATTTGGATTCCCGAGGCCCTTTTCTGCTGGAAAATGATTTTTCGGCGAAATCTGCAATTTCCATGGGTTAAATGCGAAAACTCAGTTCTGAGAGAATTTACGCGTAATTTTTATATTTTTCGAGGCCCTTTCTGCAAAGTTTCCTCACCGCATAAAAATCCTCGTAATTTTCAGAATTCCGAGGGCCTAATTGCAAAAGGCGAATTTCCTTTCATTTTTTTTTCTTTTTCTTCCCACCGGCTGGGCTGGCTTACTCCGACCTTTTTATGGACTATGCCTTCTTGGCCCAAGAGGGAAGCCCATCCGGCCGGCTTAAAGTGCATGGGGTAGGGTTTCCCTACCCCGCTTCTAACCGCGGCGGCTCTATGGGCCCGCGGCGACGGCGACTCACTGGCGGTGGCTCTAAGAGCGCGTTCGCGGCGCCGATGGCGGCTCCTAGAAGACCCGAGGCACCGGGCTGTGCTGGGTGACAATGGCCGGCGCACACGAGGGCTCGAGGCGGCCGGCGGTGGCGGCATCTCCTGCTTCGAGGCAACCGGTGCGGCGCGGCGGCGCCGCTACGGCGGCCCGACGGCGCCATTGAGGTCCGGCCGCGGCAACAACCGAGGCGGGCGGTGGCGCCGCGACGGCGGTCCGGCGGCGCTCATTGAGGTCCGGCCGCAATGAACCGAGGCGGCGGTCACGCGCCGCGGCCAGGCCAAGCGGGTGGCCATGCGGCCGGTGGCGGCGCGCCGCGGGTGGCTGCGGAGGTGGTGCCCTTCGGGGGCTGCTGACGGCGCCATCTATATGGCCGGCTCGGCTGTGCTTCAAGTGGTGGAGGCCGGCACGACGGGGCCGGTGCGGCGCGCGCGCGCCGATCGCGACCAACGCGGTGCGGTGCGGTAGCGTCGCTCGCGCTACGCCGACCCCTCCTTCCGTTTTTCTTTCTCTGGGTGATGCATGGCCGGCGGCTTCAAGGTGCCCCGAGGAGGCGGCCTTCTACGGGCGGCAAGGAGATTCCGGCGGCGCGGCTCCGGGCGCGGGTCGACGCCGCTACAGGCGGCGAGGGGAGTGCCGTGCGCGGTTCTAGAGGATCCGGCCCCCCTTTTTTTGTTTACTGTTCATACAAATGTATGCGATGCAATGTGATGTAATACGAGATTGCAACGGAGGCGCGGCTTCATGCCGACATGTGCGTGCTTGCCGCATGCTAGCGATGTGGCACTGTCGTTGCCTCCGTGGCGGTACGTGATGGCGGACTATGCCGACCGGTAACGTATCGCGGAGGTAGTGACAGCCGCTTGCAGGCGGTGCCATGCACATGATGTCTTTCATGCGATTGCATCTGCTATCTACGGTACAATCATCATCTACTCTTTCATGCAATCCACCGATCGGCTTGGCCGGCGACTTCAAGTCGGCTCGCGGTAGATTAGAGCGGATTTGCACCGTAGGAAACCAATCTAGAAAGCCAAATTTGCAGAATTGAAAGCAATCTAGAAAAACGATTCAATCTACGAGCGTCGTTCATCGACGGTTACCTTTTCGATGCGAGGAGAGTCGATCGTGCTGATAACGTGTTGAGGAACCGTCGCTGGCGAGTCCAGTCCGAGCGATTACCTCGTAGACAAACTCAGAATCGTAAGAATAATGCATGAACATAAGAACAGAATAAGAGATTGAAACACAGAGATGTAGGGGGACGTCTTGCTTCTCTTTATTCCTTCATCCATAGATCAATCCTTTACAATGAATAACACCCCTTATTTATAGGCTACGACCCTGTTAAGGTTTGGGATAGGGCGCCCACTAATGGGCCGACTGCAGGGTCAGACCCATGATATCCCAACACAATCCACTGAAAGTTAATTCCTAGTAGCGTTTGGAAGGGCAGGGAACAAAAAGTACAAAAATTGAAATAACGGAGAAAAAAAAAAGCTCGTGCCGCTTGCCATCTCCGTCAGCACCGGCGTGCACGCCAGACTTCCGGCTGCAACTACCGAACGATGACCGGATCAGGAGAGTGTCGCAGCCTTGTCAAGTGGCGATTGGCGACATCGCCACCACTGGACCTGGAGCGCCGCCGCCATCGAGCCAGATGGATATGTTGTGGGCAGATGTGGAGATGATGTTGCGACGCTAGGGGGAGATGTCGCACGACGAACTTGATGCAGCTCACTATCGTTTCCTTGCTCCTCCCTATGGCCCGCTCCCCGCCCGGACCGTGCGACGCCTCGGCGCCTTTTCACTGCTCATTGGTTCCGCTAGTGCTGTCCACCCAGCTTGCCAGCCATGTCTGGGTTTTGCCCGTGTCGGCCAGCGCCCAGCGTATTGTCCTGTCCTTTGTAACGGATTCGTGTCCAGCGAATAGAAAAAATCCAACTCTTTTGAGTACAAAGGCGCCTAGTTTGGTAAGAGAAAACTCGTAGTTCGTAAACAGTTTTGTGATGTAGAATTACTTTGTAATAGACGCCATGAGCAGATTTTTTAGATAAAAGAGAGAACCATTTACATCTCTGGCCTCTGTTTTCCAGTGAAAACAGATAACCCAAGTTCCAACCATGCAACAAGCAACTTATGTATAGTCTATTACATGAAACAGAAGATTCAAAGAGCAAACCAAGCTGACACGCCATAAGTAGATGCGTTTTCTGCTGGATAAAAGATAGACGAGACTACACTGGTGGAAAGTTTTTATGTTGGGATTTCTTCGGATACTGCTAGTTGCTACTCCTAAATTTTGTGGCATGCTATTGTATCGTATAGGGTGGGCTGGAATGTTTGGCTATGTTGTGTGGTTGGCATCAACTGGGCACTGCCGAATGATATGCATAATTGCATTTTTTTTCCATATCTCCACTGATATACAAGTTTATTTGTACTGTTACGAAACATAGTTCAGTGAATTTGCACTACATGCCATGTGTCGATGCTTCCCCGTTGGAGAGGCGATTAATGAGACTATACTCATGTAGATTTTTATGTTTTGCGTTATCTTCGTAAGCTGCTAGTTGCTAGTACATTTGTGCTATGAATCTTATGCTAAGATATTATTTTGTACAAAGACTATACAGAACTTAGCTGAGATCTTTCGCCTGTCCACCATTTCTCCCATTTACAAGTTCAGATGTACTCTTGTAATGTTTAATTAGTTAGTATCGTATAACCGTTACTGGCTATCAGCTAACTATTGATGTTTACAAAATAGAGATATCATTTTGTAGGCATCCATTGGTTCTGAAGTATTTGATTGCATGGAATGAGGCCGTTCATAATTCATGGTTGTACATGATAATATTAATACCCTATCCTTTATTATCATATATGGGGACCCTGTTATCTCCATAAGACCGAGACTAAGCATGGCCTTAAGGACATAACTCTGGACCTCCGGTGAATGAATTCCAACTTAACTCAATCTAAATGAGAGGCTTAACTAAAAATAGAGCCCCGACGATCATACGCGCCGCTCCTCTGCGAGCACTACATGATTGTCGGTTCTCCAACAAGTCAAGCACTACACTTAGTGAGTTAAATAGGAAGCCATGATCAGCGAGTATGACTTATATTGGCTCCCAAGATCAGCGACCAATGTAACCATACTCTCATACAACGTTGATCACATCCATACAACACTCATACATAAATAATACAAAAGTCATACATCAGTTTCAAGTTTACAACTAATACAAGTGGCCGGCCGGCCAAATTAAACGAGTTTATAAAGTAACAGCGGAAGCAAGTAAGTAAACCAAAATGCCAGCAGTGGTATACCCCATAACCCATCGGCAACCGACTGGGAGTTAAGAGATAGCATACTACTCATCAGTGTCGCCTAAATCGACACCGACAAGCTCATCGGTCTCAAAATCTTCCTCACCTGTAAAAAGCCAGCAAACACCTGGCTGAGTACAAAAGAGTACTCGCAAGTCTTACATAAATAAAAATTAGTTATGCATAAGGCTGTTCCAAGGGATGGCTCATATTGGTTTAGTTTTGCAAAAGAGACGCAACAAGGTACAACCTACACATACTAGTTTTCCAAGTGTCATTTCAAAATCAGATTTGAAATAGAAGTAAAGCATGTGAATAAGTAATGAATTGAATAACAAATAAATCATACAAAGAACAAGGTGGCTGTCCACTTTGATACCACAACAAACATGAATATCCCATTCATGACGATACCGAGTTTACCCACAATTTTAACTCCAAGTCTAACAATAAGCAGCCACAAATTTCAAGCGGTCATCCATAACCGTGGACACGGCTATTCGAATAGATTTATACCCTGCAGGGGTGTACTACTTTACCCACACAACTTGATTAGCCCGTAAGCCTCCAGATGCCTCCGAATATAGCATACTTCCTATGGTATACCGGCCGGGTAAATCAAGATATGGTCGTTTTTAGCAAGAAGATCCCATTGAGCTAAGTCCCTCAACCTAGAGCTCCTAGGAAACACAAGACGTTAACATCTCCATCCTATCGGCCCAAAAGGATAACATAGGATTTCTCGGTCCCATGCCCTTACAATTTCACCACCATGGGACTCAACACAACAAAACCTTCCCCCTACTTAACCATACAGCACCCATATACCGCGTGTGATAGCACGAGTGTTGCTTGAACAAAGAAAACCCAAAGTTCGATCCTTAATTGTCCGCACAAGTCAAATCACATACCCAAATCTCGTGCACAAAGCACCATCACTAACCAACACTTGTCCAGACCAAAAACTTCTTTAACATGTCAAAATCTAACTCATAAAATAGATACGAAGATCTGAAACAAAAGTATATAATGAGAGTTGTGTTTATCCCATAATTGTCGGGTTATTCCCGACAATCAGACTACCGTTTCTAGACTTGCATGGCTAAGCAAACACGAATAATATACTTTCACACATCCTATCATACGCATTTCAGTACGGGAATAATTCATGGATAGCCACAATGACAAGAAAATAGGACGTGTCTAACTATTCATCACAAAAATAGCGACATTATCAAAATAGCATGCCAAGCAATTATCATTGCATCTATCCTAATAAAACTGGGATCAAATATGATGCAAAAAGAAAGTTCAAAGGATGCTTGACTTGCTGGTAGGCTAATTGCTCTCCCTCAGTAGCGTATGTATCAATATCAATCGCCTCGGAATCTATTAAGTGTAACACCGAATAAACATCGAGAAATACTAAAAAATTCGAAGTGCTAAAAAATGCATGATTTTTCTACAGTAGTTAAATCATGATTTTATATGAATTTAGGTAAAAGAATTATTCCATTTTGATTTAGTATATGAAAGTTATGGTGATTTGAATTTCAGATTTTAATATGTCCTCTTTGAGTAATTTAATGATGAGGTGAAAATTTGTAGAGTAGTGGTGAGTACATGGATTACATGGGTAAATAGAGAATATTAATACAAGTTCAGAACAGTTGAGTTTGCTTCAATTGGAGTTTTCATGATTTAGTTATGTATTTCTAAAGTTATCATCATTTTCTTTTGTAAAATAATAGTGTAAAAGGGTAAATTTCAAAATAATACTCTCTGCAGAGACATGTTTGAAACCAATTTTAGTATCAAGTTCGTTAAAAATTAAAATTACTGTATGGCTTCATTCATTTTGGAGTTGAGATGAATTAGTTATGCATTTTAGAAGTTATTCAATTTTTCAAGTGAAAATAATTCGCTTTGATTTTCTAAAAGAACTAAATACTTTTCTTACTCACCTACAGCTAGCCATAGAGGATGACGAGTGGGACTGGGTCAAAGTTTTGACCACCAACATTGACTTGGTCTTGGCCGAAATAAGGTCAAAGCGTATTTACGAGAATACGCCTTCTACTACAAGAACGTGAAAAATCATTCTAAGCATTCTAAGAATACGCTTTTCCTTAAACAAAACATACTTCACAATCTACACTTCCACTTACCGGCCATATGGCCCACACGTAAGTGACTCCTCTATTTGCTAATACAACACTTAACCACGTCATTAGGTCTAAACGCCACATGCTGTTGCTTTGCCGGATGAACCCGACAACAGCAGCGTCGGCCGTGCTTGCCTGGCGGCTCGCCGGCGATTCCGCCACGGAGGCGCCGGTCAAGGCTCAGAACGGAACTGCAATAGTCTTGCGCACCTTACGGTGGTGGCGGCGACGACTGAAGTGGCCTGAATCGGCGGCTAGCCGGAGATGGGCGGAGCTAAAGCTTCGACCAAAATGCAAATACGAAAGCGAACTCCGCAAAGCCCATATAAGCGGGTGCCTTAGCATCACAGAGGTCCAAGGAAACTACCTGAGGGCTAGAGAGAAGAGGCGATGGCCGGAGGAGCTTTAAGGTTCGTCAGCAACGATGACCTAGCGGCGGGGAAATGAGCTCCACGTGGAGAGGAAACCTTGGGCCACAAAACTGAAAATGGAAGTGGTGTAAGGTTGGGCGGAGCTAGTAGATGGTTACATAAGAAAGAATTGGACAAAAGCTCACCAAATCAACAAGTGGACGATGAACAGTGTTGTCGGCCGAAAATGGGGCTAACTGAAATCCGAACACTCTTGCGAAGCAAGCAAGTAATAAGTTGAGGGGAAAACTTAGCTAGACCCTAAGACACATCGTGACGCGAAAGAAATTGAGAGAAGCTCACCGGAGTTGAGGATGACACGGTGAGGCCTTCGAGTGCGTGCTCTGGTGCTTCAGTGAGCACGAGGATGGTCCGGGCGCTACCAAGAGAATCAAGAGCTCGCATAAGCCAAAATGGAAACGACATTGATCATAGAGGCGAAAGGAATCAAGCGGGGGAAACTTACCCGTAGAGAGCAAGCACAATCCTCTCTTTCCTCAGACCCGAGAGGAAAGATGAGGAAGAAGGAGGCATTCAGGGGCGACTTAAGCATGGAAAGATGACGGAGTAGAGGCGGTGTTACTTGCCGAAGCTCCAGGGATGGTCAATTGGGGCGGTGGATTGACGACGTGACGGAGCTCCAACGGCTCGGGGCAGAAGGGCGCGGCCGCGTGGCTTGTAGCATCTGAGTGCGCGCCTGCCCAAGGAAGAGGACGACCACGACGCGTGCCCGACGTCGATACCACACGCGTGGTGCGGTTAATCGTTTTAGGTCGGTAGTTGGATTGCGAATGGACGGATCAGATTAGAGGGGATTTTGGTCTGGCCAAAAGGATGCGAGATCTGGACGGTTGGATAAGGATCTAACGGCCTGCATGCGTTGGTGCAATAAGGTGGTTGGGCTGAGCCGGTCCACCGAGTCGGACTCGAGCCCGATGAACAGTATCGGCTAGGGTTTGAGCTGAGGTTTGACTGAGATTTAATTAGTGTTCTCCACTTTGACCAGGGTGATAAAAATAGAAATAAATTTCCTAAAATCATGAAATAATTCATGGGGGCTTCTGGGACAGTCTAGTACCCATAAAAATTATTGAACCCTACTGTTCAAGATATAATGTGTATAATTTAAATTCAAACTTAATATTGGTCTCTAAATTGTGCTTGAATTTTCTTAGGGTTCAAACCAGTCCCAAAAATTTAGGAAAAATTATATTTATTCATGATAATTAATATAGTATTTGAATAAATTATTTCCAGAGGAACCTTAGTAGCATTTGTTTCAATTTTTAGTTTGGAGTTCAAATTAAAGTGTAGGTTTCATATGTATTTTGAGATTTTCCAAGTACAATATTTAAATAAAAAGTTTCAAAACATGATGCATGCTAATGAGATGCATAATAAACCTCTTTATTAATTTGGGGATGTGACAATATAAATAACACTTACAAATTTTCTTCTGATTGTAAGAGTGCTGGCATATTGGAGCCTCATGTGCTGAAGAAAGTTAGCCACGCCGAGGAACAGGAGTAACTTTGGAATGGTTACTATGGCAGATATTGATAGAACCATGAAGAAGTATTCTAATAACCTGTTGCATGCACTGGAAGGTGTAAGCTCAAGGCATAGATTTGATGACATGATTTCATGAAAATTGCTGACATGATTTGATTATACCAGTTATGTCCATAGATCATTTCTTCTGTGCTATGATGAAATCACGACTGCATAGCAGCTAGGGAGCACATATGCAGAATAATTTTCTAATTTTGCTGAGTCCTTAACATGGTGTAAAACTGTATTATTGTTCCCTGCTTGTTATCTTGTTTGCTTTTGTTCTTCACTATCAGATTATTTGTTGTATGTGCATAGCCTGTATAGACGATTTCTTACTTTCTTTTTCCTTTGAAATCATATAGAATAGTTTCCAATACCATTTTATCATGTATAGTGGCTTGTATATAGTTAGATTATCCCGGATATCATGTATGGTACCTGTGATCAAAGGATATCATGTCAGGTTAGTGCCCTCAAGGCCTCAACAGCTCAACTTTAACTGCCAAGAAACATTGTGGATTGGAGAATCATAGCAATTTCACTGTATGCCCCTTTGAATCTATGATCAATTAGTGTTCGTGACTGCTTTTCGTATGAGCTCCTTTTTCTGTAGGTTTAACGCATACGGTTTTACTATATATGTATCTTCTGTTGCGTTGTGATGGCTTGAGATTGTGCTATCAAGTTGTCTGCTCGATGCCTTGATTGTATTCATTTTCAATATCTTGTATATGTGTTCAATATACCTTAAAAGTTATCATTTATATTGATTGTAGGTTTAACGCATACGTTTTTCACTGTATATGTATCTTCTGTTCTGTAGAATTTTATACGGAAATTTCTGGTTATATTAGAATTTTTAAGACTAATTTTTGAATTTTTCTATATTGTTTTTCGCACTTTATTGATTTTATTTCGAATTTTTGAATATTTTTATTATGTTTTCGAATTTTATGGGTTTTAAAGTTTCATTTATATTGATTTTATTTCGAAATTTCTGACCACTTTTAAATTCAAAAATTTAAAAAGGTGTTATCCCGTCCAAATCCAACCATGATCCAAACAACTAATCTTTGCTCCAATCCCCCATTGGATAGGTGAAAGAGGATTGGGTGGTGGGAGGGGATCAACCCAATCCCCTCTTGGATTGTTTCTCTCTTGGATAGATTTTCCCACTAGCCAAACAAGACCTGAGGTGGTTTTTCCACGTGGCTAGTGATGTGGAGGTTTTACCACATGGTAGATGACACGGTGCTTTGCAAGCCTAATCACCAAATCATAATATATTGAAAAATCCACCATGTCTTCTATCGATCCATCCCTCCCCTCTCTCCCTGCTACAATTTCCTCGGCCACCTACTTGCTGCACCGCACAACGACTTCAGTCATTGCGAAATGAGTGGGGAGAGATGGAGTCAAGAGAGAGGGTGATGAGGACGTCCATGTTGCAAACCAGGTGCCACGAAAACAAAACTGTCCAACCAAACTAACTCGGGGTGTAATTGTGGCGCTGGTTTTGAAAGATAGGTGCGCAAAAAGAACGCTTTTGTAGATTAGGTGGTTAAGCGATTTTTTTTAAAAAAAAATCGAAAGATTAAAATGGACATATTCCTAAGAATTATGATTGTAGTGTTATTTCACATTGAGCAAACAAAGTAAAATTAGAATATATTGGTTATAAGAGGCTGAAGAGCAACCAACTGGCTTGATACTAGGAGGGAGGTGGATATTAAGTCGTACGTTTGGATGGTCACAAAGTATTATTGTTTCATCAATGAGAAATACATGGGTGAGATAACATGTGTTAATCACAAAACTGAAATAAATTGAAAGCATGGTACTTTTTATAGTACTTCTTGTAAAAAATTGTTCCTTTTTTTATTACATTCTCCAAGATACAACTATAATCACCAACTTTGTACTTGTAAATGTACTTTTAGATTAGGGCTCAGCTTTTAAGGAAAGATTCTTATTAAATTTGGGTTAATTGGGACTATCAATGATCCCATACAGCCATGGTGTCCTACAATAAACATGTCACGGTCCATTTTTCGGACATGATTAGTAGCTACCTTTTGTCTTTGGAGTTTCAAAACCTTATTTCAAATTAGCTGCTATTTTCAAAAATCTCTCCTAGCTTCTTCTAAGTTTAGGTTTGTGTTTCAAACATCCTCAAATTTCAAAATTCAAATTCAGTGTTTGAATTTTATCTTTCGATTGTTGGGCCTCTTTCTCTCCTTCTCTTGGGCTCACCCTAATTCTCTCCTTGGTAGCCCACTCCCCTTCTCCTTCTCGACCCATTCTTCTTGGTCCACCCAGCCCAGCAGCCCAACCGGCGCCCTCTTCTCCCTTCGACTGAGACGCCCAAGACGCTCTCTCTCTCTCTCTCTCTCTCTCCCTTTCTTCTCTCTCGTGACGCCATCGCCACGAGTAGCCTCTGCCGACCCACCTACAGCGCCCATGCCACTGCTGCCACCCAGTGCGCTGTTGCCACCCCTACGTCGCCGCACCTCCACTCGCTAGGCACACCCGCCCCCGTCAAGCTCCCACCAGCTTCCTTGGCACGCCCGTGCACTCAGCCACGAGCGCCCGCCTACTCCTTGACCGCTCCCGTGCGCCTGCGACACCCATGCCGCCTTCTGGCTCCCTGCTCCGCCTGCGCCATCCCATCCTAGTACCCCGCGCCGTGCACACCTACGCTCATACGCCTATCGCCTCCACCTCCTGCTCCCTGCTGCTCCATCCCTTCCATCACCTGCTCGCGCTTGCACCCGATTCATCTCGTCACCTTGACCGCCCAGGACGCGCCCGCCGCCCCCGCCGACGCCCTGTCCTCTCCCCATACTCCACCAGACCTCAACGGCTCTTTCCCTCTCCCTCCCCCTTTGCAGTTATAAGTAGCCTCACAACCCCCTCTGGTTCCTCCCCTCGTCTCCGGTAAGCTCCATCAGAGAAAAACTACCGTGCCTCTTCTTTGGCCGCTCCGTCGCTACTCCGGTGAGCCTCTGCCCTGGGAAACCCGTCATCGCGTGCCCCTAGCGCCGAGGAGGCCATCCCCTACCTCCCTCCTTCCTCCCCACCGCCACCCCTCCTTCTCCGTTGCCGGCCACCGCAGCCACGCCACCTCACGCCGTCTCCAGCATCACTACCTGGCTCCGCGTCTTCCCCCTAGCCACGTGCAGCCCATGCACACGCTAACTCTGCCGTCGCACCGCTGCATCGACCGCGCCTCCACACCCGTGCGCCCGCCGCCGCCTTGGGCCTTGCCACCGCCGCGCTCGCCTCTTTCTGGAGCCGTTGCCTCGGCCCATTGGACCCCCGACCTCAAGGAATCCTTTTCGTTTGCTCTCCCACCTCCCGTGCCGTCGCTCACCGGTGCCGCCATCGCACCTCCCTCTCTGCTCCCTCTTTTTCTTTGTGAACCGAAGGAAATGGGGATTGATTTGGTTGCTTTGAATGACCCACATGTCATGGCCTTAAGCCCTCTCCCTCTCCCTTCCAAGTGGCCCTAACCACAATGCACCCCGCTGGACCACGACGCATAGACTTGGTCCATGCACTACGCGATGCACCAACCCTCTCTCCCTGTTGATTTAATTCAAACCCGAACTTTGAAAGTCCCGTTCTCCCTCGTCGTAACTCCAAAAATTATAAATTTTGTAAATTCAAGATCTTGCTAACGGCATAGGTCTTGTTTAAGTTAGAGTTCATCCGTTTTCCTTTCGTATTTATTTGTTCTATTTGTTTGTTTGTGCCTTTTTTAGTACGTTCGTCCGAATAGGATTTGAAGACGCGGGAAATCTCCAACTTGATCAAGCTCAAGATTATCAAGACTCTCTTACCTTTACTCCAGGCGAGTCAATACTTTGATCATATTGAGCCTACATTTTATGCAAATTATATTCTTTTAAAATAGCAAATTGCATGATTTAATTCCTCAATCAAATGTATGTTAAAGCTTAAGGTAGTTAAATACCCATTTGATGATTAATTAATTAATATACCATCCTTAACAATTTGAATCCCTTAGCCCTTATCACCCTAGTAATTATATGGTAACTATACTAGCTGTGGGTTGTACTTAAGCGACATGCTAGTCTTGCTTAAGTACCAGGACATTAAAATGTCCCAATCATCATCTTTTAAATATAAAAGTGGTTTTGGGTAGTCATTGTGGGTAAATGACTTAGATGGTTGAGTTGATATATTTTTACTCCTTAAAACCCTAATATTGCTGTTACTATCTAGGCGGATAATATGATAGGTCGTATGTTGATGGGTGCTAATGTAGTCCAAAGAATGTTGATTTGTGAAATGATCCACCTAGATAACCCTAAGGATTTAATCTTGTCATGACCTCCCGTGTAAAACAAGTACAACCACAAGTCTGTAAAGTACAACTTAGCTTAGTAAATTTATTGGACCCTGGAAGTCATCTCACTGGTGGAGGAGTGAAGGGGTGCAAGCGTGAGCTTGATCACGTTTGAATAGGACACCGATGGTAAAGTTGCTTGCTACGACTCGTCGTGGGGCGACATCTTGCAGCAACTTATTGTAATATCCAGAAAAAAAAAATAACCCCTTAAGGGCCCGTGCGTCATTAGATAAAAGGTGATACGTAAAAATAGAATATATTGGAGTTTTAGGGAGAAGTTGGTTCGTACCAGAATAAAAGGATCGTGGGAAGAATGGATTCTAAAAACCCTAGCCGTCTTTTTCTTTTGTTTTTCCTCCGTGCGCCGCCACAGTTTTGTCCTGCTAGCAGTCGGGTGCGCGGAGGCCGGCTGCCCCGTCGTTTGCTGCCGCGTGCACTCGCCTGCTCGCTTGGACGCCTGGCCGCTTGGACGCCCAGCCGCGCGTAGCACACCAACCGCGACCACCCACCAGCGCGAGGCCGCCAGCCTGTTTCGGCCGTTTGGCCAGTGGCGCTCCCTGCCGCGTGAGGGAGCCGTCTGTGCATGTGCTTGTGCGCGTGAAGGCTGCCGCGTGGCTGGCTCACGGCCAAAGCCATCTGCTGTGGGAGTACAACCGCATGCAATCTGGCCTCCAACTACTTACAAGTATTGACAGCTATCTCTTTTACGTGCATGCATTCGATTGGTATAATAAGGGACAGGGAAGAATTAGTTTTAGTGTTGTGTCCTTTCATGCATGCATCTTGGCATTAGTTAATTAGTTTTAGTGCTGCGTGTACTACTTTGATTAGATAAAGGTGCACTGGCTTTAGTAATTAACTAATAGTGTTGTAGTTGATTAGTTATTGGTCCTGCTAGAGATTATTTAATTGGGATCTACTCTGATTATTTTAATTGGGGTTGTTAGGGAGAAAGATTAATTTAATAGTGATTATTTTTATAGGGCTTCTTGTGATTATTTAATTGGCATTAGTAGTTGGCTAGTGCTGCATGTTTGGAGTAGTAGTTGGCTAGTGCTGCATGTTTGAAGTGTTACTGGAGAGATGATATAGCTAATATGTATGCATATGTAGCATTAGTAGTTAATTAGTGTTGGCAATGTTGCATGCTTGAATAATAAAGGTGAGTCATTAGCTCGTTAGTGCTGCATGTTTTGTTGGAACAGTAAGGAAAATATTAGCATGTTCCTTGTCAGGGAGATATCGTTCAGTAGATTGGTTTAGTCTGTTGTTCTGCAAATCTGTCGGTATCCTGACAGTTTTTAGTAATCTGAATTAAGCGATTAGTTAAAGAAAAATTAGAGGATCTTACCATAATGAAAGATGTAGATTATTATCTCAGCTTTTCGGAAAGGTCAAGAACGCGAAATTTGGACAATCTTACTAAAAGTTATGGTAGTTTTAGTATTACTGTCCAGAAACCCGACGTGAATTCGATGTTCTGTTAATTAGCTTGGTAGGGGTTTTAGATGCCCGAATCAGAAAGACTCATCAACTAGGTTTAGTTAGAGAATTTTATAACCTTTCCATAAAGTGATTGACCACAGAGGGGCCAGGTCGTCATTTGGACTCTTGTACTAAAAGATGTCAATTTTAGAATGTGATTGACCACAGAGGGGCCAGGTCGTCATTTAGGAGTGGCGTTGGGATTGCGCTAGAGAGTAAAGTGAGTTCGTTTGTACTTCTAGTATTGTTATTGGTCCAGTATTATTGTCTTAGTATGTTTTATATACATCCTCAGGTGGGGGTTGGTCCCGGGGGCAGCACCCTCTTCACGTCCTTCATTCTCACGCGGTTAAGGCAAGTACTCTGATTGATAGAATAATTATGAATGTTTGATAGAGAGTGCTTGTATTTTGATACGTATTAGCTATGCACAGTTGATAGAGTGATATGTATGATTAAGGATGGTGAATGCTTGAGATATGATTAATTGATATTCATGAGTGATTGTTCATGTTTGTTAGTATTATGAATAAATACGCTATTCATGGATACTAGAATGCTAGGAATGTCAATGATGATGAATGCTAGAAGTATGAATAAGTTTATTCATGTATGACGTTGTTGTGAATACATATTTATACTGGTTTAAAGTTTTGTTCATGTGCATCATGCTATCATGTTGGAGGCTTGGTCACATGGTGACCATGCATATTCGAGGTCCCCGTCATGTAGATGACGGGCTTGAGGTCCCCACATTCGTGGAATGTGGGCAATGAAAAGAGGTCCCCATCATGAAAATGATAGGCTTATGGTCCCCACACTTGTGGAGTGTGGGCTTGAGGTCCCCTTTACTTACGGAGTATTGGGCAATTGGTCCCTGCGCTTGCGAGCACAGGCATGGTATGCGACGACGGTTGCATACCTCGCATTACCGGTAAAATGCGAAAAAGTGGAAGAGAAAGAAAAGTTGCATTACATATTTGCATTCATACAGCATGAGCATATGACATGTTTTTAATAGAGATTGTAGATGGATGTTGATGATTACAGTTATTTATGTTATTATTGCCATTTATTGTACTTGTTGAGTCTTTGGACTCACTTTTGCTGTTGTTGTGTTTTTTTAGGTAGCCCTTTACAAGAACGTTATGCATGGGAGGGAATAAGACTAGAGTGGTTGCACAATAGCACGATCTACTCACATTTGGATTGATAGAATGATAATATAGTAGTTGAGTAATTTGCTTAAAGAATTCCTTATGATTACTCCCTATGCTTGGAATAATCTGTAATAGAGCTGGATAGAGGATTATGGATGTCCTTTTGTTTATGCTTAGTTGTTTAGCATGCTAGGGTTGATAAAGTGATGCCTAGCGTAGTTTTGGTTGTCTCTTGATTATGCTGGACGTTGGATTACTTAACTGAGCTATATTTAAATGTTGGGACCTTCGGTTTAGTAATTAAACAAAGGAGGTTCTGCCGGGTATTTTTTAGAGAGTTGTATCAGTGTTGAATTGGTTAAAGTGTTAGTTTGGTAGCATTCCAGGCTCATGTTGGGCTGGGGTGTTACACTTATGGGACCCACCGCAACCGCGGCCCATATGGGTGAGATAATGGAAGGGGCGAGATATTTTGAAAGGTTATTATGACGGTCGCTCAACTACATGACTAAGGAATCATGTGGGGTAACGAGTATGACTATCTCTTGTGGGTAAAGTGTACAATCTCTGCAGAGTCTAAACTGTTTAAACAGTCGTACTACGGTCAAAAGCGGACATGGGAATCCTTACTCGAGTTAGTTCTATTTCAAAAACCATTGTGGGTGATATGAAAAATGTGATGGGCTCACCTAGCCCAAAGATTGGAATTTTCCTGAGTGTTCGAACTCAGTGATGTTAGTAATTGGAGGTAGCTCCAATCAAAAGTAAGCATCAGGTAGAGTTTTCGACGTAGGAAACCTCTGCTGTTATCAAATATTGCACAATTACTCTCTTTAATAAAATATAATTTGGTTAAAATGCTAAGTGATAGGAATTAGTAATTATGATAATTGAAAACATTACTTTAGCAAATAAAAGAACCCGAGCCATCCTTGTTAAGCCTTGCATGTATATTATTGCATTGTGTGTCGGCTCGCGAGCACGGAAGTTGTGCTTATTCTCGCTCTCTCCCCCAAAACCCTCAGAAGCAGGAAATCCTAAAGATTACGACTACTACGAGGATCCAAAAGTTGGAGGCCCAAGACATAATGAAGAGTAGTTTAGTTCTTTTAGTCTACATCTAGCCTCAGTCTAGTTGACTCCGTTGGTACTTGCATGCATCCAATATTATCCAAGTCGTTGGTTAATATCCGACGCACACGGGTTTCCCTAGTCGCTTGCCTGTGGAGAGATATGCTCTCACCCTTTTGCTTCCGTTGTCGTTTCCGCTACTTTTGTAATATAATCAGTTTGGCATGTTCGGCTCTTATTGTAAAAACTTGACCCAATGCGGTCTATGTAAACTCTGATATGTGGTATGATTTTACGCCATGTATGAATTGATTCAGTGATGTATCTGTGAGTGCTATCTACTGGTCCAGGGAATTTTAGATAATGGAAGGGCAAGCCTCCCGGCCTCTGCATCATACGATGCACACAACCATAATTTATTATAAACGAACAAATCGGCTTACAAAAGGCAGACCAAAAACTAAATGACAAACAAATTATCATGCTGTGGCCAGCATCGGGAACAGTCTGCCGCCGGCGACAGCTAGCTTCTCCTTCAACCAACACATCCGAACAATATTTGTGCAACAAGGTGCTTGAGGGTCAAGTCATCGAAGTGACACCTCCAAGGAGGGACAGAAAACGTCGCCAGATCCAACCAATGAAGGCCAGATGTATGGTTTTCATCCCCACGAGTAGATACCGATGCTCCAAGACAACGCCTTCAAGAAGGACACGACGCTCTTCGTCTGACCCAACCAATGAAGGTCAGATCAATACTTAGTACGTCGTCGTCGCCAGATCCAACCACTGAAGGCTAGATCAAGGGTTTTCACCCCGGTGAGCAGAAACCGGTGTTCCAAGACAACGCCTTCAAGAAGGACATGACGCTCGTCGTCTGACCCAACCAATGAAGGCCAGATCAAAGCTCAGAACATCGTCATCGCCAGATCCATCCACTGAAGGCCAGATCAAGGGTATTCACCCTGGTGAGCAGATACTGGTGCTCCAAGACAACGCCTTCAAGAAGGACACGACTAGGGGTGAAAACGGATCGGATAGTTTCCATCCGATTCGGACAGAAACGAATTCGGATAGTTCCGGATCGGATTTTTCCTAGATAGTTCTCGGATCGGAAACGAAAACGGATATTTTTTCGGAAACGGAAATGAATATCGTAGTACTGATATCCGTCGAATACAGATTATCCGGATATCTGGCATTCAGCCCATTGCCACTGCCCCTGGCCCATTAGTATCAGCCACCCATCAGGCATCGACGCATCGTTACTCACAGGCCTCCGCCGGTTCTACCCGAGGACACCTCGCCTCCCCGTCGGCCACCTCACCCACGCCAGAGGCCGAGCCGGCAGACGGCGGCGGTAGCAACCACAGGCAGGGCCACACCAAGTCAGGAGGAGGAGGCGCTGGAGGGAGAGCCAGGCGGCAGCGCTGACCACCAGGCCGCGCCGGGGAAGCGCAGGGAGTCACGCGACCAAGCTGACGCGGGCGCTTGCACGGGGGGAAGCCAGCAGCGCCGAGCCGAGGGCGCAGGAGGTCGGCGAGGAGAGGCGGCGCATCGCGGGGCCGAGCCGGGCCCGAGGAAAGGCAGAGGCGATGGCATGCCGGACGGTGGCGGCAGCACCAAACAACCCCTTGGCGCCATGAACCAAGAACCCCAACCGAATGACCACCAAAGAAGAGAGAGGAGCAATAGGAAGGAGAAATGGAGCAAGGGGCTTCTGTGTCGGCCGAACCAAGAAGATAAGAAAGAGAGAGACTTGGGATTGGGTGGAGAGTGTAGAGTAGGGAAAAGAAGATTAGGTGGGGAGGTAAATTTGGTAGGTATTAAGGGTTAGTATTTTGGAAAGCTAATAGTAATAACCTCGGCGCTGTGAGCTGTAGACTATATAAAAATATGAACACCACGTGCGGATAGATATCGGTAGATAGACTTGTCCAAATAAAATTAGGAAAATCGGTAATTATATTAGATCTGATACTTTTTAAGTAAGTTAATCACCAGTGTGAACCACTAACTTAAATAGATAGCCTGATGCGTTAGAAGTATCTTAGTCACAAGAAAATAGTTAAGTTAGTAGCACCGAGTGTATTTAGAAAAGTTAATAAGCGCGTATGTAATTAACGAGAACCAATTAGAAGTGTATGCGTGACTAAAAGTGGACTAACATAGTAAAAGATGAACTCGAGTAGTATTTTTTTTTTGTGTTAAACGCGTATTTTGACAGCTTTGACCCTAGAGCGAATAGATAGTAAAACGGCCACGTTTGGAGAGTGTTAACTTAGCGGGGACCAAAAAATATTGTTAAACCAAAGATTAGACTGCAGCATCTCGAAAAGGTAATATTGAGTTCTACACTTGTGTTTGATTGGTTTATGTGTAGTATGTGAGGAAATTATTGAGCATAATTAATCTTTTGACATGAAGGTGGAGATATTGGTGGATCTACCTCATTGAGATGGACATGGAAGGCATTGAGCGATGCTTTGCAAGCTTGGCAACGGTTTGCTGTTTTTTTACCTAACTATCTAGCTCATTGGCTTAATTTAATGTCACATTTATAAATGATACTCATTGAATTACAACTTGTAGTTGTAGGAGCACGAGGATATGGATGATTTGGAGGAGGACGTGTTGGAGGATATGGATGAATGACCAATCACTAGGTAAATCTCCATATCATCTTTGCTAGATATTTTGCATAACAATAAAAGGAAAAGATGACATCTGATGCTTCTCATGCATTTTTCAGGGCCGAAGTTGGAGGCTTGTAAAGATATGGTGAGATGCTGCTGGCCTGCTGCTTGTTAAGACATGATATATTGGATTCTTGATATTATTGAACTATGTATGTCATGAATGAACTAGATGTGATGAGTTAAGTGTGAACTAAGTTTTATATATGTGATGAACTAAGTTTTATGTATGTTGACTTATGAGTTATAACTTATGAGCTAAATGTGGTACACTAAGTGTTATGTTTGTGATGAACTAATTAATGCATCTTGCTAGTGTCAATGTTATGTGTGGTTGCTGAAAATATGAACAATTCATGAATGTTTGCATCAAACAAACTAGTTATATATTTTTGTTAATTTATGGCATGCAATTTAAGGGGTTTTTATGTTCCGAAAAATACCCGTGATTGTATTCGTTTCGATATTATTCGCATTCGTATTCGTATCAGGGGAAAAAAATATGGCAGAGCCATTATCCGTCCGTATCCGATCCGTTTTCACCCCTAGACACGACGCTCATCATTTGACCCAACCAGTGAAGGCCAGATCAATACTTCGTACGTCGTCATCGCCGGATCCAACCACTGAAAGCCAGATCGAGGGTTTTCACCCAAGAGAGCAGATATCGGTGCTCCAAGACAACACCGCAATGCATCCTCGACGTCAGATCCAACCAGTGAAGGCTAGATTGCCACCACTGTCCAATGCAGCCATGAACCACAGCCTAGCACAACCGCGAAGCCACAGTCACATGTAGCCTCCACGAAAAGGAGGCCGACAGCCACCGTTGGCCATGCGCCGCATCTCCACCTAAAACCCACCCGGGTCCGTCTCCCGTCGTCCAAATTCAGCGCCAAAGCACAGATCCAGAACCAGAATCCACTGATCCAGGGAATAGCACAGTGTTTTCACAGAGGATTTGGATTTGCGAAATTCGGATCTGACAAAACAAGATCAGAGATGACTTCGGAAGACATGAGTAAAATCTAATCATAGATATTTTAACTATTTAGGTGAACCACGGTTCTCTAAAAAAATATATGAATTTGGAGCTAGTACTAGATTTTAAAAGGAATTAAAGTGCATGTACAGACCACTCGACGTAGTGCCTATGCGGGGGATCCCAAGTGGTAGGGAGGTTCTGCAAGTTGTGGTCGTCCCTCTTGCTCTTGATGTCCATGAGCCTCTTCTTCATCTCTTCAATGTGGCTGCAGATTGAGTGGCGGACGAACAGCCCACTGGCGGAGCGCAGGAGGAAGGATGGCAGGTCGCGGACGCCACGGCAATGCAGCCGCCCCTTGGCGAAGTACTCGTCCAGGAGGTCCTCGGCGTCGAACGCAACGTCCCGCGTCTGCCGCACCCACACATCCATGTACTCGTTCACCTCCTGCCGGCGGCGCTGGTCGGCGTGCCCCAGGAAGGCGCGCAGCCAGTCCAGTTCGTCCTTCAGCTCCCGCACTTTCTTGCCAACTTGGGACTGCAGCTTCAGCTCCTGGAGCGCCAGCTCCTCCAGCTTGTCCACTGCCGCCTTCACGATGCCGTCCGCCATAGCTTCGGGTGAGTAAGTGGTTGTTGTTTGCTTATGTTTGGTTTGCCTCAATAGGGAGCCAGTGCATCCATTATGTAGAGGATGCTGCATACAGATACAGTAGGACTAACTGGGACAGCCTCTTAAGCTGATGACAGTTTTGGATTTCCTGTCCTACCTTTGTCCAATTCTACCAAATATAATAATTGTTCCTAGGTTTTTTCAGTTCCAATTGAATCCCCTGCTACGGTGTTACGCAATTGGTGACATGGAATGCAATATACAGGTCGATGATGTGGCATGCCAGTACGAAATACGAATGGTGCGGTTCGGAGGCTACGACACGTGATAATTTTGGGGAGTCCAAAATTGGAAAGCTGAGAAAAATTGGGAAACCCTTGTTTGTTAGGACTAGATTGAATTTCGTAATCAGGTGTTAAGCCTACGTATTGGACCCTAGGACTAGTGGACCATACGTGAGTGATTAGGGTTTGGAGGCTGTACGGGTATAAGAGGAGGTTTTAGGCTGGCAGCGCTGGACTTTTTGCTCAAGGTTTTGGAGTGTGTTCGTAGGGCACTTTGGTAGCCACAAACGTCATGAAGTGCGATCTGTAGTAGAGAAAAACTCTTTTGGTTGAGTAAATGAGAAAAGATTGATGTGATGCAAGCCTTTCCTGTTGGTGTGAATCAATATCGTGTTCTCCAGAAGAAAAACTTCAAGGGGCTTTGGGGGCAGTTCGTGCATGCAGTTTTGGCCAGGTGTTACAGGTGATCAAGGTGCTAGCGGTGGCAGCATTGATGCTGTTGATTGCTTGTTGCGCCTGAGCATATATGCTGATAAAAACTTCAAGGGGCTTTGGGGGCTGTTGTTTGCGCGTCTGCGGGCAGCGACGTGTTACGTGCATGCAGTTTTGGCCAGGTGTGACAGGTGATTAAGGTGCTAGCGGCGGCAGCATTGATGCTGAGTTTGATTGCTTGTTGCGCCTGGGCATATATGCTGATAAAAACTTCAAGGGGCTTCGGGGGCAGTTCGTGCATGCAGTTTTGGCCAGGCGTGACAGGTGATCAAGGTGCTAACGGCGGCAGCATTGATGCTGAGTTGATTGCTTGTTGCGCTTGAGCATATATGCTGATAAAAACTTCAAGGGGCTTTTGGGGCTGTTGTTTGCGCGTCTGCGGGCGGCGACGTGTGACGTGCATGCAGTTTTGGCCAGGCGTGACAGGTGATTAAGGTGCTAGCGGCGGCAGCATTGATGCTGAGTTTGATTGCTTGTTGCGCCTGGGCATATATGCTGATAAAAACTTCAAGGGGCTTCGGGGGCAGTTCGTGCATGCAGTTTTGGCCAGGCGTGACAGGTGATCAAGGTGCTAACGGCGGCAGCATTGATGCTGAGTTGATTGCTTGTTGCGCTTGAGCATATATGCTGATAAAAACTTCAAGAGGCTTTTGGGGCTGTTGTTTGCGCGTCTGCGGGCGGCGACGTGTGACGTGCATGCAGTTTTGGCCAGGTGTGACAGGTGATTAAGGTGCTAGCGGCGGCAGCATTGATGCTGAGTTGATTGCTTGTTGCGCCTGAGCATATATGCTGATAAAAACTTCAAGGGCTTTGGGGGCAGTTCGTGCATGCAGTTTTGGCCAGGTGTGACAGGTGATCAAGGTGCTAGCGCCCTAGCGGTGGCAGCATTGATGCTGAGTTGATTGCTTGTTGCGCCTGGGCATATATGCTGATAAAAACTTCATGGGGCTTTGGGGGCAGTTCGTGCATGCAGTTTTGGCCAGGCGTGACAGGTGATCAAAGGTGCTATCGGCGGTAGCATTGATGCTGAGTTGATTGCTTGTTGCGCCTGGGCATATATGCTGATAAATATTGAGTTGTATGCTTTTACCAATTTATCCAAAGGTTAAGTTAATAAGGAAAGACGGGCAATTCAATTATACTTCAACACTCCCTCTCACGTGTAGACTCCCTTCTAAGACGTGGAATAGAAATAGGCTGCAATTATTTTCTTAATTGCACCAGCCGGGTTTTGAACTCAATACCTCTCTGATACCATATTGAGCTGCTTGCACCAACTAATTCACCCAAAAACTTAAACTGATGAGAAAAGATGAACAATCCTCTTATACTTCAACAATAAAAACTTCAAGAGGCTTTGGGGCTGTTGTTTGCGCGTCTGCGAGCGACCACGTGCATGCAGTTTTGGCCAGGCCGTGACATGTGATGTAACATCCCCATTTTGATTAATGAGATTTAGTATACATCTTATCAGCATGCATGACATTTTGGAGACATTTGCATAAATTATTGCAATTGGAAAATTTAAATCAAAGATCAAACATACACTTCGAATTCAAACTCCAAATAAAAACAGGAACAAAAACATTTGATCATCACCTGGAAATATTTTATTCAAATACTAGAATAATTATCATGAATAAATATAATTTTTACAAAATTTTTGGAACTAGATTCAACTCTCAGAAAATTCAAACACATTTCAATGACACATTTTAGGTTTGAATTTAAACTATACAAATTATATCTTGAACAATGAGGTTTAATATTTTATTTGGATACTAGATAATCTCTGGAACCCCTCTAAAAAGTTTCATAATTTTTAGAATTTTATTCCTATTTTTAGAGCCTCGGTCAAAACCTTTTCTTATTTGGTCAAACCTGAATTCAAACTTGGGCTCAGCACTGTTGCACCGACCGAGCCCCTCGCCTCTTGACTGCACCTAACCACCTAAGTGCACTGCGCCGAACCCATCTGAGTTTGACCGTTCGATTGGGTTTCGACGGTCCAGATCTTGGCGCTATTTGACCCGTCCGAATATCCCGTTCAATCTGAGCCGCCCATTCTCGATCAAACGGCTGGGCCATCTCGCACCTCCCTCGCTTTTGTGCCGCTGGCGCACCGGGCCGCCTGTCAGAACCATCTTCTTCCTCCCGTTGGCTTGCGCAGAAGCTCAACGCCACGCGCCGCTTGAGCTCTGAGCTGCATGCCGTCAACGCCGTGTCTCACCGCCCCTCCTGACCAGTCCTGACGCTCCGCCTCGTGACGCCGCTCCTTCCTCCGTCTTCTTTCCCGCTCAAAACCCCCTCTCCCTCCCCCATGTTGCTCACTTCTCTTCCGGGCCGAGGAAGAGGAGGACGCTCTCCCACGACATACCCTTAGGTAAGCTCCGCTCTTTTGTGCTCTTTGTCTTCCTCTATCCTCGCCGTGTTCGTTTTCCTAATGTCGGACCTTGCATTGGCTTCTAGCTCTCGGAACGCGATTGTGTCCTCTCTGCCTCTGGAGCGCGCCCGAGCGTCGTCACCGAGTCATCTCGGAATCCGGTGAGTTTCCTGCCGAGCCACCTTGTCTATGAGGATTCCCTCACCACGCTGAGTCACTCCACCTTGTCAATCGCCTTTTTGGTGCAGGGAATCGTCGCCGCGGCCTTTTCTTCCCTGGTTCCAGCAGCCACCGCCATTTCCGGTGCCATTTCTTCTCCGCCGATTCTTCCTTCAATTCTTTTCCACAGGAGCTCCCTTGGACCTCCCTCTACCTATTACAACCACTCACTCGAGCTCTCACTCTTCGCAGGTCCTCGTCACCATTGAACCACCCCGCGCCGCCGCCGGCTCCTGCCGCCAGCCCTCCTCGGACACTCCCCTCCACCGGCGACCACTCCGGTGAGATCCCTACGCCTTGGTGGTGCTCACGCTCCTCCTATTTTAGCCCTTACTCCCACCGAGCGCCGCCACCATGTTTCGTCCCCACGGCCGGCCGCCTCGTGCCCTTGCCGCGCCGCCATGGTGCCGCCCGAGCCCTAAAGCCGCCACCCCTAGCTCTAGTAGCCTCCGGGCAACTCGTTTTGGTGGTCTTCGCCACCTCGCCGCCGCCCAACCGCCGGCGCCGATCCATGACCCGAGCCGCCGTCCACTGTCCCTGTGCTCCCTCTATTGGCTCTTTCTCTGTATACTTTGAGTCGTTGGTGATAGTAAGTAAGGAGATTAGGTGATAATTGCACTAAGTAATTAACCTGAGTTTGGTATTTAATTTTAAGTTACATGCTTGATTAGGGGAGAACTATCTTAAGGTGAATGGACAAGAGTGAAAGAATTTCAGGAAAAACCGACAACAGAGCTTCAGGAGCACTGATGGTTTTGATTTTCAGCAGTTCTGAATCATCACATCAGTGCTAAGTTTGTGATTAAGCTATTAAGATCAATTCAAAAATTTGCCTAACAAAAGAGTGTTTGGTTTAGCAAGAGGTTTCAGTTAACAGTACCCCAAATCAGAAAAAAAAAACTGTTATAGAAGAATGATATAGCAGAGGAGGTTTTAGGGCAAATTAGAACCCCGACTTCATCAAAACTTCTGAACCTTCTAGTGCAAGTGACTGATTGGATTGGTGATCATTAGAATTTAGCTTAAGTCTATTAGACAATTGGTAATTACCTTTTTGCAGTTTTTAAAGCGAGCGACCGATGTTGGCGGTGAATTTTACGAGTTAGCGAGAAACACTAACTCCTTTCTCACGGAGTATTAACCGCAGAAGTGGTCTAACAAAAATTCGTATTAGTAGTAGTCGATAACAATACTAAGTTAGAGTTTAATTCAAATGGTCAATTTGCATTTACCTGACAGAAATAGCCAAATCTGAAAAATTTGTTATCTGAAGGAAGTGGTAAGTAGCACTTAGCACTTTAGTTGAAAACCGCTTGTTGTAGAATGAATGAGCAGAGGAGTTTGAGTGAAAAATTAAAGTGACAAGAGGCAAATGACTTGGTTATCTGTAGTCGTCGAATATTATTGACACTTTTAGCTCTTAAGCTAGCACTAGCAATCCTACCTGACAACCAAATGTTGTTATTCAAATCAAGCAAGGCGCTAGAACCTTGTTTAGTACAAAGATCAGTAAGTGCAATTTCTTAGTGGCTAGCTCTTAGTAATTAAATCTAAAAGAGTAAAATTAGGTAAAGGACAAGAGTTAGATTATATGTATGGCAGTAACTTTATGCCTTGATTGTGATAATAGCATTAGTAGCAATAATTCCAAGGGTTGATTAGTAAAAGCTAATAAAGCAAATAGAGATTGAGAATATTGTAGCCCCACCTTAGAATAAAATTTATAACTAATACACTTTAACTTCAAATTGAATGAAACCAACTTGGTTGGTTCTCATTTTTAAAAGTGCTTTAAATTGGAATAGGTTTGAGTTATGTTTCTGTTACAAAAAAAAAGTGTTAATTAAATTAATTATACATTAAGGACTTAAACCTTGATGAATTCCTAGAAAATTCATTTGAGCTCCAATCGAACTACAAATTTCACCTAAAATTCACCCAAAATATTACTCTACCTACTGTATGAATGTCTTGTAATTTTGAATGTTTTGAATTTTCAGCTTTATTGGCATTATTGCAATATTGGTGTTTGTTGGGTTTTTCGACGATACCGATATATTCACCGATGTATTCGTGAGATCAATTTGAGTGTAATCAAAGGTTGAACAAGTGGTACAGCACAGGTGCGAGCACCCTCCTCTTGATCATATTGCTCCCAGTGGTTTTTAAAGGTTTTGTGTGAGTTTTATTATCGCAATTGCATGCTATTTTGGAATATATGTTTATGGGTAGAAGTAGTTAATCTCCTAATTGCTGCATTAGCCCTCCTTTGAATGTTGATTACCCTTTTACCTTGAATGACTAAGGTTATATGTTATATGGGTTGTTTGCTAGTTTGTAGAACGATGCTTAGCCATGCTAGTAGTTGTAGCCGAAAACGGTTGATGGAGCTAGTCCATCGGCCGATGGATCGAATTGAATCTTATTGAACCTTGAGGATTTTATGGATAGGATTATGTTGGATTGGAGGAATGTATTCAGATCTTCGCATCTGTGGTTTGTGAACTTGTTGGGCATGGGTTTTATGTTCTTAACTTGGACGGGTGTAGGGTGATCATGAAATATTGTTGTTGTTGTTGTTATGGAATTGTGTAGCCCCGTCTGAGTGTTTAAGGACCGGTCTGTGGTGTGATGAACCAAGTCTTACGTGCAACCACACGCCGGGATAATGGCAAAGGCTTGGCTTAATAATTTGTTGTGTGTTAGCTATCAAAACACAATGGGATTGACAATTGTTATTGTTATGTATTTGATTGTTCTTTTGTCAATCTCGCGGGGGCATGTTAAGGGTCGCCTTACTTGTCCTTAAGGGTCTCATGTTTGATTGGGACTTACTTAGGTTCACCTGTGGTTAGGAGGCATTTGACTCCCACGGGGTTTCTGTTCCTCGGGTGAGTTGATAGTTAGGACATGGCATTGTAACGGCCTCGTTATGCTACCTCAGCCACACTCCTACGGAAGAGTGCATTGGCCGACATTAAGAGGAATGCATATCGTGTGGGTAAAGCTGTACAACTCTGCAGAGTAACTAAATCTATTCGAATAGCCTCGTCTAGGTTATGGACAACACTTGTGGGAAAGCGAGCCTGATTAGTCTTTTGGAAAATTAAGTTTGGGTTATGGTTGGGAATGTTATATCTTTATGCTAGTTTGTTTAGATCTTATGTTGCCACGAATGGGATGTTCGTGTGTTGTTTATAATTGGAGATTATACCATTGATGATCATTACTTACTGCTGTAAAATGTTTTCTAAATGTTTTGCAAATGGCTAGTTAGAATCTTTATTGTTTATCTATATACAAAACTTGCTTTATGCTAAAAATTGACTAGTGTAGTAGCCTTCCTTTGATACTTACATGCATCCTTTATTTCTTTTGAAAGTCTCGCGAGTACAACTTTGTACTCTAACAGTGTCTATTTGTTCAGGTGAGAACGACGGGTGCAACGGCTTTAACTCCAGTTGGTTGCTTGTGGGATTGTGGGCATACCAACTCGGTTATTCCCTTTTTATTTTAGTTTATCTTCCGCTGCAATTTATTTGTGTTAATTAGTTTTGGCCGATCGGCCCTCTTTTGCAACCTTGTACTATAAGGTGCTATTTAAATGATGTTGCAATTGATTCTTTTACTCTTGTACATTGTGTATGGATGTGATTGCAATGTTGTGTACTAGGATATGTGCATGTTAGCCACTGATCCTTGGGAGCTAGCATGTGACATATATCCGGGTCACTCGGAATCGTGTGCGTCTCACGTTAAGTATTGCGTTTACGGCGTAATTACTTAGCTTGATACGGATTCGACTTCGGGGGTCCTCACAGGTGATCAAGGTGCTAGCGGCAGCAGCATTGATGCTGAGTTGATTGCTTGCCGCGCCTGGGCATATATGTTGATTTCGTCCGGTGGATTAGGTGAGATCTTTCGGATGCTGTTTGAGTCGGCTGTGTATGTGTATTAGGTGGTGGCGAAAATTAATCTTATAGGACACGGTCCACAATTCCATCAGTGTAGACTCATTTCATCGCGTGACACGTGTCTTTTCACGAATCTCAAAGAGCACAGCTCAATAAATCACTGATGTGAATTTTCACGAATTAAATACTAAAGACTAGCATGTCATACTTTGAGATTCGTGAAAAGACACGTGTCACGCGGTGGAATGGGTCTACATTGATGAAATTGTGGACCAAGTCCTATAGGATTATTTTCTGGTGGTGACGGCTTGGGGCAGAGGCGAATCGCTAGTAGCGGGGCTGTGTATTGCATGCATGTGTGGCAGTTTTTTGGTGCTAGCAGCGGCTGTACGTGAGGCTTTTGATTGTACGCCGGTTTTTGTTAGCAACCTGACTCCTTCCGCCTTGGAATTTGTTCATGCGCAAGAACAGGAAAACCCATCTGGGGTTTTGGCCGAGAGCGTCTTGGCGGCTGCTGCAGTTCGAAGCCGCACCTTGCTGTCCAATTGGATGCAATTAAGATTGCATATCATTCACCCCATGCTAGATGGTAATTTTTGAATCATTCATCCTCTTTGATTGCTATTAATGATCCTACAAGTGGTATCAGAGCGGCTTGCTATGGCGTCAGAGAGGTATGTGAATCGTCCCCTCTATGCTAGATGGTACTGATTTTGCTTTTTGAAAGTGTCGTATGCAATCTTATATTGAGGTTCAAGGTAGTGATGTTTAGAAAAAAGTTTCTAGACCTTATGAGATTCCTATTACTGTTAGTGATATAAATAAACCGGATATTGATTTAAATGCTTAATCTCGTAACTTGCTGTTTCAAGAGATTTCTCGCAAAGAATTTGATCGTGTAGCCCATGTTAATCTACCCACTTAATATGAAAAACTCTTTGCGATTATCATGAAGGACAACTAAAATTAAGAAAGTACATAAAAATCTTTATCAAAAAGAATATTCTGATTTTGCTATGAAGCCTGGTGAATCTATTGATGATCTTTTTGCTCGTTTTGATAAAATATTGAGTAATTTGCGCGGTGTTAATGTTATTCCTACTGATGAAGATAGTGCAACTAAAATCTTGAGATCTTTAGGCTCTCGGTGGTTGATGGTTATCACAACTATCAATCAAACTGTCGATCTAGATACTTTAACTATGGATAATCTTTTCTCTAGATTAAAACCCTATGAGATGGAAGCTTTGCCATTTAAGATTGATAAATCTTTATCTTTAGCATTTGTAACTAACCCTGTGCAGGCTGCTTCGTCGAGTTCTTTTCTTGTATCTGCTTTGTCTTATTTTTCAAAGGAACAGTTCAAACAGCTCCCTGAAGAGGATTTGGTATTGATCTCCTCACAGGCACACAAGACACTCAACAACATGAGGATGAGGAAGCGAGGTAGAGTATCAAGTTCGATCAGGTGCTACGAGTGTGGCGAGTCAGGTCACATGTAACAACCAGTTTTCAGTCAAGGAACAGTAAAAAAAATTCAGAATTTCAGTTTGTTTGCAAAGCCCAACTCTCTGCTCCCCAATTCCATTTTCACTCAAAGATTCATTTTCAGAAGTTGAACAGTGAATTCAGAGTTTCAGTTTCATTCCAAAAGTCAACTCAATTCTCCTCAAAATCTCTCAAGTTTCAAACTTCAACTCAAAGATTCAAATTTCAGATTTCATTTTCCCCAATCCTCTCTCTCCCCTTATCTTCCATCCCCTCCCTCCCCCTATCCCTACGCGCGCTCTGCACCCTCGCCATCCCATCCCCTCTTTCCAGCCTTCTCTCCTCCGCTGCCCCGCGCGCAACCCCGCTGCGCTGCCCGCCTGCCAAAGCGCTGTCTCATCCTAGTTTCCTCGTGTCTCTGCGTCACACCCGGCTTCGGCTCCCCCGCGCCCACCGGTCGTGTCAGAGCCCATCTTCTCCCCTGTCCCGTCCCTGGTGCTCTCCCTCTCCCCTGATTCCACTACCATGGCCGTCCTTGGCATATGCGCCGCCACCGAGTCCTCAACGGCTTCACCTCCCCTCCTTCAGCTATAAGAAGGGCCTGAGCTCCCTTCCGTCCCCCTTACCTTGCTACTCCACTCCTGTCCTCAAGTGCTTAGAAGAACCATAGTCGAAGCTCGAGCTTCCAGTAGCCACGCCGCCGCCGCTCTTAGCCGCGCCACCCCCTCGCTGAGCCTTCTCTGGCCCCACCGTCAATGCCCATAGGGTCCCCACCCCCGAGGAACCCGTTTTGGTGGCTTGCCGACCTCCCTGCGCCCTCGCTCACCGGCGTCGCCACCGCCCCCGTGGCCGCCCAAACCCCTCTGTTGTTGCCCTGAGTAAAGCTTCTGTGGTTTGTGCTTTAAGTCAATGACATGCTTGGCCCACATGTCATTGGCTCTTGTCCTCCTCTCTCTTTATCTCCTTTCATTAGCTTGTGGGCCCCTATGTCATCCACTAATAGGTTAAACTGAAAAAAAAAACAAAATCAGAAAGTATTTCTTTTTATTTATTTCTCAAGATTTTCATCATTTCATGTAAAAATTGAACTTCCGAACGTCCGTTCTCCGTCATATGAACTCGAAATTCATCGATTTTTGTTTCTAAAATTTTCTAAATTCAAGACCTTGCTAATGGCAATGGTTTTGATTTATTTGGAGTTCATTTGATATTTATGTTGTACTTATTTGTTTTGTTTACTCGATTGGTCTTTTCCCGGTACGTTCATCCGAGTAGAATTAGAAGAAACGAGAGATTTCCATTTCGATCAAGCACAAGATTACTGACGATGATTAAAACCTCTATGTATTATTTCTAATACATAACAGACCATACGTCTTCATGATCGTAACCCCTGAGGTGCACGACCTCACTGGTCGTAGAGATTCCAGAGGTTACACAATGTGTACCCTGGTTGGACGAAGGCCTGTGCCAAGCTCCCAACCAGGAGAACTGCTCGTAAAGGGTATGAACTGATATTTGGAACTGATTCCAGGTATATTCTCTACCGTGTGATGAATGGAACATGTGCATATTCCATACCATACGATGTTTCTTATCCTGAAACACTGATTAACAACTACCACACGGTTAAGTATTTCATAAACATACAACCGCCGAACGGTTGACTTTCCATCAACCATTACTTAACTCCGACCAGTCGCGACGCTTCACATCAGACGTCTTCTCCAGAAGTAACTGCCACATCTTCAAGGGCTATTTAAAGATGGAGCATGGACGGAGCAAGGATACGAGCATTAGACTAAAGTATAGACCTTAGATTTGTGTTTTAAGTCTGGCATTGTAAGATAAAAAGTAGTGCTCTCAGTGTAAACAGGAGTAGTTCATCATCTAGTCAGGAGGCATTCCCTGTAAATCCCACTTCATACTAATAAAAGAGCAGTCCTATTATTTCCCCAGATTTCCCACGTCTTGTTCTCCTTTTCTTTTCGTAAGATCGACATCTTGATCATCGACAATTACCAAGACCCTATAGCCTTACACCCAGGTGAGTCAATACTTTGATCATATTGAGCCTACATTTTATGCAAATTATATTCTTTTAAATTATCAAATTGCATGCTTTAAATTCTTATGCAAATGTATGTTAAAACCTTAAGGTAGTTAAATGCCAATTTGATGTTTAATTATTATTATACCATTCGTTGACAATTGAATTTCCTTAAATCCTTGTCACCCTAGAAATTATGTGGTAACTATACTAGTTATAGGTTTTACTTAAGTGCCATGCTAGTCTTGCTTAAGTATCAGGGTACTATCTACCCCAATCATCATCTTTTAAATATGAACATGGTTTTGGGCGGTCGTTGGGTGTAAATGACTGAGATGGTTGAGTTAATGTATTTTATACCTCTAAAAACCCTAATAATTGCTGTTACCACATCTGGGCGGATGGTATGATGGATGGTATGTTGGTGGGTGCTAATACAGCCTAAGGAATGTTGGTTTGTGGATGGTATGTGGTATGAACCGCCCAGATGGTCCCTAAGGACTTAATCTTATGACGACCTCTCAATGTAAAACAGTGCAACCACAAGTCTATAATGGTGTCAACCAGACTAAATAATTTGTATCCGTCAGTACAAGTTGCACCAGGCAGATGACCCGCGACGTCGTAAGCCTTCGCGACGAAGGGTCGGGGTGCACGACGGAAGCCATTAAGAGGGCGCAAGCGGGGGTATGGGTAAGGGTTGACGCCGGTATAGGAGCGTGTCGGGACCCAGAATTTCGATTCTGAAACCCTCTGTGTATACTGCACTAGTCCAGGATCACGCTAGTGCACAAAGTGTCAACATAGGTAAATATCGATCCACACAAACGATAAATAAAGTAAACGATTAGTTTGAATAACAAATAAGGGTTTTGACCTTATGGTCGAGTTTACACTTATTAAGCCACGCAGGGCTAACAGAGAATAAAACAGCAGCGGAACGGAAATAACTCCAGTGTAGATCCCACCAATTCACCACAGGCAACCGACTCGGATCCAGACCTTAACGATCAACAACCTTCGGCGAACTCCTCCTCTTCTGTAGGTTTGAGCGCAAGTTTTACAACAAGCGTGAGTACACAACTGTACTCGCAAATCATACCACAGAATGCAATTTATAAATGCAGGCTTATTCCAAAGAAAAGGCTTCTGTGGTTCTTTTGCATAAAGGCAACATTTGCAATTGAATACGAATAATAGATTGAAAACATAATTCAAAACAAATAGACAATATTAATTTAGCAGTTATTTCCACAAAGACACACAGCTAAACAGATTATTTCACATAGCCATATGATTGAGGTCACACAGCTCCCATCCCAACATTTTATGAAAACTACCCCTCGTGTGAAATCCCCGAGCATGTCCATGACCATGACGCGCTATTCGAATAGATTGATTTAACACTCTGCAGAGGTTGTACACTTTACCCACAAGATACAACTAGTGTAGCAAGCACCAATCGTAACAAAACAGTTGAAACTTCATCTCAAACATTGACATTCCCGATGTGCTTTCCGCTACACCACTCACATAGAATTGGTATAACACACACCATTGGACAGGAAGCGACGAATCGTCCCGCGATGCAACCACCAAGTAGTCACACCTCCACCTCTGTCACACACCCTAACCTATCCACACGAACATCAATGCCGAGAATCCATAACACTAAGTTAGGCCCGTCCCATACCGGGCATGTGGTTGTATGCTGATGAGGCTCGATTCAATGGCGCACAAAGTTAAGTCCTTAATTGACCAAGGCAAGACTTCCATGTTCTAACTAAGCCACACAGATCATCAAACCCAAGCACACAGCTTCCACCATATCACACAGCTTCCACCACTTGCCTTAGTCTAAATCCTTTACCACCCAGTTGGTTTTAGTGCAACACATGCCATCACGAAGTAATAACACATAGCACACAGTTTTACACAAAGTTCCATAGTCACTTAGTCAAATTTATAATTGCAACTTTCATGTGATGTGAGACTCGTAGCATGGCTAAGCAATTGTACTCGCATCTAACCAACCCACGTTGGTGTTACAATATTACCAACTAATAAACCAATCTAGGGTGACAAGGAAATATGACATACAAGGCCAAGGTGTGATAACAAATTTGGATAATAACTATGCCCAAAGCATTTAAATAAATAATTAAAGTAGAATGCAATATTTTAACACAAAGTAATTTGAAAACTGGGTTCAAGATGATCAAAGGTATGACTTGCCTTGGAAAAGGTCTATGTACTGGTCTTGATCTTGGGGTGCTCCTTCTTCAACGAAATTCCCCGACGAATCGACATCTACTCGCAAACGAAACAAACAAACAAAATAAATAAATAACAGAGGCAAAACAAGCTCCAAAAATTAAATAAAAATCTCAGATAAATAGAGCTCGAATTTAGATAAATTTAGAAATTTTAATGGGCTCAATCAGAGTTAGGATGCAAAAGTTATGAGCTCTGGAAGTTTTAAATCTAAAAGAAACCCTAATTTGGATTTTCTGGAATTTTCGAATTATTTCTCTAAAGAAAAATCAGATTATTACGCAATCTTGGCGTCGTGAAGAATTTCGGAATTAAAAGAAATATGAAAATCGACATGTGGGACCCACATGTCGGTGACACGGCTCACGGTGAGACTAGGTCTCACCGAGCCTGGTTTGGAGACCGGTGGGGCACGTGGACTGGTGGACCAATCCCGGTCACGACACGTCGGCCGGCCGTTGACCCGGCAGCGACTTCGGCGCACACGTGTGAGATGACGGGGATGCCAACGCGACTGCCACTCGGGATGACACACAGCGCGACCGTTGAGGTGGCCGCCGGAACCGACGACAACGGCGAACGGCGAACGGCGGCAATCCACCGGCGGTGAGTGGTACCGGCGTGCAGAGGGCGCTATTGCAAACCTCTGAGTGCAGCTCCGGGTTGTCGAGGTCGACGGAGACGGCCGGCGGCGAGGGTTGAGCGGCGGAGCTGCTTCGGGTTTTGTCGGACGGGGGCTCCGGTGAGGTCTAGGTGGTGTGGGTGGTCTCTTGAGGTAGCCCGGGTGACGGCGATGACGGCAGTGTACTCCACGAGGGCAGGGTGTCACCAGTGGCGGCGCAATTCGAAGAAGAACACCGGCGGCGACAAAACCCTAAAGCTCGAGTTGCGGCGGCGCTAGGGCTTAAGCGGCGCAATGGGTTGAGGCGTTCTGATGCGGGCGTCAATGCGATCCCGGGGGTGCCTTTTATAGGGACCGGGAGGGGCTAGGGCGGCGTGCGGCGGCGAACCCTAAAAAGAGTCCAAGATGAACTCGCGAAGGAATCGAAGATAGAAACGGAAACGGGATTTGATTTTGATCCGAGAAGATGCGGGGAGGTTGGGGATAAGATTCTACGCATTTTCTAGAAGGGGTTCGAAAGGAAAGGAGGTGTTGACGTACAGGACTCGAGCTCGGAAACATGGCGGACGGCGTGGCCGCTCACGAGGAAGAAGCCGGGCGTGAGGGGGACGACGAAGGCGTGGGGCCCACACGTCAGAGACACGGAGGCGGCGACGCGGGAGGTGGGCTTCGCGCGGAGCTGGGCCGCGAGTGGGCCGCGCGCGCGGGAAGAAGAGATTGGGCCCGAGAGATTGGGCCCGAGAGGGTTTTCCGAGATTTTAATAGTTTTTCTAATTTAGAAAATACCAGAAATTCAAATAAGCAATAGAAAATAGCAAATGAACCCAGAAAAATTCTAAAAAAATCTAGAAAATATATCTGAGCACATAGAACCCAAATAAAATAGTTTTGGCTAATGTTCATGTTGGGATTATTCACATTAAATGTTTTTGATTGTAAATTCCAATATTAAGCTTTTGAATTTAAATTCAAATAAATCCAAATGGTGAATTTTCTCCCTACTAACTATTAAAAGATTTTTAAACTCAGAAAATTGGGATGTTCACAGAGCGTAACCCTTCTCAGGTGAAACCTTAGTGGGTGTAACAAATATTGGGGGATGCATTGTAAAGGCCTTGTGTTAATCTTCGCTTGATTCACATGTCTAAGAAGCGTGTGTACATATCAAGACGATTATCTCTTGTGGGTAAAGTGTACAACCTCTGCAGAGTGTAATAAACTGTTCGAATAGTCGTGTTTACGGTCAAGGACGGACATGGGAACTTACACGAGTTAGTTCTATTTGTAAAACTTCGTGGGTGGAATGAAACATGTTGGGTCATTGTGACCCTGAATTTGGTTTTCCCTAGGTAGTCGTACCGAGTGTTGTAAATGTGGGATGTAATCCCTCTAAAAAATAAGCATAAGGTGGAGGTAACCTCTGCTATTATAAATATTGCACAACTACTCTCTTTAATTAAAATGCAATTCGGTTAAAATGCTAAGTGATAGGATTTACTAATAATGTGACTGTGGCCCGATCTTTCGAAAGGTAGTGATATGTCGATTGTGGAGAACACGATGTTGATGACCTAAAGGCTTCGACCAAAACAGATCGAAACCCTCGCAATCACTACACCACTGCTCCGATGGTTATCAACCGTGCTGAACGCTGTTGACCTCGCCAAAAAGGCTATCTCTTGCAAGTGAATCGAGAACACAAGCAAGAGAGTAGAAGATGCAATCTGAAATTGTATTGCGAATAATGTTTAAGCTCACAAAGTTGGGGTTCCTCAAACCGAACGAGCGGCGAAACTGCTATGTAGAATAATCTAAAAGGAAACCCCCCAAAAACTAAAGGGGTGTGACCTCCTTAAATACGGGAGGGGGAGCCGCACATAGCTAAGAAACCAGGGGGTGGTACTTTTCATGGCACTATTCATATGAATAGTATAGCCCAAGGGGGCGCCCAGGGGATGGTTGGCCCAAATAACCTAACATGGTGATACAAGGCCCTCGGCCCAATGTAAAGGTGTCGCAACACTATGGATAATAAGCCTAAATTCGTTGGCCCGATGAAACAGACTTGAATGCAACTGAATTGGTGGAGATGGATGAATTAGGTGAAGTCCTTAATGTGTTCCTCTTGCTGTGAGTTTGCTCCTCCTCTCCATGATTCCTAAGAACAAGAAAATCACAAGTCTTAGGAAGTATCAGATTCTCAGCAGAAATATTATTTACTCCTAAGAACGAGTTTACCTGATAGTTTAATTACTTTGCTTTTGCCCTAGTCAGTGGTCCCGTAGGTTGAGAAGTGTTGATGTTTGTATCCGAAGGAGTGATGTCCTCATCATCCTCCCCCTCTTGAATTGGAGTCGTCCTCGGCTCAAGCTCATCTTCTCCTCCCACATATGGCTTCAAATTTGAAATATTAAAAGTGGGACTAAACCCGAAATCTGCAGGCAAATCCAGCTTGTAGGCGTAATAATTAATCTTTTCTAACACCTTAAATGGACCATCAGCTCTAGGCATTAACTTTGACTTTCTCAACTAGGGGAACCTATCTTTTCTCAAATGTAATCATACAAAATCACCAGGTTCCAAAGTAACATGCTTGCGTCCCTAACTACCAACAACTTTATATTTAGTATTCATAAGCTTAATGTTCTCTTTAGTTATCTCATGCATCTTAAATATCAAATCAGCACGCTATTGCGCATCAAAATTTACCTTCTCTAAACCTAGAAGAGGCAACAAGTCGATAGGTGCACGAGGTATGAAACCATAAACAATCTCAAAAGGGCACTTCTTTGTGGTAGAATGCAGCGAGCGATTATAAGCAAATTCCACATGAGGCAAACATTCCTCTTACATTTTTAAGTTCTTTTTAAGCACAACCCTAAGCATAGTAGACAATGTTCTATTGACTACCTCAGTTTGTCCATCGGTTTGGGGATGACAAGTAGTGGAAAATAACAGCTTAGTCCCCAACTTAGCCCACAAAGTTCTCCAAAAATGACTAAGGAATTTAGCATCACGATCTAAAACTATCGTATTCGGAATACCATGCAAGTGAACAATTTCCTTAAAGAACAAATCAACAACATTTGTAGCTTCATCACTTTTATGACATAGTATAAAATGAGCCATCTTAGATAATCTATCCATGACAACAAAAATACTATCTCCCCTTCTTTGTTCTAGGCAGCCCTAAAACAAGTACATAGAGATATCTTCCCAAGGTATGCTTGGAACAGGAAGAGGTATGTATAAACCATGAGGATTAAGTCGTGACTTAGCTTTTTGGCACGTGGTGCAGCGGGCAATGAAGCGTTCGACGTCACGCCTCATCTTTGGCCAATAAAAGTGTCGGGTCAGAATGTCCTCAGTCTTCTTCACGCTAAAGTGACCCATCAATCCTCCTCCATGCGCCTTCCATAATAACAAAAGACGAACAGAGCTAGCTAGAATTCATAGCTTGTTAGCACGGTACACAAACCCATCATGCACCACAAATTTGTTACATCCTTTTCCCTCTTGACAATTGAGCAACACATTTTTAAAATCAGCATCATGCAGATATTGCTCCTTTATTGTCTCTAATTCAAAGATTTTGAAGTCAAGTTGTGAAAGCATGGTATATCTCCTAGACAAAGCATCAACTATTGCATTTTCTTTGCCTTTTTATGTTTAATTACATAAGGGAAAGACTCAATAAACTCAACCCACTTAGCATGTCTACGATTTAGGTTGGTTTGACTTTGAATATGCTTCAAAGATTCATGATCAAAATGTATTACAAACTCTTTGGGCCATAAATATTGCTGCCATGTTTCCAAAGTTCGAACTAGAGCATATAATTCTTTATCATAGGTAGAATAGTTCAAAGTAGGCCCACTTAATTTTTCACTAAAGTAAACAACAAGTTTTCCTTCTTGAATTAACACACCACCAAGACCGATGCCACTAGCATCACATTCTAATTCGAAAGTCTTGCTGAAATTAGGAAGTTGAAGTAAAGGGGTGTGTGTCAACTTATCTTTGAGAGCATCGAAAGCTTGTTGTTGTATGATGGCCTAAGTAAAAGGAACACCCTTCTTTATAAGCTCATTTAGCGGTGCAGCGATGGTGATAAAATCCCGAATAAAACGCCGATAGAAACCAGCGAGCCTGAGAAAACTTCACACTTGTGTGACCGTTTTAGGAGGCGGCCAACTCTGGATAGCGACGATCTTGGCTTGATCAACTTCAATGCCCTGTGGAGTAACAACATAGCCAAGAAAAGAGACTCGATCCGTGCAAAGCTGCACTTGAGGTTACCAAACAAACGTGCATCTCTCAAAGCATTAAAAACAGCACGTAAATGATCCAGGTGTTCTTCATATGACTTACTATAAATCATAATATCATCAAAATAAACCACCACAAATTTTTCAATGAAGGCATGCAAAACTTCGTTCATCAAATGCATGAAAGTGCTAGGTGTATTAGTTAAACCAAAAGGCATCACTAACCACTCATATGGCCCGAACTTAGTTTTAAATGTCATTTTCCATTCATCTCCCAATTCATTTTAATCTAGTGGTACCCGCTTCACAAGTCAATCTTTGTGAAAATAATAGAACCACTCAACTCATCAAGCATGTTGTCTAACCTAGGAATAGGATGACGATACCATATTGTAATATTATTAATGGCTCTATAATCAACACATATACGCCAATTATCGTTTTTCTTAGGAACCAAAAGAACAGGAACAACACAAGAACTAAGGCTTTCCCGTACGTACCCTTGGTCCAAAAGGTCTTGGACTTGTCACTGAATTTCCTTATTCTCCTCTGGATTGATCTTATACGCTGCACGGTTTGGCAAAGTCGCTCCTGGAACTAAGCCAATTTGGTGTTCAATCCCTCTAATAGGTGGCAGTCCTGGGGGTAGCTCAGCTGGAAACACATACTCATACTCCTACAAAAGGTTAGTGACAGCAGACGGCAAAGAGCTAGATATATCATCAAGTGAAAATAAAACATCTTTGCATATCAAAGCATAGCATGGCATATCATTATCAAAAATTTTAGCAAGATCAGATTTGGTTGCAAGCATGACACAACCCTTTAATTTAATTCCCTCAGTCCTAGAACTAGGTGTCAACTTCTCTTTCTTAGGTGGGCAAACGTTCTTCACTAGTTGATTTTCATATTCAAGTTCATGTTCTTTTCTCTCATTTGTAGCTATCTCTTTATCACATTGCACAATTTCAGCAGGTGTCAAATATAGCAAAATTATTTTTTTTTCCTTTGTGCATAAGAGAGTACTTATTACTTCTACCATAATGAGTTGCATCGGTATCAAATTCCCTTGGATGATCTAATAAAAGTGAGCAGGCTTGCATAGGCACTACGTCGAAATCAACAACATCATGATAGGAACCAATGAAAAAATACTACATCATGATAGGAACCAATGAAAAAATACACTCTTGCAGATTGTGTTACCTTCACCTTATCGCTGTTGTTGAACCACTAAATGTGGTACGGATGAGGATGCGCACGTGTGGTCAAGCCAAACTTCTTGACCAAGTCTGAATTCACCAAGTTATGACAGCTCCCGCCATCAATTATAACACGAACACGACAATCCTTGACGATGAGGAACATCTGAAACAAATTATGGCATTGTAGCTTCTCCACTTGCTCCCTTTGAGTGCTCAACACTCGCTGCACAATTATGGTCCTATAATTCTCCATAGCTGCAGCACCTAAAATTTCCTCACCATCACTATCTGCCTCTTGATCATCATCATTACCTACAAGGCTAGCTGCAAGAGCATATTCATCCTCAACATCACTAGCACTTATGTAACCACCGTCTTCCGTCGCAAAGTACGCTCGCTGACTTGGGCAATCTTTCATGATGTGGCCCATCCCTTTGCAACGGTGGCATACAATCCCCGTCGTACGACCCATGAAAGCAACCGATGAAGAGCTCTGCGTTGGTGCCGACACACTAGTAGATTTGCTCGTCTCGGGTGCACGTGACTGTGGTGGTGGTGGTGGTGCTGAACGCGCTCTACTCACAGAGGGGGCAACAGACCGAAAAAATAGGAGGTGGGGCTGTCTTGGCTTGCTCCAGTGTCAATCTCGATGTAGACATACTTCCAAAGTTACTCCTAGTCCTTTGTTGCCTTCTCTGCAGTTCCTTTTCTGCCAAACAAGCAAGCTGGAACAACCTGTTGATATCATTATACTCTTTGTAATCAACTATGTCATGAATTTCACACCTTAAACCACCATAAAAACAAGCCATCTTATTCTCCTTGTCCTCAACAACATTACAATGCAGCATGCCTATTTGTAGTTCTTGATAATATTTCTCAACAGATCTATTACCTAGGTCTAAGTGCTGCAATTTTTTACGCATATCACATTTGAAAGCAGGAGGAACAAATCTAGCACGCATAGCTACCTTCAATCTATCCCATGTATCAGGTGTTAAGCCAGAATTAACTATTTGATTCCACAAAATGATAGCAAAATCTTTAAATTCACTAGTAGCTTGTCTGACTCTATGCACTTCAACAATTAGATGGGCATTAAATTTTTGTTCAACAGTCATATCTCAATCTAGATAAATTTCAGCATCATAAACACCCGCAAAAGATGATATGACAAATTTAACTTTAGCAAATGGGTCATCATTAACACGAGCATTGTGGTGCTGAAAATTATTACCTCCCATACCATGACGGTTGTGATGTAGGTGGTGTCATTGACGTGCATCTTGGGTAGCAAGAGCGGCGTCGCGGTTTTGCCTCTCATTATCATCTCCCTTCTCAAGATCGTGGGCTGCATCATGATCATACTCGCGTCCATTATTCGGTGGCTGATTCACCATTCTTTCAAGGCGTGTAGTGAACGCTGCAATACTGTCATTGATTGAGTGCTGCAATGTCGTCGTAGTAGCTTGAAGCTTCCTGTCGATGTCCTCATTAATGGTAGTGCGTTGTTCATCCAAGAGTGTCATGAGCTCTCCCTTTACAACACACTCTTTCTCATCAGATGTCTCACCTGCCATGGTTAGTAGAAGACAAAAGGCAACACAAAGGTATTGTCCCTATCAACTACTAGGTGATGGAAGGTGGAATCTCACACTCTCAAGCGTCTTACCACACTCTTACAAGTGTTCTTACCAAAGCATGCAAATAGTGGTACGATCGGTGACCGTTCGTGATCTGATGTCGGCGTGGAGTACGATTACAAGAGGGGACCTGTTCTGATCAAGAGTAGGTGGAGCTCGGAAAGTACAATATGTAACAAGGATTAGCAAAAACCGTAACCCGATTAGCAAAGCTGAATAAGGGTCCAAAGTACTTGTCACAGTTACTGGCCTAAAGGTGCCCCTAGTCCTAGCACAACACCGACCGAAACAAGGGACCAAACACAAAGGATTCAAAGGGATGCAAGCAAACCTGATTGCTTTTTTTCCTTTTCTTCTCTTTTTTTTTGAATATGCACCCAACTCGATTCTCTTGAAATCCCTCTTTTGGGTCTAGGGAGGTATATGTGTCACAAACTTTTTGTAGAAAGCAGGGGTATAAAGGTAATTAAAAGATGCTCTCTCTCTAAACTTTGATTATTATTTTTTATTGTGTTGCCGAAGTCAGATGTATCCTTCTGGCAGCACGAAGACAACCTCTTTTTTTTCTTTTCTTTTCTTTTCTTTTTCTTTTCTCTGTTACAAACCGAAATCAATCTTTCTGGTAGCCGAAGTTAGGGTTTCTCGCGGCAAGGACTTTGGTTGTCATGGCAGCGCGAGGTGCAGCGGTGGCAAGGTGCTGGAGTGCCGCGGTGCTAGCAACAGTAGTGGTGGCAGGGAAAAAGTGGCGGCCGTAGCAGGGATGATCAGTGGGGTGATTTGGTTGGCGCGGTAGGCGTTGGTGGTAGTGTGGCAGAGATGGGTGGAGGCGTGGTAGGGGTTGGTGTCGACTAGAGACCAAGAACACAACTCTAAACCAGTGTAACATCCCAAAATTCCCAAAATGCAAAAATACGAGACTTCTTAAATTTTTTGTATGATTATCTGTTGTCATTCAGCTTGTCTGCAATTTTTGTGAGTTATTTGATCTGCATTTCTTTTGCCAGCACAACTATTATGAAATGAAAACCTTAAATAGAAAACCCTAGAAACATAAAATTGTAAAAGTAAAAGAATCAGATACAATTAAATCATCATAACAAAATTAACTTAAAATGTTGCCCTGTAAAATATTACTAAAGTAAACCTTAGGTCAAAGACATGTTCAGAACTTAAATCTCCGAATTTATTTTGCTAACCCTAAAGTCCTACCTCGGTCCTTAGCATATTTTTCCTCTCTCTCTCACTGTTCCTCGGGTGCAACCTTAGTTGGCTGATCCAACCAAGCCAGCTAGAGCTCAACACCCATGCCGCTCTCTCTCTCGGCGTCAACGCCAGAGGCTCTCGATGCCACGTCGCAAGCATGCATCACCGCGCTGGCAATCGCCGTCGCTCAAAGCGTCGCTCAATTGCACTGTGCCGCCGACCTCGATCACCTCCTGGCCAACACTTCGCCGAGTGCATCGCCCACCTTTGTCTCCTCCGCCCGCTACCTACATAGAGGCATCATCAAATCCACCGAAGCCCCTGCTGGCCACTTCCTCTTTTTTCCCTTCTTCTTCACCGAGTAGAACAAAGGAGAAGCGCTGCCGCCTCCCAGCTTCCCCACCATGGCTCCTCCCTCCGTCGCCGGCCTCAGCAAGCCGTCGCCCTCCTCCGCTTGCCGCCACCAGCCGCCCCTCAGCGTCGCTGCTCGCCGTCACCTGGCCCTCCCCCACCGAGCTCTTCTCTGCCACCTCCCGGCCCAGCTGCCCCGACCGCCGGCTCCCTCCTGTCTCCCTCGCCCGGCCGGCCGCCACCTCCTCCCCTCCGGCCGGCCCTCTTCCCGCCTCCGCTGCTGCCCGTCGCCGGATCTGCGCGGCCCCATCCACCACCGCCACCGCCTCGGCTCCTTCCTCCTCCTTGACTCTGCTCGCGCTGCTCGCTCGGCCGTCCACCATGGCCCGCCTGTCTTCTCGGCTCAGCCAGCCAGCGCCACACCCGACACCCGCGCGCCGCCCCTCTGCTGCCGCTGCTACCTTCCGGCTCCACCGTCCTCACCCCGGCTCCTTCCCTGGCGCCCTAGAGCCCGTGCGCCCGAGCCCCAGCCGGCTGCTCTGTCCCGGCTCCGCCCCGGCTTCTCCCTCTGCCGACCCGGCTGCTCCATGGCCGTCGCCGCCTTCGTCGCCCCGGATCCGCCTCGGCTGCCCCGGCGCCGCTACCCCGAGTGCCATCCAGCTCCTCCACGCCATGGCCACCGCATGCAGTCGCCCCGCTGAGTTTCCGACCGCCGGCGACAAGCCTTGGCCAAGCCACCTTCGGTTTCTTCTTGTCGCCCGTATTGTGTTTGTGTAAATGCCTCATAGGCTGTCTTGTTTCTCTGCAGGTGGAACTCGCCTCGCCACGCCTGCCGGTTTCATCGTGCTCAACCATTCTTTGTCAACACTCCCCACGAGCCGCCATCGCCGGGTTCCCCTCGCCGTCGGCGGTGAGCACGCCCGAGCCATTCGGCCTTGGTGTTTTGATTCACCGCCATTCATCCACCACGTTAGCTCCGCCATTCTACGCACTATATGCTCTCCTCTCGTGTGAATGATGTTGATTGGCATGTCATTTATCCTGTTTTAGCTTAAGTAAGGACTAATGGTTTTGGTTAGTGAGAGTATTGGAGAATAAGTTGCAAGGTTGTGCCAAAGAACTTTTGTTGTTGGCTTAACCGAATGCTCCATGACAAGAGCTAAATCTTTGAGGTTAATTGGAATATGCTAGAAGTATGACCTTATGCATATGTGTAGCCTTGTATGCTTAATGAATGGTTAGTAGCTAGCAAATGATGCATTGCGGGATAGATGACCGAGCATTGATCTGAATACTTGTAGTGGCATTTGGCCAATAACATTTCTAATACTAGTGCTAAGAAAGCTTCTGATTCAATTAGTACTTAAACTAAGTGTTGTGTTTGTCATCACTCAATTAAGTAGCATTAGAATCTGAAAATCCACATGGTTATAAATTTTCAGAAAAACAAACAGAGAATAGAAAGGATTAGTTGAATTTTAGGTTGGTATTCTCCTGCAACACCTCCTGTCTTATGCTATCAAATCCTTGTAAATGTCAATTAGATCACCTCAGTAGGTTAGCATTTGGAAGTTTGAGTGAAAGGGAGGCTAGTTGTAACATTTCTGTCAGAGGTAAGTACACAATTGTAGGTATGTGAGCAGTACTGGTTTTAATCAATTTTTGTTAGTAGGCTAATAACCTGATTAATACAAGCAGTTGAAAGTCTTTCGTAAACACTGTCATTAGATGAGCATTTAGTTGTCTAATAGTTTCAAGTTTAGAAGTTGTGCCCTTGTTAGATTTTTGAACAGAGGAGAAGAATTGGTAAATAGGATCAATTTGGCTAGTAGCATTGTAGTAAAGCTAACACTCAATCACCATCAAAGTATGCCGATAGAATAGAACATATAAGAGGTTTGATTTTGACTGTATGATTATCGTGGAAAATAAGTAAGTTTGAAAAGAAAAGTAAGAAGAAATCCTAACTAATTTAAATAAACTCCGAATCAACTAATTTGTTGTTCCTAAATTCACGATCTATCTTCTGTGTTATTGATTTTTTTGAATGCTTTTGGCATTCTGTGTTTATTCGCTGTTTTTCGCTTTGGCAGTTTTTATCGTTAGATGACGTTGATATCGAGAGTGATCCTCTGCAACAAGTCGAATATCTCTAGCAAGGAAAAGGCAAGCAGTTTGATCATATCCACTCAATCCCATTACTTTTAAAATCTAATACTTTGTTTTACTCGTACGTATGCATGCTTTTGTGTCAACGATTAATTTTGTCGATTAGAGGTAGTTAATCCCATTGCATTGTTGCCCTGAAAATTGTTCACCCCTGCCACTACCTTAGGAATATTATCCTCACTGGTGAACTAGAGCCCGGTGAATGATTTAGGGCCTTTTATTTGTATTTACGATATGATGCTTAGCCATGCTTAGATACCGGTAGAATTGAGCGGTTATCGACTTAGTCGGTAACCTTGATCACACAAAATTATTATAACTTTATGATTCAGCATTTTTGCTATGTTTAATTATGAAAATTAAAAATGAAAACAAAATGATTTGGACTTGGGCACAATGGTAAGATGGTGTGCTTTTGGGTGTGACTGGAATGGTGCCCGAGTCAATTAAGGACCGAGTTACTTGCGCCACCGTACTGAGCATTTTGCGTGCTAACCACACTAGAGTATATGGGACCTCTCTTGACTTAGTACTTTGGCGTGTATTGGCTCCGGGTCGCAGGAGGTCGCAGGAGGGATGGTGTTGGGAGCATGGTAGTTGTCGAAAAGCTTTATCACGAGTGGGTAGTTGTCTTTTCGGCTTTACCATGTAAGCGTATGGATTTTTATCCATACGAGCGGCTCGTAGTTAATACACAATATTGGAAAGTGTCTCGTAGGACTTAGCTGTGCCAGTATACCTTCGGAAGTGTGCTTTGGCTTAAAGGCGGTCTGAAGTGTGGGTACATTGGTACACCCCTGCAGGGTTAAAACTATTCGAATAGCCTCGTCCTAGGTTATGGACACGCTCGGATACGCCCTGTGAGAACTAGACTACAACATTTAATTAAAACTTGATGGGTTGGTATGAATGGGTGTTCATACTATTGTTGTGATGGCCATTGGGTTGGTCATCTCCAGGATGTCTTTATGTTACTTCATCAGATCATTGTTATTTCGCAAATAAAATTTGAATTGTTAAACTGCCTTCAAACTATTACATTATTGCAAAAGAAAACTGGCTTTATGCTAAAAGTAAGTCCAGAGCCCCCTCCACTTAAATAAAGCTTGCATGTAGTTAAATTATAGTTCTGTTACCCTTACACGTCAGTCTTGCGAGTACAAAAATAATTTTTGTACTCAGATGCTTTGCTTAATGTTTTTGTTGTAGAGGAAGAAGGTGAGCCCCTAGGGATTTCCTTTTGTGAGATGTGCTGCGGGTTTGACGACTAGCTTGGCGGCCCGGTTGGTTGCCTTGTGGGTAAAGGCACACTAATTGGCTCTTTTATTTATCGCCATCTTATGGCTTTTGCTTCCGCTGTGTAGTTTGTTATTTTATCTTATAAGTTCAATATGTTGTATATTATGAAGTTTTGATATTGTAACCTCTCGTGTATGGAATTGATGCTTGATTTTGTAACAGGGTGTGTATACTGCATTTCTGGGAAGTATACATATCCTGAGGCTTGGTTTATTTGAATTGTGATGCTAGGGTCAATGGAAGGCTAAGCATTACAAGTCAAATAAACCGGGGTCCTCACAAAGTTGGTTTCAGAGCTGTACTGACCGTAGAAACCCCTAGCTTGGTCGTCATTAGGATATTTTGAAAAACTTATTTTCAAAATGTCAAATGGTTTATGAAAACTTAAGTAAGATCTCAGATTTTACTCCTTACCTATCTTAGCTTGCTCATCTTGTCTTATTCTTGTTGAGTTTTCGAAAAAGTTGTCCCCTCTCTTCTCCTTTCAAAGTTAGTTGGTTATCGGTTAAATTCGGTTTGGGGAATAATGAGATTTGAAAATATGAAGTGTTGATTAGTGAAGATTTGAAGCACTCGGAGTTTAAGCACTCATCTCGGAGCTCGGATACAAGATCTGGACAGCAAAGCACAAGTTTCGGACTGCGAGCACTTAGTTCGTCGTTAGGGTTAAAAATGAGATGATAAATCAACTAAAACTCATGGGATTAAAAGGGTAAGATGTGATATTAGAAGGCTAGTGCCCAAACCACCCTTATATGGTTTTTGCCATGCCTTTTAGATGCGTTAGAACTTGAGTTGTGTTCTAAAATGTTATCATCCTAAACGATTGCTCGTTCGTTCAATACGAGTTAGTCGTACCGGGAAGCAAATCTTTTGCTTTGTGGTTTTGCGCTGGTCTTATGCTTTCATACAAATATTTGGAGTTCATTTCTCGCTTGTTATGTGTTTGCAATCGGGTTAGGGTAATGTCTATTTCCCCTAGACGATGCCTTATTGCGATATTAGGATTAAATTAGGGTTTATTCGTAGAATATATATACACCCTAATGATATTAGTTAGCTTGTAGATGCTAGATTCTGTAATCACTTGCTCTCCTTGTTCCAAATAGTTGTGTATCGCCTACGGACGGCATGTATAGCAACTATATCAGAAAACTAATTGCGGTTTATCGTATCTCATTTTGGTGCTTTTGGAGTAGTTGGTACATGTTAGAATTAAATTGCATACCCAATGCCATTCCCTCACCTTATGCCCATTCTTTCCTCAACTTATCTTCATGTACCAAAATATTTAAGGGGGGTAGAAGATACCTCAAAATACTTGTTAGGCATCTTGATTCCTATACTTTGATCATGCATATAGTTTCTAAATTAAGTCAAGCATGTCATGTTACTCAAGTTGCATAGAACAAGAAGCATGTAAGCATGCATGTAAGCATTTGCACTTTCATTAACCAAAATTTAAAATTTGCCTTTGGACTAATTTGCACACATGCATCCCCTCGTGCATTCATCTTGTGCATTTCCTGTCCCAGCCAAGCAAATCGAACCAGATAAGTGAGGTTAAGTGAGACCACCTTAAACCTTACTTGCCTTCTCTTTTCTGCACTGAATCCTGGTGTTGATACCAGATTACCATCTAACCAGTCTTTACGTTCTATCGATCGATGCCCCTTTCGGTCGACTGAGTGGAGCAGAGTCTTTCGTACTACGAGAAGACGACGTGAAGCGTGATGTCAAATTATCTTAGAATCAAGAAAGGAAAGGTTAAACAAAGCAATGGAAAGGAAAATGTGTCAACAACATCAGGATACTGCGTAATGATCTTACAGTACTATCTCTGAAGGAAATCAAGACAACAAATGGTGCATTTCGTTTAGAGTTGAAAAGAACCACCTAGAAAGCACTTAACTGAAGGACATTAGAAATCCTTTAGCAAAGCTTCCCACTTTAGAACCTAAAACTTCTGAAGAACCTCTCCGGATTCGAAATTGAGTTCGGCTCGAGTCGAAATCCGAAAAGTGACCCCGTGACCAAACCCACCTAGGTTGCCACAGCCTTTCGTTCCGACTCCCGAACTATCGGAATCTCGGGACGAGATTCTGTTTAAGGGGGATAGGTTTGTAACATCCCAAAATTCCCAAAATGCAAAAATACGAGACTTTTTAAATTTTTTGTATGATTATCTGTTGTCGTTCAGCTTGTCTGCAATTTTTGTGAGTTATTTGATCTGTATTTCTTTTGCCAGCACAACTGTTATGAAATGAAAACCCTAAATAGAAAACCCTAGAAACATAAAATTGTAAAAGTAAAAGAATCAGATACAATTAAATCATCATAACAAAATTAACTTAAAATGTTGCCCTGTAAAATATTACTAAAGTAAACCTTAGGTCAAAGACATGTTCAGAACTTAAATCTCTGAATTTATTTTGCTAACCCTAAAGTCCTACCTCGGTCCTTAGCATATTTTTCCTCTCTCTCTCACTGTTCCTCGGGTGCAACCTTAGTTGGCTGATCCAACCAAGTCAGCTAGAGCTCAACACCCATGCCGCTCTCTCTCTCGGCGTCAACGCCACAGGCTCTCGATGCCACGTCGCAAGCATGCATCACCGCGCTGGCAATCGCCGTCGCTCAAAGCGTCGCTCAATTGCACTGTGTCGCCGACCTCGATCACCTCCTGGCCAACCCTTCGCCGAGTGCATCACCCACCTTTGTCTCCTCCGCCCGCTTCCTACATAGAGGCATCATCAAATCCACCGAAGCCCCTGCTGGCCACTTCCTCTTTTTTCCCTTCTTCTTCACCGAGTAGAACAAAGGAGAAGCGCTGCCGCCTCCCAGCTTCCCCACCATGGCTCCTCCCACCGTCGCCGGCCTCAGCAAGCCGTCGCCCTCCTCCGCTTGCCGCCACCAGCCGCCCCTCAACGTCGCTGCTCGCCATCGCCTGGCCCTCCCCCCACCGAGCTCTTCTCTACCACCTCCCGGCCCAGCTGCCCCGACCGCCGGCTCCCTCCCGTCTCCCTTCGCCCCGGCCCGGCTGTGCCGCCACCGCCTCCCCCTGGCTGTCGGCCCTCTTCCCCGCCTCCGCTTGCTGCCGTCTGCCCCGGATCTGCGCCGGCCCCATCCACCACCGCCACCAGCTGCTCCGGCTCCTTCCTCCTCCGCCCAGCCGCGCGGCTCGCCCAGCCGTCCACCACGACCCGGCCACTGTGCGCCTCGGCTCGGCCAGCGCCACCACACCCCGACACCCGAGCGCCGCGGGCCCCCCCTCTGCTGCCGCTGCTACCTCCCGGCTCCACCGCCTCACCGGCTCCTTCCACGGCGCCCTAGAGCCGTGGCGCCCGAGCCCACCGGCCGCTCTGTCCGCTCCGCCCGCTTCTCCCTCTGCCGACCGGCCGCTCCATGGCCGCCGCCCGCCGCCCGGATCCGCCTCGGCTGCCCCGGCGCCGCTACCCCGAGTGCCATCCAGCTCCTCCACGCCATGGCCACCGCATGCAGTCGCCCCGCTGAGTTTCCGACCGCCGGCGACAAGCCTTGGCCAAGCCACCTTCGGTTTCTTCTTGTCGCCCGTATTGTGTTTGTGTAAATGCCTCATAGGCTGTCTTGTTTCTCTGCAGGTGGAACTCGCCTCGGCCAAGCCCTGTCGGTTTCATCTGTGCTCAACCATTGCTGTCAACACTCCCCACCAGAGCCGGCCACTGCCAGGGTTCCCCTCGCCGTCGACAGTGAGCACGCCCGAGCCATTCGGCCTTGGTGTTTTGATTCACTGCCATTCATCCACACGTTAGCTCCAGTTTTCATTCTCTGCACTATATGCTCTCCTCTGTGTGAATGATGTTGATTGGCATGTCATTTATCCTGTTTTAGCTTAAGTAAGGACTAATGGTTTTGGTTAGTGAGAGTATTGGAGAATAAGTTGCAAGGTTGTGCCAAAGAACTTTTGTTGTTGGCTTAACCGAATGCTCCATGACAGTAGCTAAATCTTTGAGGTTAATTGGAATATGCTAGAAGTATGACCTTATGCATATGTGTAGCCTTGTATGCTTAATGAATGGTTAGTAGCTAGCAAATGATCTGTTGCAGGATAGATGACCAGAGCATTGATCTGAATACTTGTAGTGGCATTTGGCCAATAACATTTCTAATACTAGTGCTAAGAAAGCTTCTGATTCAATTAGTACTTAAACTAAGTGTTGTGTTTGTCATCACTCAATTAAGTAGCATTAGAATCTGAAAATCCACATGGTTATAAATTTTCAGAAAAACAAACAGAGAATAGAAAGGATTAGTTGAATTTTAGGTTGGTATTCTCCTGCAACACCTCCTGTCTTATGCTATCAAATCCTTGTAAATGTCAATTAGATCACCTCAGTAGGTTAGCATTTGGAAGTTTGAGTGAAAGGGAGGCTAGTTGTAACATTTCTGTCAGAGGTAAGTACACAATTGTAGGTATGTGAGCAGTACTGGTTTTAATCAATTTTTGTTAGTAGGCTAATAACCTGATTAATACAAGCAGTTGAAAGTCTTTCGTAAACACTGTCATTAGATGAGCATTTAGTTGTCTAATAGTTTTAAGTTTAGAAGTTGTGCCCTTGTTAGATTTTTGAACAGAGGAGAAGAATTGGTAAATAGGATCAATTTGGCTAGTAGCATTGTAGTAAAGCTAACACTCAATCACCATCAAAGTATGCCGATAGAATAGAACATATAGGAGGTTTGATTTTGACTGTATGATTATCGTGGAAAATAAGTGAGTTTGAAAAGAACAGTAAGAAGAAATCCTAACTAATTTAAATAAACTCCGAATCAACTAATTTGTTGTTCCTAAATTCACGATCTATCTTCTGTGTTATTGATTTTTTTGAATGCTTTTGGCATTCTGTGTTTATTCGCTGTTTTTCGCTTTGGCAGTTTTTATCGTTAGATGACGTTGATATCGAGAGTGATCCTCTGCAACAAGTCGAATATCTCTAGCAAGGCAAAGGCAAGCAGTTTGATCATATCCACTCAATCCCATTACTTTTAAAATCTAATACTTATTTTTACTCGTACGTATGCATGCTTTTGTGTCAACGATTAATTTTGTCGATTAGAGGTAGTTAATCCCATTGCATTGTTGCCCTGAAAATTGTTCACCCCTGCCACTACCTTAGGAATATTATCCTCACTGGTGAACTAGAGCCCGGTGAATGATTTAGGGCCTTTTATTTGTATTTACGATATGATGCTTAGCCATGCTTAGATACCGGTAGAATTGAGCGGTTATCGACTTAGTCGGTAACCTTGATCACACAAAATTATTATAACTTTATGATTCAGCATTTTTGCTATGTTTAATTATGAAAATTAAAAATGAAAACAAAATGATTTGGACTTGGGCACAATGGTAAGATGGTGTGCTTTTGGGTGTGACTGGAATGGTGCCCGAGTCAATTAAGGACCGAGTTACTTGCGCCACCGTACTGAGCATTTTGCGTGCTAACCACACTAGAGTATATGGGACCTCTCTTGACTTAGTACTTTGGCGTGTATTGGCTCCGGGTCGCAGGAGGTCGCAGGAGGGATGGTGTTGGGAGCATGGTAGTTGTCTGAAAAGCTTTATCCTGAGTGGGTAGTTGTCTTTTCGGCTTTACCATGTAAGCGTATGGATTTTTATCCATACGAGCGGCTCGTAGTTAATACACAATATTGGAAAGTGTCTCGTAGAACTTAGCCGTGCCAGCATACCTTCGGAAGTGTGGTTTGGCTTAAACGCGGTCTGAAGTGTGGGTACATTGGTACACCCATGCAGGGTTAAAACTATTCGAATAGCCTCGTCCTAGGTTATGGACACGCTCGGATACGCCCCGTGAGAACTAGACTACAACATTTAATTAAAACTTGATGGGTTGGTATGAATGGGTGTTCATACTATTGTTGTGATGGCCATTGGGTTGGTCATCTCCAGGATGTCTTTATGTTACTTCTTATTGTATCGCTGTTATTTCTGTAAATAAAATTTGAATTGTTAAAACTGCCTTCAAACTATTACATTATTGCAAAAGAAAACTGGCTTTATGCTAAAAGTAAGTCAAGAGCCCCCTCCACTTAAATAAAGCTTGCATGTAGTTAAATTATAGTTCTGTTACCCTTACACGTCAGTCTTGCGAGTACAAAAATAATTTTTGTACTCAGATGCTTTGCTTAATGTTTTTGTTGCAGAGGAAGAAGGTGAGCCCCTAGGGATTTCCTTTTGTGAGATGTGCTGCGGGTTTGGCAACTAGCTTGGCGGCCCGGTTGGTTGCCTTGTGGGTAAAGGCACACTAATTGGCTCTTTTATTTATCGCCATCTTATGGCTTTTGCTTCCGCTGTGTAGTTTGTTATTTTATCTTATAAGTTCAATCTGTTGTATATTATGAAGTTTTGATATTGTAACCTCTCGTGTATGGAATTGATGCTTGATTTTGTAACAGGGTGTGTATACTGCATTTCTGGGAAGTATACATATCCTGAGGCTTGGTTTTTTTGAATTGTGATACTAGGGTCAATGGAAGGCTAAGCATTACAAGTCAAATAAACCGGGGTCCTCACAACCAGCAACACGACTTAGACAAAGGACACAAATTCAACAACGCAAATCTAAGAACAAAATTTGCAAAGGCACAAAGGGTGATGGGACAACGGAAGAACACGATGAACAAATTATTTTTGTGGGGCTAATTTTCTAGAGTTTTAGGATGATGAACATTACTAATCTAAAAGGGAGGAAGAATTGTTATTACCTAATGGGCAACCTTTGCTCTGATACCACCTAATGTGACTGTGGCCCGATCTTCCAAAAGGTAGTGATATGTCAATTGAGGAGAACACGACGTTGATGATCCAACGGCTCCGACCAAAACAGATTGAACCCCTCGCAATCACTACACCACTACTCTGATGGTTATCAACTGTGCTGAATGCGGTTGAGCTCGCCAAGAAGGCTATCTCCTGCAAACGAATCGAGAACACAAGCAAGAGAGTAGAAGATGCAATTTGAAATTGTATTACGAATAATGTTTAAGCTCACAAAGTTGGGGTTTCTCAAAACGAACGAGCGGCGAAACTGCTATGCAGAATAATCTAAAAAGAAACCCCCAGAAAAACTAAAGGGGAGGGGGAGCCGCACATAGCTAAGGAACAGTGTGGCCACGGTACTATTCATGTGAACAGTATGGTGTGAATAGTTCAGCCCAGGGGGGCGACCAGGGGGATGGCCAGTCCAAATAACCTAAAGTGGTGATACAAGGCCCTCAGCCCAATGTACAGGTGTCGCAACACCATGGATAATAAGCCTAAATTCATCGGCCCGATAAAGTAGACTTGAATGCAGCCGAATTGGTGGAGATGGACGAATTAGGTGAAGTCCTTAATGCATTCCTCTTGCCATGAGTTGGCTCCTCCTCTCCATGATTCCTAAGAACAAGAAAATCACAAGTCTTAGGAAGTATCTGATTCTCAGTGGAAATATTATTTACTCCCATAAGTACCTGATAGTTTAATTGTTTTGCTTTTGCCCTAGTCAGTGGTCCCATAAGTTGAGAAGTGTTGGTGTTTGTATCTAAAGGAGTGATGTCCTCATCAACTAATACTGATAATTGAAAACATTGCTTTAGCAAATAAAAGAACCCGAGCCATCCTTATTAAGCCTTGCATGTATATTATTGCATCTTGTGTATTGGCTCACGAGGACAGAAGTTGTGCTCTCCTCGCTCTTTCCCCCCAACCCTCAAAACCCGCGGATCATGGAGATTACGCCTATTACGAAGATCCGGAGGTCGATGGGCAAGGCGATGATGTCGGACCCCCGGGCGTGGAATACCCGAAGACCCTATATGTATTCTGTGCTAGTCTCTGGATCAGTAGCTAGCACACACATTCACAACATTTGGTATTCACAACCATACATTCACATATACAAGGTAAAGCAAAATGGTACTTAACTTAAGCGTTTACAGTATTTACATTCCAAAGGCCGACCGGCCAAATAAGACTTAAGTACCAGAAGTAATAGAGTAACAGAAATAGTAGCGGAAGTAATAGTGGTGAAGGTAAACAAATTCCAGCGGTGTACCCATCCATACTCAAAGGCAACCGACAAGGAGCAAATCCTAGACATACCTGTCACCGAACCTTCCGGTTCCGGGTGCGAAGAAAGTGTCGCCTGACGTTGGTTCTTCGTCATACTCTAAACAACAAAATAAGTAAGATTGAGTACTTGTGTACTCATCCAGACTTGTAGTGTATCGCAAATGTTATATTAGATGCAAGGCTAATCAAGAGAAGGCTCTATGCTACAAGTTCCTTTGCATTAAGTAGGTTTTATTTGCAATATTCATAAGTAATACTTTGCAACAGAATTTGAAAGAGCATTTTAAATGGATACTGGACAGTAATAAGTATTTGATTGATCCAACAATAATAACAACTACAGCTCACAATCTTCCTTGCTTGCGAGCAACATTTCACGTTCAGCCATAACATGGCAGTTATCTCAAATAAATCACAAACCATTTCCTATACTTTCCCGATAAGACAGTTTTTGTGAAAATCAAGACTATACCTGGCAATACTACACTTAGCATGCTCACCACCGCGAGCATGGCTATTATAATAGATTTACACTCTGCAGAGGGGTACAACTTTACCCACAGTACACAAATTCTCCAGTTTGTTTGGCACCCGGCGATGCCATCGCTCACTACCACAGGTAATCAGTCTAGAGCATGTGTTGAAGCCTTTACATCATCCAGCTCTAACCTTTCACTTAGCCTGTCGAATGTTGTTCCCCACTGAATCCAGGCATACCCGTCTTGGTGCTACGTTTTTCACACTTCGCCCAGGTATCATTGTCCCAGCGAGGCATTCATTGTTGTGTAGGCATACCATTCCTTTGGTATGCGGCATGTCTACTGCCTACCCCTCATGCAAGGCTAGATCTGGACAACTTAATTAGCTAAGGCCATCCCACACTGGCACTATGGTTGTACGCTTATGCTTAGGTCGAATATACTGGCGTTCGGTCCTTAATTGACCAAGGCGAGAATCTCCCCCTATCTACGAGTGAGATTCCTTTCCCACCCTTTTCAGAATATAATATAACTCGTTCGCGTCCAAAACTAGGTTTTGCATTTTATTTTTTATACAAAATAACAGAGGCACACCCCTCTGAACATTCTTTCACAAATCTCCCAAAATCACATCTTTCATATTGTCCTTTTATATATCTTTCGGAAAAACTATCGTTTCAATAAGCAGTTGTGCAATAAATTGCACTCAGAACTCCCAAATGACATTATATACCGTCTAACCCATAATCTAATGGCTACAACAGTAAGACATCAATGTTTCAAATAGATATATGCAGCAATTAGGATTTACCACTACCGATTTCTCAGACATAGCAATTTCATACAAAACATACACGTATGCATAATAGGATTTGAAAAAGAAAGTACAATAAGTAAAATACTGGGATCAATATGATCAAAGGAGGTGCTTGCCTTGCTTATATTGTAAACAGAGTGGGGTTGTTTGATCGTTGTGGCGACCCGGGATCAGATCCGTTTCAAGTCAAGTGATTGCACCGGAGGCACAACACTTAACGAGAGACGAAAACGATTTTGAGTGCCCGTATATGTGTCTCATGTTAGCTCCCAAGGATCAGTAGCTAACATGCACATATCCAAACACAACATTGCAATCACATCCATACACAATTATACAAGAATGATAGAATCGTTATTACAACATCATTAAATAGAACCTTATGGTACATGTTTTCATAAGAGGGCCAATCGGCCAAATTTAATTATAACCGAATTAAATCGTAGAGGAAGATAAATAAGGCACTAAAGGAGAAAAAATCGAGTTGGTATGCCCAAACCCACAAGCAACCAACTGGAGTTAAGGTCCTTGCATCTGTAGTACTTAAACCCAATTTGAACGACTTCTCACCTACAACATGGACAATCCAACTGAGTACAAAAACGTACTCGTAAGACTTATGAATAGCAACATATAATAAATGCATCCAAGTGTCAAAGGATAGGCTTACATGGTTCATTTTCAGCATAAAGCAAGGTTTTCATTAAGATAACCGATATAGATTCAAATTGCCATTTGTAAAACATTTCGAAATCATTATATAATAGTAGGTATTCAAATTCATAATAAAAAATTAGTAGATACTGCAATTATAACAACACACGAAGTTCCCGTTCGTGACATATATCAACTCCTAACAAATCAACACGCGAACTTCTCATTCGTGACAACATACAAGATTTGAACAATTCAACACAGGACCTATCAACATAACCGAACCCAAAGCCCAAGCTAACTATGCATGGTTTCACCAAGTGATGTCCATAACCAGGGACACGGCTATTCGAATAGATTTTAACTCTGCAGAGGTGTACATGTCACACCCCTATATTAATAAAGAGGATTAATATGCATCTCATAAGCATGCATCATGTTTTCAAGCATTTACAATATATATTGCACTTGGAAAATCTCAAAAAGAGATTAAACATACTCTTTAACTTGAACTCCCAAAAGACATCAGCGAAAACATATGATCATCCTCTGAAACTAATTTATTCAAATACTATAATAATTATTATGAATTAATATAATTTTTCCCAATTTTTTGGGACTGAAGTCAAACCCCAAATATTTTAAACACATTTCTATGACCTACACTAAGTTTGAAATTAAATTATACAAATTAAGTATGAAAAGTGGGGTTTCAAATTTTATGTGGGTACTAGATCATCCCAGGAACACCTCTGATTTATTTAGGACTTTTAAGAATTTTATTTCTATTTTTAACGCCCAGGTCAAAGTAGCAGTTTTGATTTTAAAACCCTAGTCAACCTTTACACTATTCCTTGGGCTCAAGTCCGACTACACCACTCGGCTAGACCCAACCCCCTAACTGCACCACGCACGAGCCCAAACGCGCGAACCATCCGATTTAAAATGAACCGTCTGGATCAATGGGAACGTTCGGACCGTCCAAACGTCCCTCACGATCTGGACTGTTAGATCTTAATCGGACTAACCAAAACGATTGGGAATGTTCGGACCTTCGAACAGCCCACTCGATCTGGGCCGTCCATTCCTGATCGGACTACCCAAGCGCATGGTCCGAATGTTTCGACTCGGTGAGCTATTTTGACCTAGCCACCTAACTGCACTAGCTGAGTCAGACTCGGGCTTACGCGCGTGAGTGTGTGGCTGACCAGTAGGGCCCATTGGTTAGGGCTTTCTTCAACCTCTCGCTGATGCTCGTGCAGAGCTCCTTCGCCACGTCGTCGATGCATACTACGCAACTCCATCAACGTCGTGAACCACCGCACAAATTGACCACTCATGGAGCTTCGTTACTTCACGCCGCCTCCATTGCCATCATCTTCTCCAATTTAAAACCCCTCCAAACCCTAGTTTTTCCTCATTTCTCCTCTTTTCGGCTGAGGAGAAGGAGGCTCACATTTGCTCATTTCTTCGGTAAAATCCTCATTACCTTGTCCCTTAGCTTCTACCTTTAATGCCGTTTCCGTTTTAGCTAATCTCAGCCACTGTCATTATTTCTAGCTCAGTTCAACTTCGTGCTCTCTGAAGCTCCAGAGCACGCACCCGAAGACACCACCGTGCCATTTTCATCCACGGTGAGTATTGTCCTATGTTTTTTCGCATCACATCGTGTCCCTTAATCTAAGATCTAAAACCCCTAAATCTATTTCGACAATGCACGACAGGGTTTCGATGAATTGAAGCTTGGACCGTTTTCTGTCGGAAAGCAACTTTTCATCTCCCACCTTGTTTTGGTAAGCTATTTGTCGATTCCTTGCTCATATAGCATCCTCGTAGGATCTCCGAGCTATCCCGAGCATCCATTGGTCTTTGTTTTGCTCAGGGCTTTCTCTTCTCGTTGAACCGCACCGCCGCCATCTTCTTATTCGACGTTGACGTAGCTCCAGCCATCTTCGAGCTTCCCCGAGCACCTCCGTCGCTCAGGTAGCTTCCTGGTAGTCCTTAGATGCTTGGGCACCCACTTTTATGAACACTGCGGAGCTCTATAACTATTTGCATGTTTGCCGTATTTCTCACCGTCGCTCAACTCTGGCTCACCGCCGTTCTGGGTAGGCTCGGCCTTCGAAACCTCTCCCAAAAGTTGCACGATACCATTAGGAAACCGTACATATCCTTGGTTCACGCCAGCGTGGACCACATCGCCGGTGGTGAGCATGAGAAGGAACTCAGGTGTTTTTGTTAGTTTTTCCGACAACTACTGTAGCTACGGTTACAACAAATCACCGTATTTAAGTGATAAGTAGCAATTGTTAGCATTTAAGTGCTCTCTTAAAGTGTTAATGTGTCGCTTACACGTGGGCCCTTAAAAAGAAATCAGTTAAGTAAAGGAGTAGAGTGGTTGTCATGTGGGCCCGAGCCTTAAGCGCACAGTCGTAAACCACGTGAACCGATCGTAGACTATCTGTCCATGCACTGTGCGATGGACCGTATCACTGACATGCGGACCCCACCTGTCAGTTTTGAGTCTTGGCGACGTTCGTACCACTCTGAACGGAGCTTATCGCCTGGACCGTCCGATTTCGTTTCAACCGCCTAGATTGGTTGGGACGTTCGGACCGTCCGAACGCAACCCCTCGTTTGGACCGTCCGATTATATCTGAACGGTCTCGACGTTTCAGCCCAGGAAAGCTTTAGAAAATCCCACGATGATTTATTTGCACATTGAAAATTACATTTAACTTCAAAAATACATAATTAATTCATTTCAACTCCAAATCCAGCGAAACAAATTTTTATAATTTTCATTTCAACTGAACTTTATTCTAAAATAGGTTTCAACTATGTTCTTATCTTGTTTTTACTCCAGATCTTCGTATCTGTTTTGTTAAGTTAATTTTTGTTATTTTAAAAGAGTTTTGAGGTTTCGACAAGTGGTTGCTAGTGAAGGTGCCTTCGTGCATAAGAATTGGGTATGTGGTTAACTTGTTTTGACCAACAAGGACCGAACTTTGGTAACGTCGTTGATTCAAGTAAAACTCGTGCTACCAAATGCGTAATATGGGTACTATACGGTTAAATAGGGGGAAGGTTTTATTGTGTTAAGTATCATAGTGGTGTAAGGGCATTTGTGTTTCATCATTTGTTCGTAGGAGCCGATGTAATTTTCTATAGTGTGCATGGAAGCACCAATTTCATTATTTATATTGCATCGGTATTTCCAATACAACTTGTGAGCCGCTTAGCAAGTGCTATCCGTCTCTTGTACTAAGTAAGGGAATATCTTGCAAGGGGACTTAACTCAATAGGATTTTCTTGCTAAATCGACCGTATCTCGATTTTCCCCGGCCGACACACCATAGGAAGTATGTTAATTCCGGTGGCTTACAGGCTAGTCGAGTCGTGTGGGTAAAGTAGTACACCTCTGTAGAGATAAATCTATTCAAATAGTCGTGTCTGCGGTTATGGACAATGGCTTGAGTTCGGGAGTTACTATTGTTAGACTTTGAGTTAAAATTTGTGGGAACAACTTGGTATTCGGCATGAATGGGATGTTCATGCATTTTTATTTTATCAAAGTGGGCTACCACTTTGTTGTTTGTTTGATTCATTTGTTATTTAATTTATTACTTTAACACATGTTTTACATCTACTTCAAATCTGACTTCAAAATGGCAAATAAAAAACTAGTATGTGTAGGTTATAAATTGTTGCGTTTCTTTCGCAAAACTAAGCCAATATGAGCCATCCTTTGGAACAACCTCTAAGCATAACTAATTTTTATTAGTGTAATACTTGCGAGTACCTTTGTACTTAGCCAGTTTATCTACTGGCTTACAAGTGAGGAAGACATCGAGTCCGATGAACTCGTTAGTATCGATTTAGGCGATATCGACGAGTAGTGCTATCATTTAACTCCCAGTCAGTTGCCGATGGGTTATGGGGCATACCATTGCTGGAATTTTGGTTTATTTACTTGCTTCAGCTGCTACTTTATGATCTTATTTGAATTTGGCCGATCGGCCACTTGTAATAGTTGTAGACTTGAACTACTATGATGAATGTCTTTTAAACTATTAATGTTTGAATGTTGTATGGATGTGATCAGTTTTGTTTGTGAGTTTGGGCATGTTGGTCGCAGATCTTGGGATCCAACATGATCTCATGCTCACTGTTCATGGCTTCCAATTTGACTCACTAAGTGTAGTGCTTGGACCGTTGGAGAACCGACTATCATGTAGTTCTCGTAGAGGGGTACCACGTATGATTGAAGGGTAACGGGTAGGCTACACAAGCGCAAATTAAAAAAAAATCTACCTGTAAACCAAGATCACTGCAGTTATAGATCACGGTCTTACCACTAGATGCGCAGGTGCGGAAGTTGATGCAGCACGTCGGGGCAGAGTAGTCGTACTAAGTTGATGCAGCACGTCGGGGTAGAGTAGTCGTACTACTTCCTCGTCCCTCGTCGTGGCGTCCCACGCATGACTCCTCTCTTGCGGTTCGTCCCAACGCTACGATGCAGCGCCTTCAAAGGTATCCACACGTACGGGAGGAAGCGACGCACGCCGAACTACTAGATCCGCGCGAGCGACTAGGGCGTGGGAGGGGTGGCGGCTAGGGTTTGAGGATGTCACGAAAAAATCATCATCCAATCCTGTGCGCCCCTGCCCTCCTTTTATAGACGTCCTTACAATGAGCTTCTACGAATAGAGGCCCATTAGGACTCAATGCCCAGTCTAATTCGGATCCAATCCGAATTAGGCTTCAGCCCCTTAAGTGTGTGACCCTATAGGTTCACGTATGTTTAGACATGACGCGAGTACACATACTTGGTCAATAGTTGGTAACGGCCTCTAGCAATACGTGCCAACTCCTAAACGTACACAAAGATTATATCGGACGAACCATCACAACGTTATGTACATGTCAATCCCTTTGCCTCACGATATTCGGTCGAGCTCCAAGCTGACCACTCTTTCTCGATCCTGTGATCCGGAATCCCTTACTAGGTTAACTCTTAACCTTAAGTAGCATGGCCATGCATTTCTGGATCCGATCACTCGAGGGGCCCAGAGCTATCTCTCTTAGGTAGAGAGGGGCAAATCCCATCTCGACTGACCATGCCTCGCAGCATGCTTCATGACAAACCCGAAAGCTACCTTTATAACTACCTAGTTACGGAGTAGCGTTTGATAGCCCCTAAGTAGGTCGATTCACATCTCAAGTACATGCGATAGTCTTAGGTCTAAGGACAAGGCGTACACATTGTGAAGAGAGAACCATAAGTATAATTGCTATGTCTCATGTTGGGTCGGTCCAACCCCATGTTCTAAACATGTGTCCACATTATTGGTTTGACATCTCCATGTCTATGACCTGTGAAATATGGTCATCAACCGATACATGTGCTAATCCATCATTCACGTGTGTCCTCACATGAACTCCGACTAGGGACAACTTTAGAATAACCATACAAGTAAAGAGTTTCACAAACAAGTCACATACTTGTTAATCAACACAAAGGCAATATTCAAGGAACATTTATTAAATCATGGATACAACGAAATATCATCATCTCTATGATTGCCTCTAGGGCATATCTCCAACAATGATCGTCGAGGCTCTAGTTTTCGGTTAAGCCTCTCGCTTAGATGGAGTTAAATTGGAATCCATTTACCTGAGGACCTAGAGTTACCTCCATAAGATCAGGATTTACTCGGCCTTACAGAGTTAACTCGGGGGTCTCCACAGCGTTGGTATTAGAGCCATACTAACTGTAGGTTAGAGATAGTACGAGCGTTAAGTTTAGCAAGTCCTTGTTCAAGTTATTTTAAAATTATTAAATTAATTTCAAAAAGTTTAAGTTAGGAATTTCTTTTATTCCTCATCCATCTTAGTATCTTTTCTCACCTTATTCTCGTCTTGATTTACAAACTTAACTTACCTTGCCCTTCTTGTCCTTTAGATGACTCATCTCGTCAAACGGACTCAAGCTGAAGATGTGGAAGGATATCCGGCATTACTCCGAGATATGATGTGGAGGGCTAGCTTCACGTATCAACCCCAATACTCCATCTACCGCCATGACCAAGGACCGGGAATGGAGGAATATCAGGCCGTGATCTTCATCATTGCTAGACTGGTTATGGGAAGCATCCCATACCGATTCCAGGCGCATGGCACGTCCGAGGCCATGGCATTACAGGAAGTGGCTCATGTGGCTATGAGCCATCTGCTTTATGACTTAACGGAGTTGTCTCAGCCGCCGTACTACCATTTCTCTGTAAGAGCACATGGCTTGGAAGTGAACACCTTTGCCTGGATCCAATATGGTGAGGATCCTCAGGTGCGACAACTGGCGAGGTTGGTTCACATCATGGACCAAGTTCACCGTTGCACCATGTGCGAGCTATGGGAGACACGACGTCATCTCATAGCAGCCCAAGGGATTCTGCAGCACTTGTACGATAGGGGGCTCGTTGGCCGTAATGTACAGTCTAGTGCGAGCGAGATCTCCCCATCTACGTCTACACCACCGAAGTACAGACTCCCTAAAGTGGAAAACCATGTCATTAATGAATGGTTACCCTTGCGCCTTACTAATCTGGAGGACCCAGAAGACACGAGATCCCCTAGATACCATCTTCTTGATGAGTTTCTGGTGAATTTCGACTGGAACAACCATTAGGTGTTAGAGTAGTAAGGCTCGCTGTCCGGACATGTGTCTAGCGAGCGTGTATCTTTAAAATTATGTAATGGGTTAGTAGCTTTTGAACCATTGTTGTTTTCCTACAAGAACTTTTGTTTCGAGCAGTTACCATTCGCCTATGGGCCTATATGAATGAAATTGTACAAAAAAGCTATGATTTGAGTTTATGGGTCTTGTACTGGCACTAGCGCCTTAGTGCACCCATTTGGTGTTAAATTTTTGGGAATCTTATACCATTATGCATGCTTAGTTAAGAATTGTGTGCTTGTTGTCCAGATTTTATTACACCCTCTTAAGAGCTTGTCTTTAGTCCATTTTCTAACCATCCATGTCACAACAGGATGGTAGGACCCAACACTCGTTCGAGAGCTCAGCATGACGAGGCATGTCCATCCCGGGGACCTCATTCTGCTGCTGTGACTAAGCTCTACACTCGAGAAGAGCGGGGTGAACCTTCGCAGCAGCAAAATCAGCAAGACAGCCAGCCTGAGGAAGTGCTACCACCACCTCCTTCAATGGCGGAGGTCTTGGCTCGGATCGAGCAGAATAGGATGGACCAGGCTCGGATTCTAGAAGAAATTGCTCACAACACATCCCCGGCTCCCATCCCAGCAGGGGGGTCGACGCTCCTTGTGCTCATGGAGGACTCGCTGATTTTCAGCAAACCAATCCTCCAACTTTCTCTGGCACCGAAGACCCTATGCAGGCGGAGGACTGGCTCCACACCATAGAGAAGAAGCTGGCGATCGCTCAGTGCACTGGCATTGAGAGGGTCCTATTCGGCAGCTACCAGCTAGAAGGCGCCGCAAGCGCATGGTGGGATAACTTTTCCGCCATGCAATCCGACGGAGGTGTTCCAACTTGGAACGAGTTTCGAGCAGCCTTCAAGGAGGCCCACATTATGAAGGGGGTAATGTTGATCAAGCAACAATAGTTCATTGCCCTGAAGTAAGGAAAGAAGAGCGTTACTGAGTACCTCCATGAGTTCAACTTCCTAGCTCGCTATGCTCCTGACGATGTCTCCACATATGCTCACCGTCAAAGCCAGTTCGCCAATGGCTTGACGGAGGAGATGCAGCTCTTGTTGTGCATGACTTTAGGAACTTCCAACACATGGTGAACAAGGCCATAGTGGTGGAGCACAAGAGTATTACTATGGATGAGTCGAGGAAGATGAAGAGAGCCGCTCAAATTTTAGCAAGCGGTAGTTTTCCTCGGCAGCGCACTGGACCACCCCAAGCACCTCATTCCCAAGCTCCAGTGCCACCGAGGCCTCCAATAGAAACTCCTCGACCTTCTCCACCAGCGGCACAGTGGTTTAATGGGGGCAAAAACCCCCAAAACAACAGCTCATTCAAGCCCAACGTCACTTGTTTCCATTGCGACCGCTAAGGCCACTATGCGCACCAGTGCCTCCCCAGGCAGCGAGGGATGCCCCAGACTTATCGAGCTCCTACACTACCACCAGATCCGGCAAGACCCTCACCACCTCCGAGGGCAGCGGTTAAGCCCCCTCAAGTTCCAGCACGAGGCCGAGTGAACCATGTCACTGCCGAGGAGGCAAACGACGCACCCGACATCGTTTTGGGTACTCTCTTTGTCAATTCTTTTTTAGCTACTATTTTATTCGATTTGGGAGCATCTCATTCATTCATCAAGAGGTCCTTTGCTACATTGCATCATTTTGAGATGCATACACTTCAGCCACCTTATCAAATCCAGTCATCGAGATCGGTTTTCCAAACCGATCAAGTCTGTCGGGACGTAAAAGTAGAAATTCAAGGGTTTAACTTTTTGGCAAACCTAATAGTAATAACTTTAGTGGGTATTGATGTGATTTTAGGGAGGGATTGGCTGTGCAAAAACCAGGGGCAAATCAATTGTGCTCAATGGTCTATTTATGTCACAAGCGGAGACGACAATCAAGTCGTTTTTGCACCTTTAGTGGGCAATTCTCAACTTTATGCCTTGGAATCTAGTACCTATCTTGAATTGGAGAAGGTACTAGTGGTATGTGAGTATCTAGATGTATTTCCCAAAAAACTCCCAAGCATTCCGCCTGATCGCAAAGTTGAGTTCGTCATCGAGCTTGCACCCGGTACTACGCCAATCTCAAAATAGCTATATTAGATGCCTCCTAATGAGTTGGTAGAGTTAAAAGAACAACTCAAGGAACTTCAAGATAAGGGATTCATTAGACCAAGCTCCTCACCTTGGGGATGCCCGACAATCTTCGTTAAGAAGACAAGAGTTTGCGGATGTGTGTTGACTACTGTCCGTTGAACGAAGTCACTATCAAGAACAAATATCCGCTACCGCGGATTGATGATTTGTTCGATCAACTGAATGGAGCCCAAGTAATCTCCAAGATTGATTTTACGTTTGGGCTATCATCAGATTAAGGTCAGAGCTGAAGACATACCGAAGACTGCATTCTCTACTCGTTATGGTTTGTACGAGTATACTGTTATGTCCTTCGGCCTAACAAATGCTTTGGCTTACTTCATGAACCTCGTGAATTCAGTTTTTATGGAGTACTTGGACCAGTTTGTTATTGTGTTTATTGATGATATCCTTATCTACTCCAAGTCTGATGAAGAACATAAGCGGCATTTGCGGCTTGTGTTAGAAAAGCTTCGTCAACATCAACTCTACGCCAAATTCAGCAAGTGTGAGTTCTAGCTTCATGAAGTTAGTTTCTTGGGTCATGTTCTATCCAAGGGCAGTATCGTTGTTGATCCAAGCAAAGTGCAAGATGTGCTTGACTGGAAACAACCCAAGAACGTCACCGATATTTGCAGTTTTCTCAGACTTGCAACGTTCGGATTGGCGAGCGGAGGTGGCACGTGTCCGAAGAACTGGCACACTCGCGCGGGCAGGAGGGTGAAAGACCAACGCGGCAACCAAGCTGCTAGCTGCAAACACGTAGGACGGCGGCACTCATGCGTAGGCAACATCGTGCTGGTGAGAGAAAAGAAAATGAAGAGGGTGGCGGCGCTCGGGGAAAAAGAAAGGACTGCTAGGGTTTCTAGAACTCCTCTCCCCTCACAATCCTTTTATCCCGGTACGAACCAACTCCTCCCTAAAACTCTAAATTATTCTGTTTTTTACGTATCCTCTTTCGTCTAATTATGCATCGGCCCTCAAGGGGTTATTTTTGGGATATTACATTCTATCCCCATTAACAGAATTCGATCCTGAATTCTACTCGCCATTCTACTCGAAACCACAACTGAAATTAATCAACAAATCACACATACCTGACGTGAACAACTCCGGATATTGCTCGCGCATGCGATATTCCAACTCCCAAGTCGCCTCTCTCTCGGTCTAATGCATCCACAACACCTTGATGTAAACCAGCGTCTTGTACCTCAACACTTGCTTCGACCTCTCTAGAATACGCACAAGATGTGACTCAATAGTGAGGTCTTGCTCATTAGTCAGCGGCTCCAACGAAATCTCATGTTCTGGGTCTCTCAAAAACTTTCTCAACGTCGAGACGTGAAACACATTGTGAACCCCGTGCATGGACTCAGGACGGTCCAAGCGGTAAGCCAACTTTCCAATTCTTACAATAATCGAAAACGGTCCAACGTACCTCGGGCTAAGCTTCCCTTTGGTACCAAACCGAACAATGCCTTTGGTAGGAGACACTCTCAAGAGCACCTGATCACCCACCGCAAACTCCAAGTCGCGCGTCCTCACATCTGCATAGCTTTTCTGTCTGCTCTGAGCTGTTAGCAAATTCTGCCTCACCATGGCCACGCGCTCAACGGTCTTCTGAATCTAGTCTGGACCCAAAACTGTCTTCTCACCCATTGCATCCCAACAAAGTGGCGATCTGCACTTTCGCCCATACAAAACCTCGAACGATGTGGCTCTAATACTAGAATGGTAACTATTATTATAAGCAAACTCGCAAGTGGCAACTGATCCTCCCAACTACCATTCCAAGACAGAACGCATGACTGCAACATGTTCTCCAAGGTCTGGATAATGCTCTCTGACTGCCCATCTGTCTGAGGGTGAAACATTGTACTAAGACGAAGTTGTGTGCCCAACGCACTCTGCAAACTCTCCTAGAACTTAGAGACAAACTTCGCGTCTCTCTCAGAAATGATGGTCTTCAGCACACCATGTAGTCTCACTATTTCACGCACATAAATAGGAGCTAGATCGCTCGCTGAACTTGTTGTGCGAATAGGAATAAAGTACGCGGACTTGCTGAAACAATCCACCACTACCCAAACTGCATTCTTCCCTCGCGGCGAACGAGGTAACGCCACCACAAAGTCCATAGATATATCATCCCAAGGCCACTAGGGAACCTCCAAAGGCTGCAATAACCCTGGAGGACGCTTATGCTCGGCTTTCACTTGTTGACAAACACCACAAAAAGGAACATAATTAGCAATGTCCACCTTCATCCTTTTCCACCAGAAATTTTGTTTCAGATCTCGATACATCTTAGTCTCACCAGGATGAACAGTATACAGAGTGCGATGAGCCTCCCTCAAGATGTCATCCTTGACCTCCGCCTTTTGTGGCACACAAAGGCGCCCTTTAAACCGCAAAGCACCAGATTCATCTATGTTGAAATCTCCCTCTTTGCCCTCATCCAGACGCTTTCTGACCTCCTACAATAATCGGTCACTCTACAGTGCTTCCCGCACACGGTCTGGAATAGCTGACTCAAGGATCAACTGCGTCTCAACATGTGTCGTGCCCGCATAGCAATAGGATATCCCCAAGCGATCAAAATCAGCAACGAGGCAATCTAGAGTAGCAGGAGTCGCCTTGCGACTAAGAGCATCGGCAACAACATTGGCCTTACCTGGATGATACTAAATAGTAAGATCATAATCCTTGATCAATTCCAGCCACCCCCTTTGCCTCAAATTCAGATCCTTTTGAGTAAAGATATACTTGAGACTCTTGTGATCTGTGAAAATATCGCAAGACTCGCTGTACAAATAATGCCTCCAAATCTTGAGAGCAAAGACAACCGCAACCAACTCCAAATCATGAGTGTGATAATTCTACTCGTGCTTCTTTAACTGTCTCGACGCATAAGCAATCACCTTACCTTCTTGCATAAGCACACAGCCAAGACCCACTTGAGACACATCTGAAAAGACTGTGAATAGCTTCCCTGGCTCGAGAAGAGTGAGAATAGGAGAGGTCACCAACCTCTCCTTGAAAGTGCAGAAACTACGCTCACACTCATCAGTCCACTGGAATCTCACACCTTCTCACACCTTTCTAAGTAAGCTGAGACATCAGCTTGGTGATGATAGAGAAATCTTGCACAAAACGCCGATAGTAACTGAAGGATCGCGGGAAGGCTACGATAGCACAAACAAAATTTTTACCGCACAACCAAGGAACCTCCGCTGGTAATAGATCACGAGATTACCACTAGACGCGCCGACCCGTAGCGGAAGTAGAGTCGATGTAGCGAGTTGAAGCAGTCGTAGTCGTACTTGCCGCGCACCTTCTCCTCCTACTCCGATGAACGTCGTGAGTCGCGGATCGTCCTAGTGCTGATGCTTCGCAACAGCACCTCCAAGGTATCCACACGTACGGGGCAGGGACACCACGCGCAGGAGTGCTAGCGCCGACGGCGTGGTTGAGGAGAGTGTGGCTATTAGGGTTTCGAGATTTCTTCCAGAAAGATTGATCAATCATACCCCATGCCACCGCTCCTCTATATATAGGCATCCATAATGGGTCCCGAACAGTTGGCCCAATAGGAACTCTGGCTTATAAGAATTCGGATCACCATCCAAATCAAATCCTAGCCCTTTAAGTGTGTGACCCTATAGGTTCGTGTGTAATCGGTTGTGACTCGGAAACTCTTTCCCGATCACGAGTCATCACGGTACCTAGCAGCACATAACGATTCCCGAACACACACAGAATATATCGGACGAACCTTAATGCAATATGATCTACGACCGTGTCCTTATCACTTACGATCACCGTACTTAGTCACGACCGGTTCATAATCAATTACAACGATTCGTAACTCCTTACGACCGATTAGTATCTAACTACGACCGATTCGCAACTCCTTACGACCGGTTGGTGATTATGTTCGAGTAGTCTTCGACTAGGTCGCATCTCCATACGACCGACCAAGATATCGACCTCGGCAATCGAACGACTGCTTGTGTATTCTCCCTTTGCCTCACGACATCCGGTTGAACTCCGGTGAGATAATATGTCATCCATGGACTGTTCAATACTTTCGATCAAGTGTCGAATAACTTCATGTGGTTGACACCCGACCACTAGTGGCATGGCCATGCACTTTCTTTATTCGACCACAACGAGGGCCGAGACATCTCTCCGTTATGTTAGGAGGGCAAATCCATATCCGACCAGTCACATTCCTCCGCATGTTTCATAGCATACCCAAAGCTACCTTTATAACTACTCGATTCACGGAGTAGCGTTTGGCAACCCCTAAGAGTGCTATTACACATGTAGGAAACCATGCGATCTCGGTCTAAGGATTATACATCATCATTGCTTGAGACCAACTAACGACACATAGATTCATAACAATCTCAATAGTGTCTCAAGGTGGGTCTTATCCAACACTATGTTCTCTAACATGTGTCCACATTATTGATTCGATATCTCTATATCTATGACCGGTGAAACATGGTCATCAATCAATACATGTCTTGAAATAGAGTCACCGGTGTTCCACCGGTGACATTCGACCAGGGATACTTTTAGAATGACATCATATAAGATAAAGAGTTTCACCAACAAGTCACATACTCATTGATCTATATAACTGATGATTAATTCAAGGAACAAGATAACATATTATCAAATGTTATGAACATAATGAAATATAATCATCTCTATGATTGCCTCTAGGGCATATTTCCAACAGTAACCAGCCAAACCCAAGAAACTCCTCACCTCCTTCACATTAGTCGGCCTCTTCCACTCCACCACTGTAGAGACCTTGCTATGATCAACAGCAATGCACTGAGGATTTATCACATGACATAGAAAACCTACTTCAAAATCCAGAACTCACATTCTTCAACTTGGTAGAGAACTTGTGCTCTCTCAAAGTCTCTAATACTAGCCTCAAGTGACGCTCATGATCCTCATTGGTCTTGGAATAGATAAGAATATCATCAATGAACAATACCAAAAAGTCATCCAGATACTCGTGCAGCATGTTGTTCATGGTTTCCATAAAAACGACAGGTGCATTAGTCAGTCCAAAAGACATAACTTTGTATTCATAATGCCCATACCTGGTGGAGAAAGTTGTATTCTCTACATCCTGCTCACGCACTTGGATTTGATTATATCCTGACTGGAGATCAATCTTGGAGAACACCTGAGCTCCATTCAACTGATCAAACAAGTCCTCAATGCAGGGCAATGGATATTTGTTCTTGATCGTGACTGCATTAAGCGCACGATAATCAACACACATGCGCCAACTCCTATCCTTCTTCTCTGTGAACAGAACTGGAGCTCCCCATGGCGATACACTACGCCTGATCAAACCTTTAGCCAACAAATCATCCAACTGCTTCTTCAACTCATCCTGAAATGGGCGTGTCAGTCGATATGAAGACAACGAGATGGGCCAAGTGCCCGGAACAAGATCAATGCGAAACTCCACGTCTCGCGCAGATGGCATGCCCGAAAGTTCAGTCGGGAACACATTTGGATAATCACTAACCACCGGAATCTCCTCAATCCGCAAATCCACGTTTGGTTTCTCACTAAGAGCTAGGAGAAGCCCAGTTTTAACTACACGCTGACCCAGAAACAGTCCAGCCTACACTGAAAGAGAGTGCGGAGGTGCACTCCCCTGAAAGGTCAAAGTCTAACCAGACGGAGTCTGCACAGAGACTGTCCTACAAAAATAGGATATCACGGCTCGGTAAGAGTGCAACCAATCCATGCCCAAGATAACATCGAAAGGTTCCAACTAAATGACCATCAGATTTGCCGTGAACTTCTCCCCATCGGTGACAATAGAGCACCCAAAACAAACAGTGGAGCTCACAATAATACCCCTAGGAGAACTGACCAACACTGACTGAGAAATTAACTGCATACCCAGGTTCGCTTTCCTAGCAAACACCGTCGAGACAAACGAGTAGGTAGCCTCTGAATCAAAAAGGACTAAAGCATCAAATGAATCCACAAGCAAAGTACCTGTCACCATGTCAGGACGACCTCACGAACTCCGCGGTAGGCATGGTGTACACTCCAGGTGGTGCCATGGCGAAAGAAGACAGCACCGGGGCGGCGAGAGCCCCGACAATCTACTGTGGTTGTGCAGGTAAAGGTGGTCGTGCAACCTGAAGTGGTGCAGGAGGCGGCGGCTACCAGTAGTACCCAACTGGAGGCGCCCAAGCTGAAGGAAGTGGTGGCGCAGAAGGAGCCTTCATCATCTGAACAGATCCTCGTGCGGGACCCTCTGAAGAAGAAACTGGCATAGGCTCCCACTTGATCACACTAGCGGGGTTCTGGCGACACACCCACTCCTTGTGACCCGGTCGGCCACACTGGCGACAATCTCTTGTCCAAGAGCACTCAGCAGCACGGTGTCCATCACCGCACTTGAAATAAAGCATGCCCTGTGTGGGGACCCCGGTAATTATCTCCATAAGACCGAGATTAGACAAGGTCTTAGGGACATAAATACGGGTCTCCGGTGAATGAATTCCAATTTAATCCTATCCAAGTGATAGGCTTTTCCGAATACTAGAGCCTCGACGATCATGCGCGCTGCTCCTTTGCGAGCACTACATGATTTTCGATTCTCTTTTGATTCAAAGCACTGCAGTTAGCGAATTAAATGGGAATCCATAAACAACGAGTATGACATATATTGGCTCCCAAGATCAACGACCAATATACTCATACCCTCATTCAACGTTGGTTACATCCATACAACACATACAACAAGAGATTAAAAGACATCTTGCATAATAGTTAAAGTCTCGAGTCTATTACAAGCGGTAGCCGCCAAATTCAAGTCAAGTATCAAGTAGCGTGGAAGTAAATAGATAAAGCAAAAGACCAAAGATGGTATGCCCATCACCCATCGGCAACTGACTGGGGGTTAAATGGTAGCACCCTACTCATTAGTGTCGCCCAAGTCAACACTAGCGAGATCATCATAATCATAACCTTCCTCACCTGAAAAGGCCAGCAAACATCTGGCTGAGTACAAGTGTACTCGCAAGTCTTACACAAATAAAAATAGTTATGCATAAGGGTCATTCAAAGGATGGCTCATATTGGTTTAGTTTTGCGAAAGAGACGCAACAATTAACATCCTACATATACTTGTTTTCATGTGCCCATTTCAAAATCAGATTTGAAGTAGAAGTAAAGCATGTAGTAAAGCATTTCAGTAATAAACAATTGAATCATACAAAGACCAAAGTGGCAGCCCACTCTGATGTACTAAACACATGAACATCCCGTTCATGACGAATACCAAGTTCAATCACAATTTTAATTGTAAGTCTAACAATAAGCAGCCACAAATTTCAAGCGGTCGTCCATAACCGTGGACACGGCTATTCGAATAGATTATACCCTGCGGGGTGTACTACTTACCCACACGACTTGATTAGCCCGTAAGCCTCCGAGAGGCCTCAAATAGCACACTTCCTATGGTATGCCTACGGTAAATCAAGATCTGATCATTTTCAGCAAAGAAAGCCCTATTGAGATAAGTCCCCTTGTGAGATGGTTCCTTGCCTAGTACAAGCGTCGGATAGCACTTGCTAGGGGCTCACAAGTTATATTGGAAATCTGATGCAATCAAAACAAAAGAATTGGTGCCCCTTGCACACTATAAGGATTACATCGGCTCCTCAAAGAACATAGGATTTCACGGTCGCTATGCCCCTTACACCACCAAGGACTTAACACAATAAAACCCCCTACTTAACCATACGGCACCCATACACGTGTGGCAGCACGAGTGTTGCTTGAGCGATGAGTACCCAAAGTTCGGTCCTCAATTGTCGGACAAGTCCTTCCACTTACCCAATGCTCGTGCACAAAGCACCATCACTAACCAACACTTGTCCGGACCAAATCTCATTTAAAAATGACAAATTTTAACTCATAAAACAGCTACAAAGATCTGAAGTAAAAACATAACGTAAGAGTTGTGTGTATCCCAAAACCGTCGGGTTATTCCCGACGATCGAACTATCGTATCTAGACTTGCATGGCTAAGCAATTCTACAACCCATAATTCACACATCCTATCCTAAGCATATAGGAGTTGGCATAATTCAAGATTAACCTCAAGCATAGGACATAACTATACTACACATCACAAAAATATTGACATAATCAAAATAGCATGCAAGCAATTATCATTGCACTATCTTAACCAAAGCGGGATCAAATATGATGCAAAGAAAGTTCAAATGATGCTTGCCTTGCTGGTACAGTAGCTGCTCGCTCTCGATGGCGTAAGTGTCAATCTCAATATGCTCGGGATCTATATAATTATAACATCCAATAAATCACAGAAAAACAACTCAAAAACCAAAATGCTAAAAATGCATGATTTTTCTACAGTAGTTAGATCATGATTTTAAATGATTTTTGGTGAAAGATTTATTCCATTTGGAGTTATGAAATGGAAGTTATGTCATTTTGAATCTTAGGTTTGATATGCAGTGTTGAGTAATTTAATTATGAAGTGAAAATTTGTAGGGCAGTGGTGGGGTAAAGGATTGCACAGGTAAATAGGTAATATTATTACAAGTCCAGAATAGTTGAGTTTGTCCTATTTGGAGTTTTTATGATTTAGTTATGTATTTTCAAAGTTATCACCTTTTATAGTACAACAATAATAGAGTTAAAGATATATTTTGCTAAAACACATTCTCTGTGATAGAGGCAACAGGAAACCATTTTTAGAAATAAGTATACTGAAAATAAAAGTTACGAGTTGGTTTCATTGTTTTTGGATGTTCCAATATTTACTTATGCATTTGTTAAGGATTTGACCATTTTCTATTGTAAATATAATGGTTTTTAATGAGTTAATCTCAAGTAATGTTTTCTGTAACAGAGACATGTTTGAAACTATTTTTCATATTAAGTCTATCAAAATGTAAATTTCAGTGGTTTCATTAAATTTGGAGTTGAGATGGAATAGTTATGCATTTCTAAAGTTATTATCAATTTTCGTGTACCAATAAACTGATTTCGAATTTACTAAAGTAATTGTTACTTTTCTCACGAGCTTTTCCCAGCCAAAGCCACGGACTTGCGGGCCCAGTCAAAGTTTTGACCATCCACACCCAAGGTTGGCTCGTAGAATCTCGGAGGAAAACGTATTCGAAAATCGTCTCTAAACCCAAAGACGTAAACTCGTGTTTGAACTACCCAGTCACGTGTTCTATTAGGAAAACATAAGCTATCAACTACGCAACCACTTAACGGTCCAAAAGGGCCCACATGTCATCGAGATCTTAACCTTCTAATGCAAACATTAGCGTGACTAATCGAGCTTGTCGGACGGCGACAACGCGCCCTCCCGTGGTCGCCGGCGGCTTGCCGAGCGGCGGTCCACGGCGGCGCCACCAAGGGTAAGAATAGCTGCGCAATAGCAAGGCGCGTCTAAGGGTGGTGGTTAGAGTGCTCGAGGTGGGCGCACCGCGCTGGCCGGAGTTGGCGGCGGTGAGCTATACGGCAAAAAAACGTAAATGGCAACACGTCGCTCCGCAACGCAAACAAGCGGCCGCTATGCTATCTAAGGGCCTAGGGAGTTACTGCAGCTAGGAGAGGGCTTGGGAGGTTCGGGCAGTGGGCGATGTGGCGGGAGAAGAAGTAGCGGCGGCACGGCTTTGCGAGGAGGAGTCTCCCTAAGCAAAAAGGAAGACAAGGGATGGTCGGGATGGCTAAGAAATGCCACAGAGAGGGCGTCATGTCAAACAATTAGAGAATGCCTTACCGAAGCAAGGTAGGAGACGAAGAGTTCCACTTAGACCGAAAAGATCCAATCTTCAAATACACGCACACCTGTCGTGCATTGTCAAAATAGAGTTAGGGGAAAAGATCAGTGACCCAAGGCATGCGATATGACACGCTTGGTTGAGGACCATACCTCCTGAAAGTGAGGAATGGCACGAGGTGTCTTCGGGAGCACGCTCTGGAGCTTCAGAGGGCTCGAAGGGGAAACCGAGGCTACAAGCAAAAGCACGAGCCGGGGTTAGCCAAAATGGGAACGACATCGAACGAAGAAGAGAAGGGAACCACCCGGTGGAGACTTACTCAAGCGAGGAGCCGGTATGAGCTTCCCTTCCCTCAGCCACCGAGAGGGAAAGTGAGGAAGAAAGGGGATGCCGAAGGGGTATTATGCTCAGGAGATGACGGAGATGGAGGCGGCGTGAAGAGGAGGAGCTCCAGGAATGGTTGCATGCGGCGGCAGCTCACGGCGCTCACAGAGCTGCAACGGGCGGGAGCAGAGCAGCGCGGCCGCGTGGCTAGCGCGCTCTGAGCAGACGCGACGGGAGGTAGGGGATGAGTCTGACAAGCAGGGCCCACCGTGTCAGCGACTCAGCGCGCGGCGCGAGTGAAAGTTAAGTGGGTCGGCGCCGCCGTTGGATGTATATCGGTGGTGGGGTTTAAAGGAGTCAAGAGGCGCGGGGTGAAGCGTGCGCACTCTGGCCGTTGATCTTTCATCGGCGGTCCAGTGCGGTGCGATTAGTGGGGCGTCCGGACGGTCGAATGACGAGGAGATCTCGAGCCGTTGATCCATGATCCAAGGGTTGCATGCGAGAGGGTGCCGTTAGGCGGTTGGGCGAGTCGGCTCGCGAAATCGACTCGCGCCTGATGAATAGTACTAGGTCAGGTTTAGGTTTAGGGTTTGACTGAGTTTTGAATTCTAGTTTCTAGTTTGACCAGAGTCTTATAATTAGAAAAAAATTTCATAAAATCATGAAATAATTTGTGGGGGTTCCTGGGATGATATTGTTCCCATAAAAATTATGAAACCCCACTGTTCATGTTATAATTTGTGATATTTAAATTCAAACTTGTTGTATGTATTTCAAATTGGTTTGAATTTTATTTGGTTTAAACTAGTTCCAAAAATTCTGGAAAAATTATATTTATTCATGATAATTAATGTAGTATTTAAATAAATTGGTTCCAGAGGATGATCACAACTTTTTATCACTAATTTAAATTGAAATGCGAATTTTGATGTGTATGTTCACCCCAATTTAGATTTTCCAAGTACAATATATTATGGAAATGTTTTGAATTTAAGAATGCATGTTAGTGAAATACATATTAATCCTTTTTAATTGTTGGGGCTGTGACACCCTGCCCTGGGACAGGACGAAGAGTTGGAGTACCTACAAAATGACGAGGCGCCGAAGAAGAAAACGGCCTCGACTGCTTAGACTTGGAGGACTACAGTCCTCCCTTGAATTTCTTGAAAGCAGGTCGCTGAACAGACCCACTCCCTCACCAGAGCTCCTCTTCTGGTCACCACTAGAAGCAACTAGTCCACCGGAGGCTTACTGCCCCTTAGTGAGCTGCATCTCCAACTCCATGCCCCTAGATGGCTCCACAACAGAGCTGAAGTCACAGAGTAGAGTAGCTCCCAACACATGCCGGTACTCTGAGTTGAGACCCCGATGGAACTTCTTGGCCTTCTAAAGATCATCGTTCGCCAGTGAAGGGACAAAGTGAACCAAGTTGTTGAACTCAGCCTCATACTCAGCAATGGACCTCTTCCCCTGAACAAAAGTCATCAAGGCAACCTCCATCTTCTCAACGAAGGAGTAGGGGTAGAACTTTGCATTGTACTGATCAACAAAGTCCTCCCAAGTGACTGGCCCCTGAGCGGCGGTCCTCGAAGACAACATGCTGTCCCACCAAATGTCCGCTTGCCCTTTCAGCTGAAAGGCTACAAAACGGACCCTTTGATGTGAGGTCGTCTCCAGGGCTCCAAACTTTCTCTCCATGTAATGCAACCAGTCCGCTGCTTGGACCGGTGTGCTTGACCCGTCAAACGGATCCAACCTCAACCGCATCCACTCTCGAAGCGTCATCCGTGCCTCAGGTGCAGGTGGAGGAGCGATAGGAGCAGCAATAGATGCCGCAACAACAGGGGCTACCGACGCCTGTTGACGGAGAACACGGATATCTCCCACCAGCTCTCTCAGCAAAGCAGGGGTCTTATCCTGGCCCCCCAACTGGAGGTGGGTCAACAGCAACCCCCTCCATCGTAGTTCTGTTCCCCTTAGCTACTGACTCAACTGCCACAAGTGGTGGCTCTACGGGGCCACACCCGCAGCCCCGACCTCCACCACGGCCTCCACGACCGTGGCCACCACGACCACGTCCTCTACCTCTCGGCATAGCTATCAACCACAATCAATAACACACAATCAGTTCAAAGGTCAATATCAAATCATGAATCAGTTTACAACATAACGGAAGCGTAAAGCGATACTCGTCCCACTCTCTAACCTACTGTGCACTAGTGTGTCAAATTTTTAATTTAGTTTATGACGAGGATTAAAACCTCTATGTATTATTTTTAATACATAACAGACCATACGTCTTCATGGTCGTAACCCTTAAGGTGCACGACCTCACTGGTCGTAGAGATTCCAGAGGTAACATAATGGGTACCCTGGTCGGACGAAGGCCTAAGCCAAGCTCACGACCAGGAGAACTGCTAGTAAAAGGTATGAACTGATATTTGGAACTGATTCCAGGTATATTCTCTACCGTATGATGAATGGAACATGTGCATGTTTCATACCATACGACGTTTCTTATCCAGAAGCACTGACAAACAACCACCATGCGGTTATATGTCTCATAGACATATAACCACCGAACGGTTGACTCTTTATCAACCGTCACTTGACTCCGACCAGTCGCGACGCTTCACATCAGACGTCTTCTCTAGAAGTAACTGCCACCTCTTCAAGGGCTATTTAAAGATGGAGCATGGACGAAGCAAGGAAGAAGGAAGAAGATAGAGCTATCAGACTAAAGAACAAGTCTTAGATTCGTGTTGTAAGTCTGACATTGTAAAGGAACAAGCAATGTTCTCAGTGCATACAGGAGTAGTTCATCATCTAGTCAGAGGGCATACCCTGTAAAACCCAGTTCATATTAATAAAAGAGCAGTCCCATTATTACCCTAGATTTCCCACGTCACTTTCTCTTTTCTTTCGTAAGATCGACGTCTTGATCGTCGACAGCTAGCGACGTCCGTGGGGAGCGCAGCGTGGAATCTTGGAAGAATCACTCTGCTCATCAAATCTTTGTCCATTCCCCGTTTATGATCGCTAATGCGGTTATGGCAGGAAGTTGGGATGAAGAAAACTGGTTCGACCTGGTGGACTACGCCAACCTCGACATAGATGCATACATGCGCGCCATGGAGGAAAACGGAATCTCTTCATCATCCTCCTCCGCTGGTTCGCCCATCGCAGAAATCGGCAAAGTCAACCGAATGGATGAGGATACACCGCTACGATCAGTGGCGGTTTCAGAGGAAGTGCTTCCGACCAGTTCAGAACACCCTAAAGCCTCAGCAAGCCCGGGCTTTTCGACCAGCAAAAAAGGTGACAAAAATTCAACACCGCAACTCGAGGTTCAATATACCTTTGATGCGATCATGGTTGATAGGTACTCACCGACAACTTCTAGCAATCCCAGGAGCCAACCGACACCTGGTGACGGTATCAATGAAACCTCCATTGGTAATAAACCAAGTGGGGATGATAAGGCTGAGCATTCGATCGGCAATTTGCCGTTTTAGGTTGAGACCCTTCCGAAAACCTTAGAAAGTGCTGATCATTGACTGCTCTCCATCGTGGAAGCTTCTCGCAGAAGCTCTGAAAGGCTCTCCATCGATTACGATGGAAGCTCATCGGAGGATCACTACTGGAAGCACGAGATCAATGCGATCGGAGATACAGATCAAAATGTCGTGTATGGTCCTCCATATGTTGCCTCGCCACCACGTAATAATGGAGATGGTACGGGCGGTCAAGCACCAAATGCCGGAGGTAACGGAACTGGTGGACGTCCATCAGTTAATTCGCCTGATCCTGCCACAACCAATGTAAGGAACAAGGCAAGACCGACCAGGAGATCGGGGGATTCAAGCCATCAGACACCTTCTTCTAGCAGAAATCCTTTGAGACCTTCGGTAACAATACAAAACCTGCAGCGAGTTAGAGATATGTTACATGCTTCTGACCCTGCTTTGGCAGAGACTCCAGGTTTTGCCCAACTTGTAGGTCAAGTATCAGAGATTATCCAACAGACAATGCAGCGCACATAAGCATATCGGGAACGAAGGCACTCGCAAAATCAGACCATGACTTCGTCTCAGCATTCTTCCCGAAGTAGGGGCCTGCATGGTCGCGTTGACGATCAGTTGACACTACGACCACCTCGACAATTCCGACCAACAAGTCATGAGGGGAGGAGACTGTTCCAGGAATCCTCACCCTCACTTCGTCGAGAGGAACAATCGCTTGGACCTGGTGATCTTCGACATCACCTAAACCAGGCAAGTGGTCGGAGGCGTTCTAGTAACGTCCACGACCGAATCGGGACACTGGAGCACCGACAATCGGGTCTTAGAAATCGGTCTCCAACCGATTATAATCCGGCACCTTTTCAAAGAAGGCGCCACGAAACTATCACAGGCTGTCGAGCCTTCTCAGCAGGGCTCCAGGCTGTGCGTTGGGCAAATAAGTTCCGACCGGCCAATCTGGATAAATTCAATGGGACCCAAAATCCTTTGGAATTTCTCCAGATATATACCACCGCTATTAGAGCCGTTGGTGGTGATGAAAATGTAATGGCAAATTATCTTCCTACAGTATTAGAAGGATCAGCCCGATCGTGGTTGCTAAACCTTCCGGTCGGGTCCGTGTATACTTGGGAGCAACTCTGCGACCTTTTGATTGCAAATTTCCAGGGTACGTATGATCGCCCTGGAAATAAAGACGATCTCCATAAAATACGGCAAAAATCTAATGAGACTCTCTCGCAGTACATCAAAAGATTTAGCCAGGTTCGTAACTCAATACCGGAGGTTGCAGAATCTTCTGTTATCCAAGCCTTCAAAGCGGGATTAAGAAATCGAAGGTTTACGGAGAATTTAGCTATACATCCCCCCACGAACAACCATCGAGCTCTTCGACATGGCTGACAAGTACGCGACGGCCAGTGAACCGGTCGAGTGGAACGAGGCCATTGATCAAAAGATAAAATTCCCCAACCTGGCTTAGATAGGACAAAAAGAAGCAAAAGAAGACTCTCAAGAAAAAGAAGCATGGCAGAACCAACGACAAGGAGGTTCTTGATGTTCCTGGAAAATTTACCAAAGGAAGAAAGGATTATTCTGGTCATGGCAAGGCTAAGGCCCCGACAAATGATTATAAGAAAAATAAAAAGTGGTGTCCTCTCCACCAGCAAGCAGGACACGACTTGCGCAATTGTCGTGATTGGCCAAAGAAGCTGGAAGATTATTATGTAGGTAAAGGTCCACTCCCGTCGATACAAGAGCTCGGGGAAACAAGCTCCAAGAAGTACAAAGATGGTGATGAAGAAATTGAGTACCAAGAGCCTCAGCACATTGTCGATGTGATCTTCGGTGGATCCTCTTCGTACGAGTCTAGACGTCACCTGAAAGCCATGGAGTGAGAAGTCAACCTTACCGAACCTTCGATCGCCGTTAAACCTCCAAGGTGGTCGGAGACAATAATCTCCTTCAGCAAAGAAGATTGCCCTATTCCTTCGACTCGACTAGGTAGGTTTTCAATTGTCATTGAGCCTACTATTAATAACTACAGGGTTAATCGGCTCTGGATAGATGGGGGTAGTTCTCTAAATATTTTATTTGTAAGTGCTTTGGAAGACATGCAGATTCCTAAATCCAAGGTAAAACCTGTGAAATATGCCTTCCATGGCATAGTTCCTGGATCTACCGCCAAGCCAATAGGGCACTTGTCCCTACTGGTTACGTTTGGAAAACCCGACAACTTCTGGACAGAAAAAATTTTATTTAATGTGGTCAATTTCGAAACCGCATATAATGCAATCCTTGGTCGTCCAGCTTTAGCAAAATTCATGATAGCCACGCATTACGGTTATCAGTGTTTGAAAATGCTGGAACCAAAGGGTGTAATCACGGTCCGAGGCGATCAGAAAATAGCCTACGCATGCGATCGAAAATGTTTAGAACTAGTCGATGAACTTCCGACCAGGGGAACTAACACCATTAACATGCAGGTCAAACACTCGAGACCAACGATGACACCAAAACCTTCCGACCAGATAAAGGAGGCACAACTGGACGAAAGCACTTCTCCAGAGGGTGCCAAGATACTGGTCGGAGCAGGACTAAACCCTAAATAGGAAGAGTCGCTCGTCTCCTTCCTCCGAGCTAACCAGGACGTATTCGCCTAGCAGGTGTCCGATATGCCCGGAGTTCCCAGGGAGGTGATCGAGCAAAAGCTAGCTTTGCAGCCTAACAAAAAACCGGTCAAGCAGAAGCTAAGGCGTTTCTCATCTGATTGGAAAGAAGCAATCCAGACGGAGATTGACAAGCTTCTCAAAGCTGGGTTCATTCGTGAGGTCGACCACCCAGAGTGGCTCGCCAATCCTGTAATGGTCAGAAAAGCCAATGGGAAATGGCGAATGTGTATTGACTTTACAGATCTTAATAAAGCTTGTCCGAAGGATGACTTTCCCCTTCCTCGCATCGATCAACTTGTAGACTCTACTTCCGGGTGCGAGTTATTAAGTTTTTTAGATGCTTACTCAGGGTACCACCAGATTAATATGAGTAAAAAAGATGAAGAGAAAACTTCCTTCATCACTCCATATGGTACTTACTGTTATGTAAAGATGTCATTTGGTCTCAAAAATGCTGGTGCAACATTCCAAAGGTTGATGCAAAAGACCTTCAGTCCCCAGATAGGTCGGAATCTTGAAGCCTACGTCGATGATCTGGTCGTAAAGAGCATCAACGCCGGCGATCATATTCTAGATCTACAGAAGACTTTCAATAACTTAACACGTCATAACCTTAAGTTCAATCCAGAGAAATGTGTGTTCGGAGTTTCGTCAGGAAAGCTTCTCAAATTCCTAGTTTCAGCTAGGGGCATCGAAGCAAACTCAGCGAAAATCGCCGCTATCGATCAGATGCGCGCTCCAACCACAAAGAAGGAAGTTCATAAACTAACCGGTTGTATGACAGCACTAGGTCGTTTCATAGCACGATTAGGCGAAAAATGACTACCTTTCTTTAAGCTTCTCCGGAAACATGGAAGTTTCGAATGGACTGAAGAGGCAAGCAACGCCTTCGAAGAACTAAAACGGTACCTTACGAGTCCCCCAATCTTAGTCTCTCTGAGATTGGGAGAGATATTGCTAATTTACGTGGCGGCAACGCCACAAACGGTTAGTGGTGTACTGGTCGTAGAACGAGACCATGTTCAACGACTGATATATTACGTAAGCGAAGTCTTGCATGGACCAAAAGAAAGGTATCCGCAGGTACAAAAGTTGATCTATGGTCTCCTTGTGGCTTCAAGGAAACTAAGGCATTATTTTCAGGCGTTTGACCTCCATTTCATCCCACGAACAGCAATCAAGTCCCAGGCAATAGCAGAGTTCATTGCCGAATGGACAAACCCTGAACCCACCCAAGGGCTCGAGTACGAACACCACGATGAGTGGACAATGTACTTCGACGGTTCCTTGATGCTACACGGCTCGGGGGCTGGGGTCGTCCTGATTTCCCCTACTGGCGAACAAATAAAGTACGCCATTCAATTAAACTTTTCTGCTACTAACAATGTGGTAGAATACGAAGGTTTGCTGGCAGGACTTCGAGCAGCTCATTCGCTCGGGATTCGCAGATTGCTAGTGAAAGGCAATTCTCAACTAGTAGCGAATCAAGTAGGGAAAGAGTATCAATGCTCTAGTACCAAGATGTCATCATATCTGGCGAAAGTACGAAAACTTGAAAAGCATTTCTTGTTTTCAGATCCAACACATTCCTAGAAAGGAAAACTTTCTCGCAGACTAGTTGGCCCGGATGGCTTCTACAAGGACATCCGTCCCGCCCGGAGTTTTTCTCGAGAAACTCGATTCACCCTCGGTAGTCGAGCCTTCCGAGGACATAGATGTTCGCAAGGAGGTTGCACACCTTGATTCTGCAAACATGGATGCTCCACAGGTCGATGATGGTTGGCGCCATCACGATCACGGTAGAGATTGGATGACATCGATCTACAATTATCTTCAGCATGACCTAATTCTAGAAGATGATGTAGAGGCCAATCGTATAGCATGAAAAGCCAAATCATACACTCTCATTGAACGTACCTTGTTCAAACGAGGATCTCACGGAGTGTTGATGAGATGCATATCTCACTCGTATGGCATTAAATTGCAACCAAAATTCATGGAGGAGTGTGTGGAGCTCATCATTCCTACAGAACATTGGTTGGTAAAGCCTTTAGGCAAGAATACTACTGGCCAACTGCCCTTCATGATGCAAAAGAGCTCGTGACGAAGTGTGTACAATGTCAGTTTCATAGCCGACAAGTACATCAGCCGTCTCAAGCTTTGCAAACAATTCCTCTTTCTTGGCATTTTGCAACCTGGGGACTAGACATTCTAGGACCTTTCCAAAGAGCACCCGGGGGCTTTGAGTTCCTCTTCGTCATGATTGACACGTTCACCAAAATGGATCGAAGCCGAGCCGGTTGTAAAAATTACAACTGAAGCCGCCAAGAGGTTTCTCACAAAAAGCGTGATCACACGATTTGGTGTACCCAGTCGTATAATCACTGATAACGGTACCCAGTTCTCGAGTAGCAATTTTCAGGAATTCTGTGAAGACCTAGGTATCAAGACACATTTCGCTTCTTTTGCTCATCCGCAGAGCAATGGAGCAGTTGAGCGAGCCAATGGTATCATAATGCAAGGAATCAAACAACGAGTTTTCGACCAGTTACTTCAACGGTCAGGAGCTTGGGTTCAAGAACTTCCTTCTGTATTATGGGCCACTCGTACCACAACTAGTCGTGCGACCAGTGAAACACCATTCTTTATGGTTTACGGGGCTAAAGCCACGCTTCCTCTAGAACTCAAAATTGGTTCTGCTCGAACAGATTGCTTTTCCGAAAGTGATCAGTGTGAACAACGAATCGACGACATCAATTTCCTTGAAGAACGGCGAAATCAAGATTTGCTACGATCAACAATCTACCAGCAAGCCATGCGACGGTACCACAGTCGTAAGGTGCAACCTCGAAGCCTAGCTGTAGGTGATCTGGTTCTTAGAAAAATTCAGAACCAAGCGGGTCGCAACAAACTTTCACCCAAATGGGAAGGTCCATACACTGTGGTCGAAGTTACCCGACCAGGATCGGTACGATCAGCTATGTCAGACGATCAAATTTTTTCTAATTCTTGGAATATTGATCAATTGCGTAAGTTCTATGTATAATTTCCTATATTTATTTCATTTCGTATTTTCAATAAAGATGCATTTCCTTTTTTCAATGATAAGTATGGTTGTTTATACTTATTATTCGTCGCATCTGGTCATATGCCTTTATTGTTGCTGGTTGGTCGGAGAAGACACTCATTCTCTCCGATATTCCTTTTGAAGGGATCTCCATTACTCATGGGTGCTGACTTAAATGTCACTACCACACAGGTTTTAGTCGTGATAATTGCTTCAATGATACACACGCACAACCAAATACTCTTTTCTTAAAGAAACATACGAGTATAAGGAGTACCAACTCAGACAATTCATATGGTTTTCGTTATTTCTCGAATTTGAAGACTGTTATTTTATTTCAACATTCTGTTCTACTCGAGTTTGGCTACTGGTCGGGACACGGAAAGCCTCCTGGTCGAAGTCTCTCCTCTCTGCACGTGATCCTGCCCACTGGAAGGAGCTTCCTAGTGACAGTCCTTTTCTTACGATCCTCGCTGCCAGTCGGACTTGAGCATGAACACGTTTCGCGAGATATTTTACAAATCTTCAATTCTTGGGATTCGTTACGACTAGATTCTTATAATTTATAAACAAAGGTACTTATCTTTTCCTTTTTTTCAATACATTTTTTTGCATATTTTCTTATCATCAAAGCCAGTTTTGTTATGTTGTAACATCCCCAACTTAATTAATGGGATTTAGTATGCATCTTATCAGCATGCATGGTATTTTGGAATCATTTGCATCAATTTTTGTATTTGGAAAAATCTCAATTTAAGCTCAAACATACACTTCAAATCTAAACTCCAAATAAAAACAACGACAAAAACATTTGATCATCATCTGAAAATAATTTATTTAAATACTATGATAATTATCATGAATTAATATATTTTTCCAAAAATTTTGGAACCCAAATCAACCCCTAGAAAATTCAAACACCAATTATCGACCTACCCTAAGTTTGAATTTAATTTATGCACATTACATTATGAAAAGTGAGTTTAATAATTTTTATAAATACTAGGTCATCTCAGGAGCATCTTTGAATTATTTTAGAATTTTTAGAATTTTATTTCTATTTTTAGAGCCTCGGTCAAACCCTTTTGTTATTTGGTCAAATCTATTTTAAACCCAGGCTCGCACTGTTGCTTTGACTCGAGCCCACCTCTGTTCCGACCAGGGCGAGCGGACTCGGCTAAATCAACTAACATCCCTTTAGATCCTGGCCGTCCGTTTTTAATCGAACGGCCCGAGCCACACCGCACCTCCCCTCGCTCCTGTGCCGCTGACACGCTTGGCCCATCGGTCAGTCCCGTCGTCTTCCTCGGGCAGGTGCGAGCAGAGCTCGAGCACCACGCGCCCGAGCGCCTTTGAGCCGGCTCCGTCGACGCCGTCACCCACCGCCCTCTGCGGCCTATCCTGGAGCATCGCCCTCTCACGCCGCCTATTCCTCCGTCCTCCTTCGTGCACAAAACCGCCTCCGTGCCCTCTTCTCTCTTCACTTCTCTTCCCGGCCGAGGAAGAGGAGGAAGCTCTCCTGTGCTATCTCCTCGGGTAAGCTCCACTCCGATGTCTCCTTCGTCTTCCATTACCCTCTCCGTACTCATTTTTGCTAATGTCAGACCTTGCACTGGCTTCTAGATCCCGAGACCGCGAGCGTGTCCTCTTCGGCTCCAGAGAGTGCACCCGAGGCCGCCTCCATGCGAATATCGTCTCTGGTGAGTTTTCTTTCTTGGATTAGTGCATCATCCCATGCCCTAGAGTATTTTCACGTTTCCCCCTCAATCATTTTGTCGGATGCTTTACAGGAGCTCGTGTATTTTTGAAATTCCTCTTTTCGGCCGCAAGCCCCTCTTCTTCTTCATCTCCGATGTGGTGATGCTCGACCCTTTTTCCGGTGTTGGGAGCATCGCGCGAGAACCACGGAGTTTTCCCAAGCTTCACCGATGCTCTTCTTCCTCTACGGCAAGCTCTCCACGAGGAACCACTTCGCCGCCGCCTCGGTCTTCGTCGCCAGCCATCCTCCGGCGAGCTCCGACCACCCGCGTCTCTCCGGTGAGTTCCCTAGACCTCGTAGATACTCGTGCGTTCGTTATTTTGCTCAATGTGTTGCCAAATCAGTTTATCCTCTCGAGCCGTGCTTGCACCGCCGCAAGTCCATTGTCGCGCCGCCGCTACATCCATTCTCCGGCCAAGTTCCGGCCACCAGCCGGTCCAGCAGGCTATTAGCAACCCAAGTCTGCCCTTGTTTCACGCCCCCGGATCATCGCGTCGGCGAGCCGTCGGCAAAGCTCGCGCGAGCCCGGCTCTGTTGTCGGATTCCTTCCAAAAACAGTAGCGCGATTAGTAATCTAATTGTTGTTTAGTTTGTGTAATGGTTGCTTAAAGAAGTTATTATCTCTATGACTTGTGGGCCCGTATAAATGGTTAAGTGAATGTGTAGTTTGAAAGATGTTTTATCTTAGTGAAAGCGTAATCCTTATACACTAGAATAGAGCGTACACTTTTGTAGTTAGAAGATGTATTTCAAAGAATACGCTTTTAGCCTTGTTTCGGCCGAGACCAACTCAAACGGACCGGGTCAAACCTTGACCCCGGGTCCCACCGGTCTGTGACTAGGGCTAGCTCAGCCCCAGTAGAAAAAGTATTATATGCTTTATAAAATATGAAGTCCATTTATTTGTACACTGAAAAATACATTTAACTTCAAAAATCCATATCTAATTCAAATCAACTCCAAATTGAATGAAACCACTTCTGGTAATTTTAATTTTTAATTAAATTTATGTTAAAATTGGTTTCAAACATGTCTATGTAACAGAGAGTATTATTTTGGAAAATGAGCTATAAACACTATTATTTTTACAATAGAAAAATGCTCTTAACTTCAAAAATACATAACTATTTCATTTTAACTCCAAAAACAGTGAAACCACTTTTGATAATTTTCATTCTAAGTGAACTTATTTTTAAAAATGGTTTCAGTCTTACCTCTAGCATAGAAGATATATTTTGTGGAAATTTATCCCAAAATAAATTATTTTTACATTGTAAAATGCTGATAACTTTAGAAATTCATAACTAATTCATGGAAACTCCAAATGAGGTAAACTCAACTATTTTGGTCTATAATATTATCCTCTATTTATCTATGTAATCCTTGTTTTCACCACTGCTCTACAAATTTTCATCTCGTAATTAAATTACCCGAATGAAGGCGTATTAAAGTCTGAAATTCAAACCACCATAACTTTCACATACTAACTCCAAATGGAATAATTCTTTCACCATAATTCACATAAAATCATAATCTACCTACTGAATAAATTTCATACAATTTTTAGCATGCTGGAGTTCTGGCTTTATTTGATATTTATTGCATTATCGTCTTTCATTAGGTTTTCGACGATAACGATATATTCGTGAGAGTATTATGAGTATAACCTGAGATTGAACAAGTGATACAGCAAAGGTGCGAGCACCCTCCTCTTGATCATATTGCTCCCAGTGGTTTTTAAATGCTTTGTGTGAGTTTTATTAGCGCAATTGCATACTATTTTGATATGTATGTTTATGGGTAGAGGTAGTTAATCTCCTAATTGCTGCATTAGCCCTCCTTTGAATGTTGATTACCCCTTTATCCTTGAATGACTAAGGTTATATGTTATATGGGTTTGTTTGCTAGTTTGTAGAACGATGCTTAGCCATGCTAGTAGTTTTAGCCGAAAGCGGTTGATGGAGCTAGTCCATCGGCCGATGGATCGAATTGAATCTTAATGAACTTTGAGGATTTTATGGATTGGATTATGTTGGATTTGAGAGTTGTCTCCAGATCTTCGCATCTGGGGTTTGTGGACTTGTTGGGCATGTGTTTTATGTTCTTAACTTGGACGGGTGTAGGTTGATGATGAATTACTATTGTTGTTTGTTGTTACGGAATTGTGTAGCCCCGTCTGAGTGATTAAGGACCGGTCTGTGGTGTGATGAACCAAGTCTTATGTGCAACCACACGTCGGGTTAATGGCGAAGGCTTGACTTAATAATTTGTTATGTGTTAGCTATTAAAACACAATGGGATTGACAATTGTTATTGTTATGAAATTAATTGTTCTTTTGGTCAATCTCGTGGGGGCATGTTAAATTTTTGACCTTACTTGCCCTGAAGGGTCTCTTGTTTGATGGGGACTTACTTACACAACCGGGTTCACCCGTGGTTCTAGGCGACCGACAGTCTGCCACGGGATTCTGCTCCTCGGGTGGTTTGATAGTTAGGACATGACATTGTAACGGCCTCGTTATGATATCTTAGTCACACTCCTTCGGAAGAGTGCATGGCGACAGTATAAGGTATTCATATCGTGTGGGTAAAGCTGTACAACTCTGCAGAGTAACTAAATCTATTCGAATAGCCTTATCCTAGGTTATGGACAACACTTGTGGGAAAGCAGGCACAGTTAGTCTTTTGGAAAATTAAGTTTGGATTATGGTTGGGAATGTTATGTCTTCATGTTAGTTTGTTTAAATCTGAAATTGTTTTCTTGAACGCGTTGTTCGCGCGTTAATTCTGTTGAGAAATGATTTGTGCCACGAATGAGATATTCGTGTGTTGATTATACTTGGAGATTATACCATTGTTGATCATTACTTGCTATCATAAAATGTTTTCTAAATGTTTTACAAATGGCAAGTTAGAATCTTTTATCCTTATGCAAAACTTGCTTTATGCTGAAAATTGACTAGTTTAGTAGCCTTCCTTTGATACTTACATGCATCGTTATTTCTTTTGAAAGTCTCGCGAGTACAACTTTGTACTCTAACAGTGTCTATTTGTTCAGATGAGAACGACGGGTGCAACGGCTTTAACTCCAGGTGGTTGCTTGTGGGATTGTGGGCATACCAACTCGGTTATTCCATTTTTATTTTAAGTTTATCTTCCGCTGCAATTTATTGTGTTAGTTAGATTTGGCCGATTGGCCCCTCTTTTGCAACCTTGTACTATAAGGTTCTATTTAAATGATGTTGTAATTGATTCTTTTATTCTTGTACATTGTGTATGGATGTGATTGCAATGTTGTGTACTAGGATATGTGCATGATAGTCACTGATCCTTGGGAGCTAGCATGTGACACATATCCGGGTCACTCGGAATCGTGTGCGTCTCACGTTAAGTGTTACGTTTACGGCATAATCACTTAGCTTGATACGGATCCGATCTCGGGGGTCCTCACATATGTCTTCGACTATATGTGGTTTCTCACAGTGATTCGATAATGGACAAGATCTAAACTAGTCGAAATCATCAGCCGGTTCCGACCATATGATTTCTTAGTGTTCATTAGATCTTTGTTACAAACATTATCACCACTTATACCATGGTCATTGTTATTACTCAGTTTCTTAGTCTACTGCTTCTTTTGTAAAGTTCATCTACTAAAACAAGCAGTCGGGGGCTAGGAGATACAAGAGTATTTAATAACATCAATAAGACAAAACAAGAACTTCATTGATGATAAAAGGTAAGTTTCATTTTACACAGTCTAAATATTACATCCATTTACTTGTTGGGACCACCAGACTGGTCGCTGCGTGATGGAGATCCGACTTCCATTTCCTCAGCAACTTTCTCTCCGAGAGGTCTTACTTCCTCGAGAAGTTTTGTTGCTTCATTTTCAGAGCAATCGAAGTCTTCTTCAACAGCTCTAAGACTAACAGAGGGGTCGGAAGCCTTCAGTTTTGCTAAAACAACACTAACTCCATTGGCAATAGCTTCTTTCATTGTCTGGGTATGGTTTTCCCTCATGGTTTTGAGCAGGCCTTTGAGATCTTCCAAAAGTTGGCCAAAATAGTTCATCTTTTCCGCTGGATCTCCTAAGGTAGGCAAGCTTGTTCCTGATCCCATATCAAAGATCATTTTGTTAAGAGCCAAGATTTTTTCATCAAGGCCAAATACAAGGCGTAACACCCCAGCCCGACATGAGCCTGGAATGCTACTAAACTAACCTTAGACAAACCTAACCAAGGTAATTTTAGTCAATTTCGACAGAACCTCCCTTGTAGAGTTAACTACATAGAGGTTCCAACACACAGATAAGTATTAATTAACTACACTATCATCCTGAGACATCAATAAGTATTCATAGCATATTAAGTAACTGGCAAAACCAAGGAGGTATGAAGTACCACTACTCATCATTATTACACTTAACATGTCGCATGATATAACATAACAAAACCTTAAAGTGACTTGCTCAATTATTAAATTGCGGTCTGAAGTTCATTCAACTTTTATTTGATTCAGGGTGAGGTGTGTGTGAATATCAATCTACTCCCTCCCATGCATGATGTTCCTGGATCGGGTACCTAAAACAACAATAAAGCAAGAGTGAGCCCACAGACTCAGCAAGTACAAAACAACAGTTATAGCATAGTATCCAAAGCAAAAAAACGCATCAATAAGACATCTCACATGCAAATGCAATGCTCAAGGATCCTTTCTCTTTATCTTTCTTTGTGCATTACACCGGTAATGCAAAGTATGCAACCGTCGCCGCATACCCATGCCTGTGCGCGCACGCATAGGGACCAATTACCCATTACTCCGCAAGTAATGGGGACCTCATGCCCACACTCCACGAGTGTGGGGATCTCGGGCCCGTCACATTCATGACGGGGATCTCAAAGGAAAACATACTTGGTCACCACGTGACCAAGCCTCAATATGATCTCAATATGCACATGCTCATCATTTAATCATCATCAAATTACCACAAGACAATAACATCATACGACAATAGAGCATGGACATAATTGAAACATCCACCAATCTTAACCAACATCATGCCAACAATCTCACTATGCCACCACATATCGAAAAAGCACACAAAAATAACCAATCAATCACAACCATGAATCAAACAATGCACTTGCCTTAACCGCGAGAGAACGTAGGACGTGAAGACGGTGATGCCCCCGGTACCACTCTCCCACCTAAATCAATTAGGAACATAAACTAAGACCATAGTAATGAACCACAAGAATTATACAAGTACTCACATTAGCCATAACTTGCAACGCCATCCCGACTCCCAATTTCTAATTACTGATCTGTATCCTCTGTGAACAGTCATGATGTAAAATTCATATCTTTCCATACAGTGGTCCAAATTAGGTGTTCTAGGACTTCATTGAAAGGTAATCAAATTTCCCAACTAAACCTAGTTGGTGAGTCTCCCTGATTCGGCCATCTACCATCACTTTTAAGCTGATAAGCAAAACATCAATTTCACGTCAGACTTTCTGGACAGAGCACTAAAACTATCATAACTTTCAACTCGTTTATCCAAATTTCGCGTTCTTGTGCTTCCCTGAAATCTACGACAATTATCTACAACTTTTGTTATACTGAGATCCTCTAATTCCCTATTTAACTTATCTCACAAGTCAGATTACTAAAACCTGTCAAAACACTGACAGATTCGAAGGACAGTCACACTAATAAATTCATAACTTTCGCTACAGGGGTCCAAAAATTACGATCTAGCACTTCAATGAAAGCTGTTGATGTCCTCTACAACTTTCTAGGAGATGCCTGAGACTGAATCCGCACTTAACTATATCAAAATGTCCTTCTAACGCGATCTGTCCTGAGGAGACAGAAATACCGACATTGCTACAACAATCAAAAGATGCATCTACTCGGGGGAATCCGGGGTTACCCTTGACGAATCGATTGCCGGGCACGACGAGCACCCACCAGCGAGCTCTCCCCCATGAAGATGGTCTCCTTCCCTCACCTTCTTCTTCCTCCAACAGTCGGTCGCCTCCAAATGATCTCCTTCTTCTTCCTCGTCGGCGGGCGTGGAGAAAGATCTTCCTTCACCGGCAGCGAGGAGGATGCAAAGGGGAGGGAACCACGACCAGGAGGGATGACCTAGGAGGAGGAGGCGCACAAGGGGGGAAACGGGGTGGCGGCCATGGGGAGTGGGAGGGGGCGCAAGGGAGTTTTGGTGGGGGCGGCTAGGGTTTGGTGGGAGGAGAAAAGGGGTGCCTTCCCCCCCCCCTTGGCCGGCCACTAGAGGGCCTGATGGGCCGAAGCCCAGGCCCAGGTTGCTGCATTTTCACAAAAAAAAACCCTTCTCCTCCCACTAATTCAATTATTTTTCCAGAAGATTTCTCCTGAATCGATTTCCAATTACCCGATTCCTTAAATCTTTAGGTTTTCCCCTGGTTCCTATCCTGGAGTACTACATTCTACCCCCCTTAAAAAGAATTCGTCCTCAAATTCTTACACGCTTAAGCCACGTAAAAACACAATTAAAATCTTATAACATGAGCACGTACCTGCTGTAAATAACTCCGGATATTGCTCGCGCATGCGGGACTCCAACTCACAAGTCGCTTCCCTCTCTTAGACTTAGGGGATCACATCGCCTTGATGCATACCAACGTCTTTCACCTCAACACTAGTCTTGACCTTTGCAGGTAAACATAACACACGGACCTTCTAGGTAAGGTCTTACTCTATGGCCGACAGCTGTAACAAAATCTCAAGCTCCGGGCCTCTCATGTGTTCTCTCAACACCGGAATGTAAAAGACATTGCGTACCCCACGCAAGTACTCGAGACGGTCCTAGTGATATGCCAATCTACAAACTCCCGTGACTAAGGAACCTATCCAACACACCTTTGGTTAAACTTCCTTTTTGTACCGAAGTACATCGTCTGCACAGAACCAACAGAACTCTTGGTCCAACACTCACTCAACCACTTTACCTACGCAACCAGTATCTCCTTTAACAAAGGACGCACAAATAACTCGCTTACCAACTCACTTATCTGAAGAACTCAACTGAAAACAAAGGAGTCAAAATGCTTCCAACTCAAGGTCATGTTCTCTTAGAAGATCTCAATCCAACATCAATGGATTTATCACGAAATCTTTTCCACTTTTCAAATAGGCAGTTTAGAAATAAAGCCACACAAGCCAAAAGCGAAATCACTCGAAAAAACAGTTTTGCCCCCATTTTTTTTTAACTGGAAGGAATCACACATACCGACAAGAATCAACTCAATATAGATTTCACCCAACATCACATCCCTTAATCCTTTAAGGATGGACAATTTGAAATTCACATCCCACACTCTCATATACTAGCCCCAAAGAATACTATCAATGATCATTCCACTACCCGGAATCCACTCTTATTCTACCACTTCTGCACATAATCATTGGCATCCAAGGTTCTAACATAAAAATGCAAAGCCCAAAATCAACCTCGAAGTCTCCTACAATGAATTTCTATTATGATTGATAGGAAATCCTCAAATTCTTTTACTAAAATTTCACATAGCTCAACAATAACCTCCATCATTAACATCCATGTTCCTCACTAATCAAGTAACCGTCCCAAGGCAATTTATTTCACCAGTCTTAGACCTTCTCTAATCCACACCAATCCAATTCAGTTACTCAACCTCAATATACCCGTTCGCAAAACCCTAACTGATTAACCAACATTCAAATATACCCAATCACTAACTTTAATAAATAAATATATCCTTTGACCAAGACGTCCTTAGAAATAATTTAACTCCCATAGGGTTACTTACTAAGGCTGAGTCATAGTTGACAATAGTTCAATAATTTCTGCTATCCCATTAATTAGCATGACACTTAGGTTCCTCCACACTGCTACTCTCATTAAACTTCACCACCACAACTCTTCTGCTCAATCATACTAAGTATCCAATTGCGATACTCTGATAAGTTTATCAAGAGTCCATAATTTTGATAATCCCAATATTCCAACATGGACAAAGGTTACTGGATCATAACTCGCCATAGGTTCCACTACTTGTAACACTAATCACTTTTATCTCATCGACAACTTTCCATTTAAATAGAATTCTCTCCGGGTGTTGTAAATCGAAACCAATTCACTTTATACTGCTCTTCAATTTGATTGGTTCCCGAAAAATCTCAACAGTTCCAAATACTTGACCACCTCCAACCAATCACCATATTACACTTTATAACACTTGGCAACACAACTTGGTTAATGCCTTACTCAAAAGGAAGAAATAAACAGATACAAGGTTCAACGCACAAGAAATCGTGGCTCCTCGAAGTGAGCACGAGACCAAGAGAGACAATAAAAATAGCAGGATCTCAGAAAACAAAATACGAGCCCACAGTCGAGGGCACAAGTCCCACAAGAAGAAATTTTCCACCTCCATAAATCAAAATAAAACATTGCTAAGCAAACCCAAGAAACTCTTAAGCTGAGACAACAGGAAAGTTGCGGGTTACTTTTTTTTTCTTTTAGCTCCAACCTCAAATACTTATGGTAAACATTTTTCGTTAACACAACGAAAGCAATCTCTTTGATTACAACATTACTTGCCAAACCAAACAAGAGATGCCTTTAACACCAAATCACACTCATCACTTCGGAACCAAACGGAACCTTTCCATATGTAACATTGCTCTACTAATTTTATCTACTACATAAGTCATGAGCCCCCAAAAGATCACGAATACAAAACTCCAAACATTTCATTTAACCATTATTAAAACAATCAACTTACTTTCTCTCTAGAAGATTCATCACCACTCCCACGCGTCACAATCTCTTGTACACCTTATTACTAACATCAAGAATAATTCACTCTTAACAATGTTCGTTATCATCAACTCTTCCTTTATAAAGTCCCCAAAAAACTGACCAAACTGTTACATTTCACTTTATCATCTCATCCTCATATGAGAGTACACCAAATTCTTACTCCCTCACTAAAACAACCACTTTATTATCATTATTTTTTTGAGGGAACCTACTATACAATTTAAAAGGTTATACCAAAACTCTTTCATCAAAGACATACTATTATCTCACAATTTTACCATCATGCAAATACAGGTCACTTATTAAATCCCATCATAAACAATTGAGGATTATTCAATCATGGACAAAATTGATGGTCCTTTCTCTATTTGTTTTCCCACGAGCAAAAATAAGATTATCAAATCGCCAATTAAAGAAAATTCCATATTATCATCTATTAAAACATCGATAAAACACATCCTTATATTTCTCTTCCCGCACAGTTAGATTAAACCATTGAGATCAAATAATCTAACAAGTTTAGCAAACTAAACAGCTCTAGGGGTCAACCACTCCGTTAATGATCCACAGTTGTTAATAACTCTATTGATTCCAATTAGGTGTAGCCATACACTTAATCACAGTTCAACAAGAACTAATACATGACATCATCAAATTAATCAACTTTCCTTCCAAGGATCTTAGTTAGGACCGATTATACACTACACTACGGACCCAACTTGATAACTCATATCATATTCACTAATTTCTCTAATTATAACCTCTCACTTAACCACGAGTCGACATCGCTAAAGGGTTTAGCGCTTTCTTTCATAAAAGAACTTTTCAACTTCTACACTCAAGATACCCAAAAGAGATAAATTGAATCAAAACTTCCAAGTACTACAAGACTTGCAAAAGAAAACTTTCATTAGCCAAATCATCAAGTGAAATAAATGGATCATGCTTTCCAATGAGAGAGGCAAAACTTCAATATAAAGGTCAACCTTGACAATCAACCGAGTTCACCAGCCGCAAGAATAACTCATCGGTTGGAAAACCAATGATTGCTTAACGGGACAAATTAAGCCAATGAAAACACATCAATCCTTCTCAAAGAAACCCACCAACCGCAATGAACTCATCGACCCAAAGAAATTCATCAACCACAACGGACAAGAGTTGACCAAATTCAAATTCAAAGAAGGAAACAACTTCTCTAAGATTCTCACTATCACGCCGGTACTGAGATATCCCAGGTAACCACTTCACTAATCCCTTACTACGAACAGTGGTGTAACCTAGTAAAGCCCAATGCCACAACCATGACCTCAATCCTCTCAACAAGGGCTACTCTCACTCATAATAACTTAATATAGGTAAGTAAGATCATCTCATAACAGGAATCATCAATACAATATAACAGAAGCGCAAATGCAATGCTTGACCCACCCCATCCTACTGTGCACCAGTGTGTCAGGTTTTCAGTTAATTAACCATTAGCAATTTTTTAACAAGCTAAGTTACCTAAGTCGTTAATCTGTTCACCACGGACCTACAACCCGCTCTGATACCAACTGTAACACCCCAGCCCGACATGAGCCTGGAATGATACTAAACTAACCTTAGACAAACCTAACCAAGGTAATTTTAGTCAATTTCGACAGAACCTCCCTTGTAGAGTTAACTACATGGAGGTTCCAACACACAGATAAGTATTAATTAACTACACCATCATCCTGAGACATCAATAAGTATTCATAGCATATTAAGTAACTGGCAAAACCAAGGAGGTATGAAGTACCACTACTCATCATTATTACACTTAACATGTCGCATGATATAACATAACAAAACCTTTAAGTGACTTGCTCAATTATTAAATTGCGGTCTGAAGTTCATTCAACTTTTATTTGATTCAGGGTGAGGTGTGTGTGAATATCAATATACTCCCTCCCATGCATGATGTTCCTGGATCGGGTACCTAAAACAACAATAAAGCAAGAGTGAGCCCACAGACTCAGCAAGTACCAAACAACAGTTATAGCATCGGTATCCAAAGCAAGAAACGCATCAATAAGACATCTCACATGCAAATGCAATGCTCAAGGATCCTTTCTCTTTATCTTTCTTTGTGCATTACACCGGTAATGCAAAGTATGCAACCGTCGCCGCATACCCATGCCTGTGCGCGCACGCACAGGGACCAATTGCCCATTACTCCGCAAGTAATGGGGACCTCATGCCCACACTCCACGAGTGTGGGGATCTCGGGCCCGTCACATTCATGACGGGGATCTCAAAGGAAAACATACTTGGTCACCACGTGACCAAGCCTCAATATGATCTCAATATGCACGGGTGAGGTGTGTGTGAATATCAATCTACTCCCTCCCATGCATGATGTTCCTGGATCGGGTACCTAAAACAACAATAAAGCAAGAGTGAGCCCACAGACTCAGCAAGTACAAAACAACGATTATAGCATCGATCCAAAGCAAGAAACGCATCAATAAGACATCTCACATGCAAATACAATGCTCAAGGATCCTTTCTCTTTATCTTTCTTTGTGCATTACACCGGTAATGCAAAGTATGCAACCGTCGCCGCATACCCATGCCTGTGCGCGCACGCACAGGGACCAATTGCCCATTACTCCGCAAGTAATGGGGACCTCATGCCCACACTCCACGAGTGTGGGGATCTCGGGCCCGTCACATTCATGATGGGGATCTCAAAGGAAAATATACTTGGTCACCACGTGACCAAGCCTCAATATGATCTCAATATGCACATGCTCATCATTTAATCATCATCAAATTACCACAAGACAATAACATCATACGACAATAGAGCATGGACATAATTGAAACATCCACCAATCTTAACCAACATCATGCCAACAATCTCACTATGCCACCACATATCGAAAAAGCACACAAACATAACCAATCAATCACAACCATGAATCAAACAATGCACTTGCCTTAACGCGAGAACGTAGGACGTGAAGACGGTGATGCCCCCGGTACCACTCTCCCACCTAAATCAATTAGGAACATAAACTAAGACCATAGTAATGAACCACAAGAATTATACAAGTACTCACATTAGCCATAACTTGCAACGCCATCCCGACTCCCAATTTCTAATTACTGATCTGTATCCTCTGTGAACAGTCATGATGTAAAATTCATATCTTTCCGTACAGTGGTCCAAATTAGGTGTTCTAGGACTTCATTGAAAGGTAATCAAATTTCCCAACTAAACCTAGTTGGTGAGTCTCCCTGATTCGGCCATCTACCATCACTTTTAAGCTGATAAGCAAAACATCAATTTCACGTCAGACTTTCTGGACAGAGCACTAAAACTATCATAACTTTCAACTCGTTTATCCAAATTTCGCGTTCTTGTGCTTCCCTGAAATCTACGACAATTATATACAACTTTTGTTATACTGAGATCCTCTAATTCCCTCTTTAACGTATCGCACAAGTCAGATTACTAAAACCTGTCAAAACACTGACAGATTCGAAGGACAGCCGCACTAATAAATTCATAACTTTTGCTACAGGGGTCCAAAAATTACGATCTAGCACTTCAATGAAAGCTGTTGACGTCCTCTACAACTTTCTAGGAGATGCCCGAGACTGAATCCGCACTTAACTATATCAAAACGTCCTTCTAACGTGATCTGTCCTGAGGAGACAGAAATACCGACATTGCTACAACAATCAAAAGATGCATCTACTCGGGGGAATCCGGGGTTACCCTTGACGAATCGATTGCCGGGCACGACGAGCACCCACCAGCGAGATCTCCCCCATGAAGATGGTCTCCTTCCCTCACCTTCTTCTTCCTCCAACAGTCGGTCGCCTCCAAATGATCTCCTTCTTCTTCCTCGTCGGCGGGCGTGGAGAAAGATCTTCCTTCACCGGCAGCGAGGAGGATGCAAAGGGGAGGGCACCACGACCAGGAGGGATGCCCTAGGAGGAGGAGGCGCACAAGGGGGGCAAGGGCGTGGCGGCCATGGGGAGTGGGAGGGGGCGCAAGGGAGTTTTGGTGGGGGCGGCTAGGGTTTGGTGGGGGGAGAAAAGGGGTGCCTTCCCCCCCCCTTGGCCGGCCACTAGAGGGCCTGATGGGCCAAAGCCCAGGCCCAGGTTGCTGCTTTTTCACACAAAAAAAAACCCTTCTCCTCCCACTAATTCAATTATTTTCCAGAAGATCCTTCTCCTGAATCGATTTCCAATTACCCGATTCCTTAAATCTTTAGGTTTTCCCCTAGTTCCTATTGTAATATCCCGGAAAGTTTTGTCAGTTTTGTTGAGAGCAGGTTGATAATCATGAAAGTGACCTGTAGTTTTTTTGCTAAAAACCAGGTTTTTGAGGGGGAAAAACGAATCTTCGGGCAGCTTGGGCTGGGCCAAGGCCCAGGGGTGGCCGCCAAGGGGGCTTCCCAAACCCTAGCCGACCAAACCCCCTCCTCCTCTTCCCCTAGCGCCGCCCCCTCCCTCTCCTCCCTAGCAGCCGCCCCCTCCTCTCCTCCCTTGCGGCCAACCCTTCCCCTTCCCTCCCCTTGCAGCCCCACTCTCCCCACCTCCTTGCACCTCCTTGATTCCCCATTGTTGCTGGCCAAGAGCAAGAAAGAAAAGCCTTGGGTGGCCGCCAAGAGGAAGAGAAAAGAAGGGAAGAAAAGGAGAGAAAGGAGAAGGAAGAGAAGAAAGGAGAAGGGAAGAAGGATCCGCAACCGGAACTCGAGGTGATCTTCATCTCGCGCTGCGCACCTTCGTCGCTTCGCAAGGGTAACCCGTGGTTCTTTGTTTTGGGTCGTTTTCTTGTTGACCAATTTTCGGATGACAGTAGATCGGTGTTCTGCAGTAGCATATATTGTCGTTTTTGGTTAAGGTAAAGGCAGATTTGGGTCTGGGCATCTCCTAGAAAGTTGTGGGTATCGTAGTTATCTTTCATTGCCGACAAGAATCAGGTCATTCGGACTTCGGTAGCCAAAGTTACGATTTTTTAGTGCTATGATGTTTCTGTTTGTAACAGATTTGACAGTGTCGGTTTAACCTGATTTAAACTTGCTGTTAGAGGAGTTTCCAGAGGGTCTCACCATAACGAAAATGAAGCTAATCCTCTTAGCTTTCAGGAAAACTAAAGATCACTGAATTTGGATGAACGTAGAGAAAGTTATGCTATTTTCTTTATTTCTGTCCAGAAACTGAATGCTGTTGAGCTGCTCTGACTAAAGGGATTGGTAGGAGTAGAAGATGGCCGAATCAGAGGGTCACCCCAACTAGGTTTATTTAGGCAACTTAATTATCTTTTCAGAAAGTCTAAGATCATCTCATTTGGACCCCTGAGCAGAAAGTTATGATTTTTGAAGTATGCTGTTTGCAGTGACCTATCGCTAGAAATTAGAAAAGTTGAAAACGTTAAAAGTTAGCGATTTGAATGTGATGTTATGTATGGTTTTGGTCCAGTAAGCAAGTCTTAGTTTGGGGTTTTATTCTTGTCCAGTGGCAGCGAGGTCCCAAGGGCAGCACCTACTTGCGGCCCGCCGCTCTCACACGGTTGAGGCAAGTATTCGGGTTAAAATGGAAAATTCTTGTTGCATGTCATGATTGAGTTGTGTAATGTTCATTGTTGTCATGTGAAAGTGATGTTGAGATGGCCCTAGTGGTGTTGATGCTTGCATGATATGACTGCAGATTATTCATAATGTTTTGTTTTCATGACTAAGGTATATATTGAATTCTATTGAATGAGAAGAAATAGATGTTATATTCATGCATATTCTGAGCATCTTGAAACTTGGTCATGAGGTGACCAAGTGATTCATTGAGGTCCCCGTCGGTCAATGACAAAGTTGAGGTCCCACATTTATGAAATGTGGGCAATATGTCTGAGGTCCCCGACATTTTGATGACGGGCAAAGGTCCCTATACAAGTTGTTGTATAGGCTCTTGGTCCCCGTGCGGATAGCACGAGCATGGGTATCCATTGACGGATGAATACCCCGCATTACACGTAAAATGCGAAAGAGTTAAAGAACAAAGAGTGCATAGCATTGTCAAGCATATTTGTTTAATATTGAAACGCCATGAGTAATGTTGATTAAAGTTGTTCAAACGGTTATGTCTTTTTGATCCTGTAATCTTGTTGATACTTGCCGAGTCCTATGGCTCATCCTTGCTTTGTTTTGATTTAGGTACTTCGCAAAGACGTCATGCATGGGCGGAGTAGATGATTGGAAAGCACGCACCACTTCACAATAATAATGCAATTGATATTTTAGCATCACATAAGAATAAATAGATCACGAGAAATACCCATAGTTACTTTATGATTTTGAATGACGAAATAAGTTATGGATGTGAGAATGGTGTTATTTAATTACCTTCATATGATTATCCCTTATGCATGTGTGTATTGGTTTATGAAATTATCATTAAATGTTATGTTCACTTGTTAGAAAATTGTTTTTCCTAGATTACAAGAGAAACTCGCGAAAATTTGTAAATTCTCTCTAGTTGTTTTTAGTTTTGGTAGCACTCGTGGCTCGTTACGAGTTGGGGTGTTACATTGGTATCGAGCGGTCAGTAGGTCCGCGGCATCAAATATTAATTTTGACACACTAAGCACTGAGGTGGGAATGGGTTTTCTTTTGCATTGCACTACGCTATTGTCATTGTATGATTATTCTTGAAGGTTTGATACTAGTTATTCTTATGCTTATTGTGGTTAGTTTTTTGTGGTGTTCTTAGATGGCAAGAGGCGAGGTCGTGGTCGTGGCGGCAGTGTGCCGGCGAGGCGAGCAATGCCCCGCCAGAAGTTCGAGTGCAGAGTGGTGAAGCAAGTCCCGCGAGGTCGAGAGGAAGAAGTTGCTTCAAGAGCCCTCGGGATCAAGCTCCTCCGGTTGTTCCGTTGATGTCCCATTGGTGGCCTCGCGGTGGTACCCGCGCGATTACTATGGGATTGCATCGATGGAACGCCTTGCGCCTTGATACCTTTGATGGATTGGGCACTCCAAAGGATGCGCCAACCGGTTGCGTCACATGGAGAGGCACTTTGGTGCTTTGGGGATGTCGTGCGAGATGAGGCACAGCTTGTGGCATTTCACAAAGGGCAGCGGACATCCGGTGGGAGGGAGTCTTGACAATAGGATCGCTGCCCATGGCCTGTTACATGGGAGTTGTTTGTGGAACAGCTTTAGGAGGAGGTTTTATCCAAATCGTTTGTGGAGAGGATGGAAGTCTCACTGCAGAGCTACAAGCGTGGTAAGATGACGGTGTCGGAATATGAAGCGGTTTTAATAATCTGATCCGCTTTGTAATGCAGTGGCTGCAGATGAGGCGAAAAGGCTAAGAGGTTTCGCAGGGGCTCGAGCAGGAGTTCCGTCAGTCTTGGGAGCGCTAAGTGCGTGACTTTAGCTCCCAGTAGAGCAAGCCGGGGCATGGAGCTAGAGATGCGCTTGGGAGGATCTACCGTGCACCGAAGGTACCATGGTCAGTGGGGCTAGTGGCGGCGTAAGAAGAATTTTGGAGGAGGTAGTGGGTCATTTCGAAGCCGCTTCCAAGAAGTTCAAAGGCCGTGAATTCCTTCAAGTCCGAACCACAAGGCCACAGTCATCTTTTACTTCAGTGTCGGCAGTGAGTGGGCCTAGGTTGCGCCTGATTCGAGCGGGGTATGAAATGTTTCAAGTGTGGCAATGAGCATCGGGCGCCGAGTGTTCTTGGTCAGATCTTGTCGCCATTGTGGTCGGAGGGCCACAAGGCATTGGTCTGTCGGCGGAATCCCGCCAAGATATTAAATGGGAACGAGAATCGCATCGGCACTGAGCGGCGGCGACGCGAGGTTCGATTCGATGCTAGCACCACACCTATTCAGCTTGGGGTCACCACCTCTATCTTCTTGATCACGGAGGATGCCACCGCCGGTACTTTGGCCACCAAAGGTTTCAAGACCGTTTCTGCTTCGGTGCCTTGGCACCCCTGCGATTGCCACACCTCCTTTTGTGTGCCGAGTTCCTATCGCACCGCCAGAGAGCAGCGATTTCCTATGCCATGCCGATCGCAGAGTCGGCAGTCGTCTGATGTGGTAGCAGTGCGCTCTTAGTGGACTCGGTGGAGGCTTATGTTCTTTTGATTCAGAGCTACTTTCTCTTTTGTATCATTAGAGTTTGCTAGTCGGGCCAATTTGAGTATGCGATCTTTATCTCGATCGATTGTAGTTAATTCTCCCGGTGGAATTCTTGCTAGCTCCATCGATTCGGGTTGTGTGATCTCATTGGATGGGAAGATTTCATTGCTAATTTAATGGTCCCAAAATGGAGCCATTTGATGTTATTTTGGGTATGGACTGGTTACATAGCTATCGAGTAGTTATTTCGTGCTTTTGGAAGACAAGAACTCGCAAGCACCTTCGGGCTTGAGGTAGTTTTTCAGGTAGTGCCCCTCTTATTCTCTCTGTGTTGGCTAGCTTGTATCCCGGTAGCCGAGTCGTGAAGAGTGGGTTTCTTTTGTCACTAATGGGAAGCCAAGTTCCTCTTTGATCTGCAGAATTAGTTCCGGTGGTTCGAGAGTTCTTAGATGTTTTTCCAGTGAGTTGCTGGGATGCCCCTCCTCGTCCCGTGGAGTTTGGATTGATTTGATACCGGTGCTCAACCGGTTTCCATGACCCAGACGCTCGCGCATCCTTTCGGGAAGAATTAAAGAAACAGCTGGATGATCTAAAGCGAAAGATCTTATTCGACCTAGTGTGTCACCATGGGGAGCTCGGTATTGTTTACCAAGAAGAAAGATGGTAGTTGGCGCATGTGTATTGATTACCGTGCTCTCAACGGTGACCATCAAGAATAAATATCCTTTACCTCGCATTGAAGACTTATTTGATCGGTTGAGGGGCAAAGGTGTTTTCAAAGATAGACCTTGATCGGGCTATAACCAGATCCCTGTCCGAAAGGAAGATATTGAGAAAACGGCGTTCTCTACAAGGTACGGGCACTTTGAATTCAAAGTTATGTCATTTGGACTAACGAATGCCCCTGCTGTTTTTATGGAAACTATGAGCGAATAATCGCATGAGTATCTGGATGATTTTGTCGTAGTTTTTATTGATGATATTTTAATCTATTCAAAGACTGAAGTTGAGCATGAGCGTCATCTGAGGTTGGTGTTGGAAACACTAAGAGAAAATAGGTTCTATGCCAAGTTCAAAAAGTGTGAATTCTGGATGTCTGAAGTGGGGTTCCTTGGGCATATTATAAATGATAAAGGAATATCAGTCGATCCAGGGAAAATTTCCACAGTGGTTGAATGGGCAAGACCGACCAACGTCAAAGAAGTGAGAAGTTTTCTGGGTATGGCAGGCTATTACCGGCGTTTTGTGCAAGATTTCTCCATTATTGCAAAGCCGTTGTCCAGGCTCACTCAGAAAGATGTGAAGTTTTTGTGGGACGATGATTGTGAGCGCAGTTTCCAGACTTTGAAGGAAAAGTTGGTGACTGCTCCGGTTCTTACTATTCCTGAGCCTGGGAAGCGATTCACAGTGTACTCTGATGCATCTCGAGTTGGTTTGGGTTGTGTGCTCATGCAGGACGGGAAGGTTCTGGCTTATGCATCTAGACAGCTGAAGAAGCATGAGCAGAATTATCCAACTCATGATTTAGAATTGGCTGCAGTAGTGTTCGCTTTGAAGCTTTGGAGGCATTATCTTTATGGCGAATCTTGTGATATCTTTACTGATCACAAGAGTCTTAAGTACATTTTACACAAAGGATTTGAATCTAAGACAAAGATGGTTAGAGTCGATAAAAGATTATGATCTCACGATTCAAGATCATCCGGCAAAGCTAACGTGGTGGCAGATGCTCTTAGTCGCAAGGCGACACCGGCTACTTTGGATTGTCTTATTGCGGATTTTGACCGTATGGAGATATCGTATTGCTATGTAGGGACTGCTCATGTCGAGACACAGCTGATTTTGGGGTCAGCCATTCCACAGCGAGTACAAGAAGCGCAGCAAAATGACCCATTTTTGCCGAGGGTCGAAGCGTTGGACACAGGAAAGGAAGGAATTTCAGTTTGGGCGGGTTTGGAGCATTGCGATTCAAGGGCGATTATGTGTGCCACGAAGCGGGAGTTAAGGATGACATTTTAAAGGAGGCACATCGCACTCGTATAATCGCTTCATCCAGAGAGACGAAGATGTACCGTGATTTGAAGCGCAATTCGTGGAAAAGAATGAAGGTGGATATTGCCAATTATGTAGCTTCTTGTGGTGTTTGTCGTGGTGAAGGTGAACATACGTCTGGGGGTTACTGCAGCCTTTGGAAGTACCCCAATGGCCATGGGATGATATTTCTATGGATTTTGTTGTCGCGTTGCCTCGTTCACCGCGAGGCAAGGATGCAGTTTGGGTTATAGTGGACCGGTTCAGCAAGTCTACACATTTTATTCCTGTCCGTTCGACGAACTCAGCTAGTGATTTGGCCCCTATCTATGTGCGTGAGATTGTGAGATTGCATGGAGTGCCAAAAACCATCATTTCTGACAGAGATGCTAAGTTTGTATCCAAGTTTTGGGAGAGTTTGCAGAATGCTTTGGGTACACAACTCCGTTTGAGTACCGCTTTTCATCCTCAGACAGATGGACAAACAGAGCGCACTATTCAGACCTTGGAGGATATGTTGAGAACCTGTGTCCTATCTTGGAAGGGTAGCTGGGAAGATCAGTTGCCCTTGGTGGAATTTGCTTATAATAACAGTTATCACTCCAGCATAAAGGCCGCTCCGTTTGAGGTTTTGTATGGACGTAAGTGTAGATCACCCCTTTCTTTGGAAGTCAGGGTGAGAAGGCGCTTTGGGCCGGATTGGGTACAAAAGACGGTGGAACGAGTAGCCTTAGTGAGGCGTAATTTATTAGCACTCAAAGGCATGTAAGAGCTATGCGGATGTAAGGAGAAGAGATTTAGAATTTGAAGTGGGTGACCGTGTACTCTTGAGGGTGTCTCCCACAAAAGGAGTAGTGAGATTTGGTACCAAAGGGAAGCTTAGCCCGAGGTACATTGGCCCATTCGCGATCTGGCGGATTGGGAAGTTGGCATACCGCTGGACCTCCGGAGTCCATGAGGGTGTGCACAACGTGTTTCATGTATCCATGTTGAGGAAGTACTTGCGAGATCCAGAACATCACATTTCATTGGAACCTTTAACTATTGAACAAGATCTGTCCTTCGAGTCCAAGCCAGTAAGAATATTGGAAAAGTCAGAGAAGGCACTAAGGAACAAGACCTTGAAGTATGTTAAGGTACTTTGGTCACAGCATGGAAGCGGAAGCTACGTGGGGTTGGAATCTCGCATGCGCGAGATTTATCCTAATTATTCATTTCGTGTGTATCCATTGTATGTTAAGTGTTCACCCTCGGTTTCTCTTGTGCTCGTAGACGGTTAGAATTCGGGGTCGAATTCTGTTTAAGGGGGGGAGTAATATCCCGGAAAGTTTTGTCAGTTTTGTTGAGAGCAGGTTGATAATCATGAAAGTGACCTGTAGTTTTTTTGCTAAAAACCAGGTTTTTGAGGGGGAAAAACGAATCTTTCTGGCAACTTGGGCCTGGGCCAAGGCCCAGTAGGGTGGCCGGCCAAGGGGGGGCTTCCCCCCCCAAACCCTAGCCGACCAAACCCCCCTCCCCTCCCTCTTCCCCCTAGCAGCCGCCCCCTCCCTCTCCTCCCTAGCAGCCGCCCCCTCCTCTCCTCCCTTGCGGCCAACCTTTCCCCTTCCCCTCCCCTTGCGCAGCCCCACCTCCCCACCTCCTTGCACCCCTCCTTGATTCCCCATTGTTGCTGGCCAAGAGCAAGAAAGAAAAGCCTTGGGTGGCCGGCCAAGAGGAAGAGAAAAGAAGGGAAGAAAAGGAGAGAAAGGGAGAAGGAAGAGAAGAAAGGGAGAAGGGAAGAAGGATCCGCAACCGGGAACTCGAGGTGATCTTCATCCGCGCTGCGTACCTTAAATCGTTCGGCAAGGGTAACCCGTGGTTCTTTGTTTTGGGTCGTTTTCTTGTTGACCAATTTTCGGATGACAGTAGATCGGTGTTCTGCAGTAGCATATATTGTCGTTTTTGGTTAAGGTAAAGGCAGATTTGGGTCTGGGCATCTCCTATAAAGTTGTGGGTATCGTAGTTATCTTTCATTGCCGACAAGAATCAGGTCATTCGGACTTCGGTAGCCAAAGTTACGATTTTTTTAGTGCTATGATGTTTCTGTTTGTAACAGATTTGACAGTGTCGGTTTAACCTGATTTAAACTTGCTGTTAGAGGAGTTTCCAGAGGGTCTCACCATAACGAAAAATGAAGCTAATCCTCTTAGCTTTCAGGAAAACTAAAGATCACTGAATTTGGATGAACGTAGAGAAAGTTATGCTATTTTCTTTATTTCTGTCCAGAAACTGAATGCTGTTGAGCTGCTCTGACTAAAGGGATTGGTAGGAGTAGAAGATGGCCGAATCAGAGGGTCACCCCAACTAGGTTTATTTAGGCAACTTAATTATCTTTTCAGAAAGTCTAAGATCATCTCATTTGGACCCCTGAGCAGAAAGTTATGAATTTTTGAAGTATGCTGTTTGCAGTGACCTATCGCTAGAAATTAGAAAAGTTGAAAACGTTAAAAAGTTAGCGATTTCGAATGTGATGTTATGTATGGTTTTGGTCCAGTAAGCAAGTCTTAGTTTGGGGTTTTATTCTTGTCCAGGTGGCAGCGAGGTCCCAAGGGCAGCACCTACTTCGCGTCCGCCGTTCTCACACGGTTGAGGCAAGTATTCGGGTTAAAATGGAAAATTCTTGTTGCATGTCATGATTGAGTTGTGTAATGTTCATTGTTGTCATGTGAAAGTGATGTTGAGATGGCCCTAGTGGTGTTGATGCTTGCATGATATGACTGCAGTTATTCATAATGTTTTTGTTTTCATGACTAAGGTATATGTTGAATTCTATTGAATGAGAAGAAATAGATGTTATATTCATGCATATTCTGAGCATCTTGAAACTTGGTCATGAGGTGACCAAGTGATTGATTGAGGTCCCCGTCGACCAATGACAAAGCTTGAGGTCCCCACATTTATGAAATGTGGGCAATATGTCTGAGGTCCCGACATTTTGATGACGGCAAAGGTCCCTATACAAGTTGTTGTATAGGCTCTTGGTCCCTGTGCCAGATGGCACAGGCATGGGTATCCATTGACGGATGAATACCCCGCATTACCGGTAAAATGCGAAAAGAGTTAAAGAACAAAGAGTGCATAGCATTGTCAGCATATTTGTTTAATATTGGAAACGCCATGAGTAATGTTGATTAAAGTTGTTCAAACGGTTATGTCTTTTTGATCCTGTAATCTTGTTGATACTTGCTGAGTCCTATGGCTCATCCTTGCTTTGTTTTGATTTAGGTACTTCTGGCAAAGACGTCATGCATGGGCGGGAGTAGATGATTGGAAAGCACGCACCACTTCACAATAATAATGCAATTGATATTTTAGCATCACATAAGAATAAATAGACTGCTGAGAAATACCCATAGTTACTTTATGATTTTGAATGACGAAATAAGTTATGGATGTGAGAATGGTGTTATTTAATTACCTTCATATGATTATCCCTTATGCATGTGTGTATTGGTTTATGAAATTATTGTTAAATGTTATGTTCACTTGTTAGAAAATTGTTTTTCCTAGATTACAAGAGAAACTCTGGCGAAAATTTGTAAATTCTCTCTAGTTGTTTTTTTTAGTTTTGGTAGCACTCCAGGCTCGTTCTGAGTTGGGGTGTTACAGATTAGTATCGAGCGAGTCAGAGGTCCGCGGGCATCAAATATTAATTTTGACACACTAAGCACGATGAGGTGGGAATGGGTTTTCTTTTGCATTGCACTCACGCTATTGTCATTGTATGATTATTCTTGAAGGTTTGATACTAGTTATTCTTATGCTTATTGTGGTTAGTTTTTGTGGTGTTCTTAGATGGCAAGAGGCGAGGTCGTGGTCGTGGCGGCAGGTGCCGGCGAGGCCGAGCAATGCCCCGCAGTTGAGTCAGAGTTGGTGAAGCAAGTCCTGCGAGGTCAGAGGAAGAAGTTGCTTCAGCAGCCCTCGGGGATCAAGCTCCTCCAGTTGTTCCGGTTGATGTCCCATTGGTGGCCCCCGCGGTGGTACCCGCGGCAGTTACTATGGGATTGCATCAGTGGAACGCCTTGCGCCTTGATACCTTTGATGGATTGGGCACTCCAGTGGATGCGCCAGCCTGTCGCGTCATGGAGAGGCACTTTGGTGCTTTGGGGATGTAAATGCGAGATGAGGCACGCTTTGTGGCATTTCACAAAGGCAGCGGACATCCGGTGGGAGGAGTCTTGACAGCTAGGATCTGCCCATGGCCTGTTACATGGGAGTTGTTTGTGGAACAGTTTAGGAGGAGGTTTTATCGGCATCGTTTGTGGAGAGGATGGAAGTCTCATCGCAGAGCTACAAGCGGTAAGATGACGGTGTCGGAATATGAAGCGGGTTTTAATAATCGATCCGCTTTGTACCGCAAGATGGCTGCAGATGAGGCAGAAAAAGGCTAAGAGGTTTCGCAGGGGCTCGTGCGGGAGTTCCACAGTCTTGGGAGCGCTAGAATTGCGTGACTTTAGCTCCCTGGTAGAGCAAGCCGGGGCATGGAGCTAGAGATGCGGCTTGGGAGGATCTACCGAGCACCGAAGGTACCATGGTCAGCCGGGGCTAGTGGCACCGTAAGAAGAATTTTGGAGGAGGTAGTGGGTCATTTCAAGCCGCTTCAAGAAGTTCAAAGGCCGAAATTCCTTCAAGTCCGAAACCACAAGGCCACGATCATCTTTTACTTCAGTCGGCGAGGAGTGGGCCTAGGTTGCGCCTGATTCGAGCGAGGTATGAAATGTTTCAAGTGTGGCAATGAGCATCGGCGCCGAGTGTTCTTGGTCAGATCTTGTCGCCATTGTGGTGGGAGGGCCACAAGGCATTGGTCCGTCGGCGGAATCCCGCCATATTATTAAATGGGAACCGGAACCGCATCGCACACGAGCGGCGGCGTCTTCGCGAGGTTGATTCGGATGCTAGCAGCCACACCTATTCGATCTTGGGGTCACCTCGGCCCTATCTTGACATCACGGAGGATGCCACCGCGAGTACTTTGGCCACCAAAGTGCCTTCAAAGACCGTTTCTGTTCGGTGCCTTGGCACCTGCGATTGCCACACCTCCTTTTCGTGGTGCCGGAGTTCCTATCGCACTGCCATGCAGCGATTTCCTATGCCATGCCGACGGCAGAGTCGGCGAGTCGTCCCGATGTGGTAACAGTGCGCTCTTAGTGGACTCGATGGAGGCTTATGTTCTTTTGATTCAGAGCTACTTTCTTTTTGTATCATTAGAGTTTGCTAGTCGGGCCAATTTGAGTATGCGTCTTTATCTCGATCGATTGTAGTTAATTCTCCGGTGGAATTCTTGCTAGCTCCACAGTCCGGGTTGTGTGATCTCATTGGATGGGGAAGATTTCATTGCTAATTTAATGGTCCTGAAAATGGAGCCATTTGATGTTATTTTGGGTATGGACTGGTTACATAGCTATCGAGCAGTTATTTCGTGCTTTTGGAAGACAGTAACTCTGCAAGCACCTTCGGGGCTTGAGGTAGTTTTTCAGGGTAGTGCCCCCTCTTATTCTCTCTGTGTGTTGGCTAGCTTGTATCCTGGTAGCCGAGTCGTGAAGAGTGGGTTTCTTTTGTCACTAATGGGGAAGCCAAGTTCCTCTTTGACTGCAGAATTAGTTCCGGTGGTTCGAGAGTTCTTAGATGTTTTTCCAGCAGAGTTGCTAGGGATGCCCCCTCCTCGTCCCGTGGAGTTTCAGATTGATTTGATACCGGGTGCTCAACCGGTTTCCATGACCCGTGACGCTCAAGCGCGTCCTTTCCAGGAAGAATTAAAGAAACAGTTGGATGATCTAAAAGCGAAAGATCTTATTCGACCTAGTGTGTCACCATGGGGAGCTCCGGTATTGTTTACCAAGAAGAAAGATGGTAGTTGGCGCATGTGTATTGATTACGGTGCTCTCAACCAAATGACCATCAAGAATAAATATCCTTTACCTCGCATTGAAGACTTATTTGATCGGTTGAGGGGCAAAGGTGTTTTCAAAGATAGACCTTCACTGGCTATAACCGGATCCTGTCCGAAAGGAAGATATTGAGAAAACGGCGTTCTCTACAAGGTGCGGCACTTTGAATTCAAAGTTATGTCATTTGGACTAACGAATGCCCCGCTGTTTTTATGGAAACTATGAACAGATCTTCGCATGAGTATCCGGATGATTTTGTCGTAGTTTTTATTGATGATATTTTAATCTATTCAAAGACGAAGTTGAGCATGGCGTCATCGAGGTTGGTGTTGGAAACACTAAGAGAAAATAGGTTCTATGCCAAGTTCAAAAAGTGTGAATTCTGGATGTCCGAAGTGGGGTTCCTTGGGCATATTATAAATGATAAAGGAATATCAGTCGATCCAGGGAAAATTTCCACAGTGGTTGAATGGGCAAGACCGACCAACGTCAAAGAAGTGAGAAGTTTTCTGGGTATGGCAGGCTATTACCGGCGTTTTGTGCAAGATTTCTCCATTATTGCAAAGCCGTTGTCCAGGCTCACTCGTAAAGATGTGAAGTTTTGTGGGGCGATGATTGTGAGCGCAGCCGGACTTTGAAGGAAAAGTTGGTGGCTGCTCCGGTTCTTACTATTCACGAGCACGGAAGCGATTCACGGTGTACTCGATGCATCTCGAGTTGGTTTGGGTTGTGTGCTCATGCGGGGCGGAAGGTTCGGCTTATGCATCTAGACAGTGAAGCATGAGCGAATTATCCAACTCATGATTTAGAATTGGTGCAGAGTGTTCGCTTTGAAGCTTTGGAGGCATTATCTTTATGGCGAATCTTGTGATATCTTTACTGATCACAAGAGTCTTAAGTACATTTTTACACAAAGGGATTTGAATCTAAGACAGCGAAGATGGTTAGAGCTGATAAAAGATTATGATCTCACGATTCAGTATCATCCTGGCAAAGCTAACGTGGTGGAAGATGCTCTTAGTCGCAAGGCGACACCGGCTACTTTGGATTGTCTTATTGCGGATTTTGACCGTATGGAGATATCGTATTGCTATGTAGGGACTGCTCATGTCGAGACACAGCTGATTTTGGGGTCAGCCATTCCACAGCGAGTACAAGAAGCGCAGCAAAATGACCCATTTTTGCCGAGGTCGAAGTGTTTGGACACAGGAAAGGAAGGAATTTCAGTTTGGGCGGGTTTGGAGCATTGCGATTCAAGGGACGATTATGTGTGCCACGTAGCGAGTTAAGGATGACATTTTAAAGGAGGCACATCGCACTCCGATATCTGTTCATCCAGGAGAGACGAAGATGTACCGTGATTTGAAGCAGAATTTCTGGTGGAAAAGAATGAAGGTGGATATTGCCAATTATGTAGCTTCTTGTGGTGTTTGTCGCAGTGAAGGCTGAACATAAACGTCTGGGGGTTATGCACCTTTGGAAGTACCCCAATGGCCATGGGATGATATTTCTATGGATTTTGTTGTCGCGTTGCCTCGTTCACCGCGAGGCAAGGATGCGATTTGGGTTATAGTGGACCGGTTCAGCAAGTCGCACATTTTATTCTCGTCCGTTCGACGAACTCGGCTAGTGATTTGGCCCCTATCTCGTGCGTGAGATTGTGAGATTGCATGGAGTGCCAAAACCATCATTTCGATGGAGATGCTAAGTTTGTATCCAAGTTTTGGGAGAGTTTGCGAATGCTTTGGGTACACAACTCCGTTTGAGTACCTTTTCATCCTCGCACAGATGGACAAACAGGCGCACTATTCGGACCTTGGAGGATATGTTGAGAACCTGTGTCCTATCTTGGAAGGGTAGCGGGAAGATCGATTGCCCTTGGTGGAATTTGCTTATAATAACAGCTTATCACTCCAAAGATAAAGGCCGCTCCGTTTGAGGTTTTGTATGGACGTAAGTGTAGATCACCCCTTTGCTTGGGAAGTCAGGTGAGAAGGCGCTTTGGGCCCGGATTGGGTACAAAAGACGGTGGAACGAGTAGCCTTAGTGAGGCGGAACTTATTAGCACTCAAAGGCATGTAAGAGCTATGCAGATGTAAGGAGAAGAGATTTAGAATTTGAAGTGGGTGACCAGGTACTCTTGAGGGTGTCTCCCACAAAAGGAGTAGTGAGATTTGGTACCAAAGGGAAGCTTAGCCCGAGGTACATTGGCCCATTCGCGATCCTGGCCCGGATTGGGAAGTTGGCATACCGCCTGACCTCCGAGTCCATGAGGGGTGTGCACAACGTGTTTCATGTATCCATGTTGAGGAAGTACTTGCGAGATCCAGAACATCACATTTCATTGGAACCTTTAACTATTGAACAAGATCTGTCCTTCGAGTCCAAGCCAGTAAGAATATTGGAAAAGTCAGAGAAGGCACTAAGGAACAAGACCTTGAAGTATGTTAAGGTACTTTGGTCACAGCAGACTGAGCGGGAAGCTACGTGGGAATTGGAATCTCGCATGCGCGAGATTTATCCGAATTATTCATTTCGGTGTGTATCCATTGTATGTTAAGTGTTCACCTCGGTTTCTCTTGTGCTCAGACGGTTAGAATTCGGGTCGACTCATTTAAGGGGGAGACCGTAATATCCCTGAAAGTTTTGTCGGTTTGTTGAGAGCGGTTGATAATCATGAAAGTGACTGTAGTTTTTGCTAAAACCAGGTTTTTGAGGGGAAAACGAATCTTTCGGCAGCTTGGGCTGGGCCAAGGCCCGTGGGTGGCCGCCAGGGGGCTTCCCCAAACCCTAGCCGACCAAACCCCTCCCCTCCCTCTTCCCCTAGCACCCCCTCCTCTCCTCCCTAGCAGCCGCCCCCTCCTCTCCTCCCTTGCGGCCAACCTTTCCCCTTCCCCTCCCCGTGCGCAGCCCCACCTCCCCACCTCCTTGCACCCCTCCTTGATTCCCCATTGTTGCTGGCCAAGAGCAAGAAAGAAAAGCCTTGGGTGGCCGGCCAAGAGGAAGAGAAAAGAAGGGAAGAAAAGGAGAGAAAGGGAGAAGGAAGAGAAGAAAGGGAGAAGGGAAGAAGGATCCGCAACCGGGAACTCGAGGTGATCTTCATCCGCGCTGCGTACCTTCGTCGTTTCGGCAAGGGTAACCCGTGGTTCTTTGTTTTGGGTCGTTTTCTTGTTGACCAATTTTCGGATGACAGTAGATCGGTGTTCTGCAGTAGCATATATTGTCGTTTTTGGTTAAGGTAAAGGCATATTTGGGTCTGGGCATCTCCTAGAAAGTTGTGGGTATCGTAGTTATCTTTCATTTCCGACAAGAATCAGGTCATTCGGACTTCGGTAGCCAAAGTTATGATTTTTTTAGTGCTATGATGTTTCTGTGGGTAACAGATTTGACAGTGTCGGTTTAACCTGATTTAAACTTGCTGTTAGAGGAGTTTCCAGAGGGTCTCACCATAACGAAAAATGAAGCTAATCCTCTTAGATTTCAGGAAAACTAAAGATCACTGAATTTGGATGAACGTAGAGAAAGTTATGCTATTTTCTTTATTTCTGTCCAGAAACTGAATGCTGTTGAGCTGCTCTGACTAAAGGGATTGGTAGGAGTAGAAGATGGCCGAATCAGAGGGTCACCCCAACTAGGTTTATTTAGGCAACTTAATTATCTTTTCAGAAAGTCTAAGATCATCTCATTTGGACGCCTGAGCAGAAAGTTATGATTTTTTGAAGTATGCTGTTTGCAGTGACCTATCGCTAGAAATTAGAAAAGTTGAAAACGTTAAAAAGTTAGCGATTTCGAATGTGATGTTATGTATGGTTTTGGTCCAGTAAGCAAGTCTTAGTTTGGGGTTTTATTCTTGTCCAGGTGGCAGCGAGGTCCCAAGGGCAGCACCTACTTCGCGTCCGCCGTTCTCACACGGTTGAGGCAAGTATTCGGGTTAAAATGGAAAATTCTTGTTGCATGTCATGATTGAGTTGTGTAATGTTCATTGTTGTCATGTGAAAGTGATGTTGAGATGGCCCTAGTGGTGTTGATGCTTGCATGATATGACTGCAGTTATTCATAATGTTTTTGTTTTCATGACTAAGGTATATATTGAATTCTATTGAATGAGAAGAAATAGATGTTATATTCATGCATATTCTGAGCATCTTGAAACTTGGTCATGAGGTGACCAAGTGATTCAGTTGAGGTCCCTGTCAGTCAATGACAGGCTTGAGGTCCCCACATTTATGAAATGTGGGCAATATGTACAGAGGTCCCCGACATTTTGATGACGGGCAAAGGTCCCTATACAAGTTGTTGTATAGGCTCTTGGTCCCTGTGCCAGATGGCACAGGCATGGGTATCCATTGACGGATGAATACCCCGCATTACCCCGGTAAAATGCGAAAGAGTTAAAGAACAAAGAGTGCATAGCATTGTCAGCATATTTGTTTAATATTGGAAACGCCATGAGTAATGTTGATTAAAGTTGTTCAAACGGTTATGTCTTTTTGATCCTGTAATCTTGTTGATACTTGCTGAGTCCTATGGCTCATCCTTGCTTTGTTTTGATTTAGGTACTTCTGGCAAAGACGTCATGCATGGGCGGGAGTAGATGATTGGAAAGCACGCACCACTTCACAATAATAATGCAATTGATATTTTAGCATCACATAAGAATAAATAGACTGCTGAGAAATACCCATAGTTACTTTATGATTTTGAATGACGAAATAAGTTATGGATGTGAGAATGGTGTTATTTAATTACCTTCATATGATTATCCCTTATGCATGTGTGTATTGGTTTATGAAATTATCATAAATGTTATGTTCACTTGTTAGAAAATTGTTTTTCCTAGATTACAAGAGAAACTCTGGCGAAAATTTGTAAATTCTCTCTAGTTGTTTTTTTTAGTTTTGGTAGCACTCCAGGCTCGTTCTGAGTTGGGGTGTTACACCTATCCTGGAGTACTACAAAGGGCTACCTTTTGGCCACGCTCAAACTCGAGGGTCTTCTCCGCTCGTTCAAGTGCTTGGGTTTTTTCAGCACGAGTGGATAAAAAGAAGTTAACATATTCTTTAAAATTGGAGTCATGGAGTACTGGTTAAGTCTACGACCAGTTACCTTTGATTTTCTTCTCACAAGAGTCGAAAACCTCCTTTTGTCTGGTCATCGCATGTTCGATCGACCGGTCCTTGTTTTGATTTTCTTTCCTAAGTTTTGTTATCATGGCTTCCTTAGCCACGACCTCTTCTTTAATTTTCTCTAAATCTATCAAATATGATAGAAAGGGAGGATTAAATTATAAAAGAGAAATAAGATGATAAAATTTAGGAAGTCAAACTAAAAGAGAAATGTTCTTACTTCTCTGATCGGAGTGCTTTTGCTCTAAAGATTTTATTCGCTGGGTCAATCCTCCGACCACAGCTTATTTCTCGACCATATGCTACAAAAATAAAATCCATTTCTTTGGTAAGTTTTCAAAGAAACTTCAAAGGAAAGAGTTGTAAGGATGGTCGCAGAACGCTTACCCGAATTGCCATGTCATTATATTCGGCAAAAATCATATCTGGACCTATCTCAGCTTGACGGTCCGATATCTTTCCCCATGCCTCGTCAAGTTCCTTATCCTCGATAAATCGGGGGGAAAAAGGAAACTTGTTAACCTGAGACGTATTTCCAGGAGGAGGTGGAACCTATTGAGGATCTCTGGAGATGACTACCTCCGGAGAAGGAGTAAGGATTAGTAAAGAATCTTGAGCAGATGTCGAAACTGAAACCTGCTCGGGGGCTTCTTTAACCACTTCATCCTCTCCAGTCTTAGCCTGAGTAGTGTCCTGATCAGGGACCTCCACGACCACCTCTTCCCCAGGAACCTTTTCCTGAGGGGTGTTCTGGTCGGACACGACTGGGACACCAGAGATCTACGAAAAAAGAAGGTAAGGAAGATCAAGGTTTTAATACATCAAAAATATTCAAGGTATGTATATACGACCTCTTCATTTAATATATACCTGGTCGATTTTTTGAGTTTAACCTTATAACGCATCGAAGCAAAATCCGTTGCGTTGGCCTTCCTCTTCTTCTTAACCGATTTCACCGGTTCTAAACCGGTAGGGTTGGCTAGATCTTGCACATCCACTGATCGGAAATCACAAGCGATATCCGCGACCAGTTGGTCAAGGATAAGGTCCCTGATCGCCGGATTAGTTGGTGTAGATTCGTCGACCTCCAAAACAGTAGCCTCAGTAGGCACTGGTGGGTCCTCAGCGACCTTGTTGGAAGGTACGCCAACCGCCTAAGACACATTATTAAAGATAATTAGGCGATGAAAATCATTTGTCTAAACATCATTTATGTTCGGTCACCTACCTATAGAAGGTTGACATCATGTATGGTTGTAGGGGTGGTCAGATCATTAATTGGCTCACATCTTTCAGTGACCTCATTGATCTTCAACCCTACCGACTACACATCAAAGAGGATTTATGATATACCGACCAGAAATAATATGTACGACAAGAAAACAAAAAAGAAGAAGGCATGGTTGATAGTCTTACCTTAAGTCTTTCAATCCTCTCTTCAGCAGAAACAGCCGCTAAGATCCGAGGAAAACTAGCCTTATTGCCAGGCTCTCCGGCGCAGATCATTTTGATCCGGCTTCTAATCTTATCAGAAGATAGAGCTATAAAGGTAAAATAAAAGAATTAAGGATACAGAAATAATCAACTAAGATAGGTAAACTGGTCGGAATCATTCATGGCTTACTCTCTTTGGAATCTTTGGTCGTATCGTCACGACCAATATACCAGAGCATCCGGTGTGCTCGGGCCTTCAAAGGACTAATCCGGTGCGTGGAAAAATCCTTCACTACGTGCTAGGATGTTAGACCCTTGACACTAAGAAGCTTGATTGCTTCGGCCCATCTCTCTATTTTTCCCTCTTTTTCTGTAGAGGAGCGCCAATTCGGATTCTCGACCGCCTTCTTAGCAGAATAATAAATGTTGTCTTTCTTCGTGATCTTCATATAGAACCAACTCTTTTTCCACGATGACCACGAAGATTTTGAGTACATAAATATGTACTCATCGGCTTTTCCGTCATGGAGGCGCAAGGTGCACTCTCCAGGCGTCCCAATCGTCTTCCCAGACTTTGTCATCCTGTAGTAGTACTTGAATAGATCCACATCTGCTGAAATCCCCAAGTACACTTCGCAGAGATAGATAAAGATGCTGAGATTGGCGATAGCATTGGAAGCAAGATTCACCAATTCAACTCCATAATACTCCGGACTTTAGGAAGGAATGAGTGAATTGGTAGACAAAATCCGCATTCAACGTATGCAAGAAAAACTGGGATTTCTCCATCTTCATTACTCGGGGAATGTTCTCCAGCCGCGGATCTCCAAGAAATCACATCCTTGCTGGCAAGCATCCCGATCTTCTCCAAGCTCTCTAGCTTCTTTTCACCGAAGTCGGAAACCGACCAGTTGGTAATTTGGTCCGACATGGTCAAACTAATCCAATCTACTGTTCGATTTCTCCCGGACTAGAATCATGTTAATAATTTTCCTTACTGTTCCAACAAAACATGCTAGCTCCTCTCTCTCCTTTATTATCCCAAAGAAACACATATATATGAAGCATGCAACTCTAGCTAGTTATTATCTCATTTTTTTACTGTTCATGCATACAAAATATCTTGCACTACTCATTAACTGTAGCGCTAGTTGCTGCATGTTCTTACACTACTAATTGTTTTCTCGCACTAGCAGCCAAAAGAAGCCAACACTAATTAACTAATAACACCCCAGCCAAACAAAGGCTTAGAATGCTACTAAATAAACATGATAGCTATTTAAAAAGTAAGACACAATCCTAAATTTCGGTAAAACCTCCTTTGTACAGATAACTATACGGAGGTTCCAACAGCTAAAAAGAAAATCACATTTAAATATTCCAACCTCTAGTATCATCAATAAGCATTCAAAACATGCTAATCAACCAAAACATATTCAAGATGTCCAAAGTATGCTACTCATCATTATTACAAATAATTCAATGCATGAAGCATAACCATAATTAATTCTTAAGCAGTTTGCTTATTTATTAATGGACGATCTAAAATTTAATCAACTTTTAAAGATGCGTGGCAGTGTGTGAATCCATCTCAAGTCTACTCCCTCCCATGCATGCCGTTCTTGCAAAAGGTACCTAAAAACACAACAAAAGCAAGGGTGGGCTCAAAGACTCAGCAAGTACCAATAATGAAACATTAAACTCACAATTACATCATCAACATTCAATTATAAAGCTTTACTCTAAAACATATCACATGTTTATGTAATGTAAATGTGCAATGCATCTTTTTCTCTTTTTCTCTTTTCGTATTTTACCGGTAACGCGAGGTATACATCCGTCAATGTATACCCTTGCCTGTGCCCTCTAGCACAGGGACCAAGAGCTTATACTCCACAAGTATAGTGACCACAGCCCATCATTTTCATGATGGGGATCTCTACTCAATGCCCACATTCCACGAATGTAGAGACCACAGCCCGTCATCTACATGATGGGGACCTCAAATCAATGCCCACAGTACACGAGTGTGGGGACCACAAGCCCGTCATCCACATGACGGGGACCTCAATTATACATGTCTGGTCACCACATGACCAAGTCTCAAGTATGCTCTCATTGTGCATATGAACAATTACATTTTTTCAATAACACGAATAGCAATAGCACCATACATGAATAACAATTATTCTTATCACAAGCATTCACCATCCTTAATCATACATATCACACTATCAATCAAGCATGGCTAATATGTATCAAATTACTAGCACTCACTGTCAAACATTCATAATTATTCTATCAATCAGAGTACTTGCCTTAACCGCGTGAGAACAGAGGATGTCAAGAGGGTGCTGCCTCCGGGACCAATCCCCCACCTAAATTCATTTAAAAGCATACTAAGACAACAGTAATGGACCAAACAAACTATATAAGCAAACATAGACTCGCAATAGTTTTTAACGTGATCCCAACTCCAATTCCTAAATGTTGATATGTCCCCTCTGTGGACAGTCACGTTCTAAAATTCATATCTTTTAGTACAGGAGTCCAAATGAGGTGTTCTTGGACTTCCTTGAAAGGTTATCAATTTATCCAACTACACCTAGTTGAAGAGCCTTCCTAATTCAGCCATCTAATACCCCTACCAACCTAATTAACAGAACATCGATTTCACGTCAAGTTCTCTAGACAGTATACTAAAACTAGCATAACTTTCAGTACATTTGTCCAAATTTCGCATTCTTGAGCTTCCCTGAAAGCTACGATAATTATCCATAACTTTCATTATAGTGAGACCTCCTAGAAACTCCTATAGCTATCTGTTTAAGCCTAATTACTAAAAACTGTCAGAAACGTAACAGATTTACGGAATAGCAGCACTATGAAATTCATAACTTTTGAACCACTCATCCAAACGACGTGATCTTGTACTCTGCAGAAATATATCGACATCGCCTACAACTTTCTAGGAGGCATCCACGACAGATTCTGCTCTTAAACCCATCAAAAACGTCGAGCAACCCTGTATGCTCTAACAGATCTAATTACCGATGAAGCTAAATAATCAATTAATCGACTAATCGCAAGGGGATCGGATCTTACCCTTGACGAACCACTGAAGATCACGTACTGAGGCCGTGATCTCTCCCCTTCCCTCTCATCTTCCCTCTATCCTTCTTCGCCCTTCTTTGGCCGATAGCAATAGGAGAGCACCACCAAGAGCGAGGGGAACAGCAATGAAGTGCAAGGGGGCATCTACTGTAGCATAGCACTGTAGCAGTGGTGGGGTACTGTAGCTACACATGCTACAGTAGTGTCTAGGGTTTTCCTCCTCCTTTTATTGGTGGCCGGCCCCTCATGGGCCTCCTAGGCCAAGGCCCGAGGCCCAGGTTGCCAAGGATTTGCATAAAACCCCATTTTTTCTTCTGCTAAACTCTTTTCTATTTGGTCATTCTCTTAATTCAACTAACTCTCTCTCGATAAACATTCGAATACTTTTGGGATATTACACCATGGAGACATACAATTCTGGAGATGTACAACTCCGCCAATTGATTTCCCGAATAGGTGATCTTGACGGGGAGAAAATGAGCAATTTTCGACAAATGATCGACAATTACCCATATGGAGTCATATCCTTGCTGCGTCTTTGGAAGATCGATGATGAAATCTATGCCGATTTCATCCCATTTCCACTCGAGAACGAGTAGTGGTTGAAGCATGCCCGCTGGCTTTTGGTGCTCGGCCTTCACCCGTTGACATATATCGCACTTGGCAACGAAACGGGCAATCACTCGTTTCATCTGAGTCCGCCACAATGTTTGCTTCAAGTCTTGATACATTTTTTAGCATATCGATCTTCTCTCAGTGCTGAGCAAGCGATTGACAGAGCTAGATGTCTCTATGGTATATATTGATCATCCTACAGTGTATGACATTAATATGTCTTACTCCATAGTCCATAGTAATACACAACTCACTTATTGAACCATCATAATTGTTCCTCTATTAGAGTACCAAACCATGCTTGATTTGCTTTATGGTTAAAAGTGAAAAATTATTTCCGTAAGGTTTGGATTCCGTTGCAACGCACAGGCATTTAACTAGTCTTATTTTTGTAGGACCGAAATGGCAACAGAGGGGGGGTGAATGTTGCAATTCTACTTTAACTAATTTATTTTTCTCCAAAAAGAATCACAAGACAGCTACTGCAAACCAGCAACCAAGCTTGATTCAGTTTTCAGTTCTAAAAACTGAAACATACAGGGCCTGCACCAAAAAACGAAAAACTCCCAAATCCTTGATCCGTTGGCAATGAAACTTTGAGGATAGTTAATAGATAGTCTCAGGACTCTAGACATAAAATTTCATCCTATTTCATAAAGGGAATCAAAAGTTACGCAAATCCCAAACAGCACAAAAAGAAAGGAATTCAGTTTTCAGTTCTGAAATCTGAAACCTACAGGGCCTTCACCAAAAATCGAAAAACTCCCAAATCCTTGATCCGTTGGCAATGAAACTTTGAGGATAGTTAATAGATAGTCTCAGGACTCTAGATATAAAATTTCATGCTATTTCATAAAGGGATTCAAAAGTTACGCAAATCCCAAACAGCACAAAAAGAAAGGAATTCAGTTTTCAATTCTGAAATCTGAAACCTACACGGCCTTCACCAAAAATCGAATTTCTCCTTCATCTTTGATCCCTTGGCAATGAGACTTTGCAGATATGTTAGCAATAGCCCTTGGACTCTACAAGCCAAATTTCAAGCCATCTTAAAGAGGGAAACGAGATTTCCACCTAAACCCTAGAATTAAACAAATGAACAGAGCAAGCCAAAAATCCAAATATGAGATTAAATGGGGTTGGCTCTTGGGATCCTTGATCAAATGATCTTGAAGTACTCACTCATCATGGAGCAACCCATTTTGGCCAATCCTAGCAAGCAAGAACTCGAAAATCAAAAAGTCAAAAATCCAACATAGAGACAATCGAAGAACGGAGACAGGAATGAACGGGAAAGGACTTCAGATCTTTATTTCAAAACAAAAGAGTAGTCCCGATACCACGATTACATATAGAGGAATGATTACAAGACTCTCCACTCAATCCTCACCCTCTCCCTCTCTCAATACCTCAACCATACATGCTTGAGAAGGGATAAAAAACAAAACAGAGAGCTCACATGGAAACCATCAAAGGAGGCACAGAGGGGACACACTCTGCTGCCTTCTACCTCCTCTCGCCAACTAAAGACCCAAAGGTAAAACCACCTCCAAAGCCTCTTTTGACTCACAAAAACCCCAAACCTCTCTCCAATGCTCTGGTGGGCATGCAGCCCCTCAATCCTTTATATAGCCTTGGCTAACGGGTCTCCACCCCGTTACGCCCGCTAAGTCCAACAGAGCCCGCTCCCACTTGTGCAGCCTTGCGAAATTCCCGCCGCCTCCCGCACCTTCTCGGGAGGCTTCGCGCTCCTTGCCTCGCACGCCTCGCAACCACCTCGAGTCCACGTCGTCTTCGACACATCCCGACCATTCTGACCTCAGCGCCACCTGCGCCTAGTCCGATCCACCGTGTCTCGCCACGACTCCGCCTCGCCGTCCTGCAGCCACACAGACAAGAAACACATCAAATAGCACCGCTCAATACATGAAAGCGTAAATAACATCACTTACCATGCCGGTTCAAACTCGCTAAATTATCAGAATATGCATCCTAATCCCATACGACCAAGTTTGACCAAGTCCGATCGAGCCCGACTGCGCCACGCAACGACTCAACTCCGAACCACTCAAACCAAACTCGACTTACCTAAACCAATGTCAATTACTCATCAAACACATGTGGTCACCTCCACATGGTTCATCAATCTCCCCCTTGATGAGTATATTGACAAACCCAGAAAAAGCAAGAAGTTGAGTTTGATTTTGAAGAATCCAACATGGTCCAAAGAAAAGAAAAAAAACTAATGACCATGTCGACAGAAGGAACACTAGAGCAACAACTGAAAGAGCAAATTGATCTCTAAAGCTCTAAACTGTTTCCATCAGACTTTTTCTTCTCTATTCTCCCCCTTTTGGCAATAACCGCATCAAGATGCAATAGAGAGAATATGACATGTCAATGGATGAAATGACTGAAGTTTGTTTATTTAAGCATTTAGAACCATGAGGATTATCCATACTGACCATAATGTAATACACCAAGCCATAACTCAATAAAACGCTACCTAGATCATGACACCATATATATAAGCCAGCTAGAGCACATAGATGACAATCTGAAATGTAATGCATTTATGAGTAAGTCAAGTCATCAATGAGCAAAGTCTAGCTAGAGATATCCAAGGATGATGCAGACCATGTCAATAAGCTAAGCGGAACAAGGAACTACTATTGAGACCAAATAGAGAGCTATGCTCAAGAATGAAATATTGGTTAAGTACTTGATTCTTTTTGTAGCTTTAAGCAAATTGAACACAAAGTATATTTTCTTTTGAAATTCATGGTTGTTGCCAACCAGATTTTCGTTTTATCATGTGCTAGGTCTCAAGCCTTATGCGACTACTCCAAGCGAGAAGCTTAAGAAGATAGTCTAGGTCACCCAAAACTCCCCCTAAGTTCATGCCAAGTGCAATGGCAAGCCGTCTCATAGGAGAGAATTGGTGAGATCAGTTTTTCCGCACAAAAGAGATCTTTTTGCCTTTTAACAAGTTGTACTAACTCATGCATCATCAAGAGACTAAAACAGCTCAATCTAAGGCTCAATATAGATTCAACGCTCTACCCAGCCTATTTGACATGGCATGAATCATAAAAGGATAGCTCAAGAAAGACTAATCTCGAGTGCTAACATGACAAGTTTTAGTTTAAGTTGAGCAATTTTAATTAACTTATCATGGCAGAAGCTAGTCCATACATGTGAAGTCATGATAAATCTAGCAAACTAAGCACAAGTCATGGCAAGGTGTAACACCCTAGCCCGCCATGAGCCTGGAATGCTACTGAACTAACATTAAATAACACTAACCAAGGCAATTACTAATAAATTTCGGCGGAACCTCCCTTGTAAAAACAGTTACAAAGGGGATTCCAATAGACATGTAAATCATAAATAAGTAAATCATCAACTCTAATCCACAATAAATAATCAATTCATGCTAAGTGACTAACAAAACTAGAGAAGTATAAAGTTCCACTACTCATAATTATTACACTTAATCCATTGCATGAAACATAACATAATAACCTTTGAGCAATTCGCCCAACACTAAGAAACATGGTCTCAAGTTTAATTCATCTTTATTTGGTTCATGATGTGTGTGTGTGTGACTATCACTCTATTTCCCCATGCATGTCGTTCTTAGATCGGGTACCTAAAACAACATTAAAGCAAGAGTGAGTCCACAGACTCAGCAAGTACGAAATAAAGCTATAACATCAGATCCATACATATAGGAGATCAACAATAATACATCTCACATGCAAATGCAATGCTCAAGGATCCTTTCTCTTTATCTTTCTTTGTGCATTACACGGTAATGCAAAGTATGCAACCGCCGCCAAGATACCCATGCTCGTGCGCGCACGCACAGGACCAATTGCCCAATACTCCGCAAGTATTGGGGACCTCAAGCCCACACTCCACGAGTGTGGGGATCTCGGGTCCGTCACCTTCATGACGGGGATCTCAAAGGAAGACATACTTGGTCACCACGTGACCAAGCCTCAACATGATCTCAATATGCACATGCTCATCATTTAATCATCATCAAATTACCACAAGACGATAGCATCATACGACAATAGAGCATAAACATAGTTGAAGCATCCACAAATCTTAAACCAACAACATGCCAACAATCTCATTATGCTATCACATATCGAAAAAGCACTCAAACATGACCAATCAATCCCAACCACGAATCAAACAATGCACTTGCCTTAACCGCATGAGAATGGAGGACGTGAAGACGGTGCTGCCTCTGGAACTAAACCCCACCTAATACATTAAGAACATAAACTAAGACCACAGAACGAAAAACATGAATTATATAAGCGAACTCATCAAATAGTAGATTGCAACGCGATCCCAACCCCACATTCCTAAGTGCTGAACTGCCCTCTGTGAACAGTCAAGTTCTAAAATTCATAACTTTCACTACAGGGGTCCAAATAAGGTGTTCTTGGACTTCATTGAAAGGTTATCAAATTTTCCAACTAAACCTAGTTGGTGAGCTCCCTGATTCGGCCATCTAAAATCACTTTTAAGCCGATTAACAAAACATCGATTTCACGTCAGACTTTCTGGACAGAGCACTAAAACTATCATAACTTTCAGCTCGTTTATCCAAATTTCGCGTTCTTGTGTTTCCCTGAAAGCTACGATAATTATCTACAACTTTCATTATATTGCTCGTAAAGGTTAGATTACTAAAACCTGTCCAAAAACTGATAGAGTTGCAGAACAGCCGCACCAATAAATTCATAACTTTCGCTACAGAGGTCGAAAAATTATGTTCTAGCACTTCATTGAAAGCTATTGACATCCTCTACAACTTCTTAGGAGACGTCCGAGACTGAATCCGCACTTAACTATATCAAAACGTCCCTCTAACACGATTTGCCCTTAGGCGACAGAACTACCGACATTGATTAACTATCCAAAAACGCATCGGATCAAAGGGGAATTGAGGTTACCCTTGAAGAATCGTAGGGAGATGACGAACCACCCCTACGAAGGAGATCCTCTCCCTCTTCCCCTTCCTCTTCTTCTTCTTCTTCTTCTTTTTTTTTTTTTGGTCGGCAGCACCAGAAGGAGACGGCGCAAGGAGGCGGGCGGTGCTGCTCATGGGGAGTATCAGAGCATGCTACTGTAGCACGCCATGCTACAGTACCACCCAAGGGTTTCCCCTTCTTTTTAATGGTGGCCGCCCCTCCCGGGCCTCTCAGGCCAAAGCCCGAGGCCCAGTTGTCGAATAATTGCACAAACCCCTCTAATCCTCTGTTAATTCTATTTTTTCTAGTTGGTTCTTCTCTCTAATACTTTCTTTTCACTTAAATAGACTTGGTATTACATTCTACCCCTTAAACAGAATTCGACCCGAATTCTTCTCACCGATCCACTTGAATGAGCACCAAACCAACTTAACAAGTGTTAACACATATACGGCGTGAACGACTGCATAAGGATCGCGCATGCGAGACCTCTAGCTTCCAAGTCATTTTCCTCTCGGACATATGGGACCACCGCACCTTGATGCAATTGACGATTCGCCTCATTACACTTACCGACCGACTGAACCACTTAACGGATAGGACTTGAAGATGCGACATTACTCATTGGTTAACAGATCTTATGAAACCTCACACTCCAAATACCTCAAGCCTCCTCTGAACACCGTGTCATACAAAATGTTATATTCCCGCTCCAAGACTCGAGATAGTTCTAGCAATTTGCCATCTTCCAAGATCCCCACATCTTCCGAACAACCAAATATACTTTAGGCTATCTATCTCTTCGGTCCAAACCACAAAAATTGCACGTAAACATATGGAACTCTTGTTCCATCGCCACTGACCTCTTCATCATAACAATTAGATCCTCATTAAGCGAGGATACGCAACAAAACTTATTTTAGTCAAGTTTTAATAATTAGATTCAACTGAAAATAGAGGTTTCATAATGTAATTCCAACTTTCCTCAAAAATACTCAAATCCAAAATCGAGATTCTTCACAAAACCTTCAATCCTTCCAACTCAGCAGCTTGCAATTGAGCACCACATAAGCCAAAAGAGAATTTGCTCGAATGCCCAAATCAAACACTTTATTTTTTTCCCGAACCGAAAGAACCACCTTGCCAACAAAGAGGCAACTCAAATTGTACATGTTCTTCGTCATAAAGCCCAGCTCAACCAAGAACCACTAGAGCACTTCTCTACTCGAGAGAACATTCTTTTCTCAGATGTTCTTTTAAGAAATAAACCCTTTTCCGAATCATGGGTGTCTAGAACTATCACACTAACTCCTTCCTCTTAACTGACAATCCCAAAATGATCCTCAAACCAAAAAAAACAACCATACTTATTTAGAGGGACTCTATTAATCCACAAAAGGATTCTCTAGTCCACTTCTATTCCAAAGGAATTTTCTTGATAAAAGATTGCGAACACCTCAATAAAGATTTTTCACTCACAACCCCATCATCTCACTCATTAAAGATAATCAACTTCAATTCTTAGCACACACACACTCTTTTACTTTACCCAAATATTCTATCAAAGATCAACACACTATTCAAAATTCGCTCTTGTTCATCTACCTCTACACATAATATTGGGTCTCCAAGATCCTAGCATAAAATGCAAAGCCCAAAACCAACCTTCAAGTCTCCTACCATGAATCTCGTGTAATCGATGTAAAATCCTCAAATTCGCTTACTAAAATTTCACACCGCTCAACTATAACCTCACCATTAATATCAAGATTCCTCACTAATCAAGTAACCGCCCAAGGCGATTTATTTCACCAATCTTAAACGTTCTCTAATCCACACCAATCCAATTCAGTCGCACAACCACAATATACCCGTTCGCAAAACCTTAACTAATTGACCAGGATTCAAACATACTCAATCACCAACGTTAATAAATGAATATATTCTTTGACCAAGATATCCTTAGAATTAATTTAACTCCCATAGGGTTACTCATTGAGGCCGGGTCATACTTGACATTAGCTCAACAGTTCCTTGTTATCCCATTAATTAGCATGACACTTAGGTTCCTCCACACCGCTACTCTCATTAAACTTCACCACCACAACTCTTCTGCACAATCATACTAAGTATCCAATTGCGATACTCTAATAAGTTTATCAAGAGTCCATAATTTCGATAATCCCAATATTCTAACATGGACAAAGGTTACTGGATCATAATTCGCTATAGGTTCCACTAGTCGAAACACTAATCAGTTGTATCCCAATGACAAACATTCCATAGAATTATCTCAATGAAGTTATAGGCCAAAACCAATACACCTTCTATTGTTCTTCACATAGACTGGTTCCCAACATCTCACCACTAACAAATACTTGTCCACCATATTACATTTTATAAGACTCTGGCAACACAAGTTAGTTATTTCTTTTCTAAAAAGGAAGAAACAAACAAATACTAGTCTCAACACACAAGAACATCGTTGCTCCTCAGAGTGAGCAAGAGACCAAGGGAGACAAATGAATAACATTGATCTCGCAATACAAAAGATGAGACCACGAGAAGGAGTTTCAAACATCAATAAATCACAATAAAACATTACCTTAGAAACTCAAGAAACACTTAAACGGCAGCGATAGAAAAGTTGCAGTTTACAATTCTTAACTCTAAACCCAAATACTCATGATACTCATTTTTCACAACAAATAGATCAATTTCTTTGATTACATCATTACTTGCCAACCCAAACAAGAAGTGCCTTTAAAACCAAATTACATTAATCACTTAAGAACTAAATAGAACCTTCCAATACGCCACATTGGTCAAACTAATATCATCTACGACATAAATCATGAACAACCAAAGGATCAAGAATGCCAAACTCCAAACATTTCATTTATCCGATACTAAGAAAAGCAATCGACTTATTTTCCCTTTAGAAGAATCATCACCACTCCGACGCGTCACAATCTCTTGTGGACAGTCTTACCAACACCAAGAATAATTCACTCTTAATAAGATTCGTTATCCTCAACTCTTCCCTTATTAAGCCACCAAAGGCTCACCAAAATGTTACGTACCCCTTTATCATCTCATCCTCAAATGAGTGCATACCAAATTCTTACACCCTCACTACAACAACCACTTTATTTTAGAGGGAACTAACTACACAATTTAAAAGGTTATTCCAAAGCCCTTCCATCAAAGACATACTATTATCCGATAGTTCTACCATCATGTAATTATTGTTCATCTATTAAATCCCATCAATTTTTCTCTCAGTAAAGCTCAACACCAAACTTTAATAGACATTAATTGCACCTAACAATTACATACAATCACTAAGCATCCACCAAGAGTTACTCCAAGATTAATATCCACTAACACAATAATCTAACTCCTTTTGTACTTAACCATCCCAAACGGTTAGGTTAATCCATTGCGATCCGTTAATCCAATTTACCAAAGAAGTTTACCAAATGTATTACTCTTAATGATCAACTCAATTCATCAATGTTCCACACTTCTTGTTAACTCTATGCTTACAATTAGGTATAGTTGTACTCTTAACCACGGCTCATCAAGAACTACTACAAGACACTTTCAAATTTATGAGCTTTCCTTTCAAGGATCTTAGTTATGATCGATCATGCACACACTCTGCACCTAACTGATAACACATATCATATCCATTAATTGCTTTAATTATAACCTCTCATTAACTAAGACAAAACATCGCTCTGAGCTTTAACATCTTCTTTCATAAAAGAGAACCATTATTCGCCAACACTCAAAATACCAAAGAGAGATACATTGAGTCAAAGTCTCCATGTACTAAGGACTTGCAAAGGAAACTTTCATTATCCAATTCATCAAGTGAAATAAATGGGTCATGCTTTCCAAGAAGAAAGACGGAACTCCAATACAAATGCCGTATTGACAACTAACCAAGTCCACCACCACAAGAATAACTCAACAATTGAAAAAAAAACAATAATTGCTTCATAGGACAAGTTAAGCCAATAAAACATATCAATCTTTCTCAAATAAACCCATCAACTGTAATGAACTATTGACCCAAAGAAATTCATCGACCACAACTGGACAAGAGCTGACCAAATTCAAATTCAAGGAAGAGAACAACTCTTCTAAAGATACTCACTATCAACACCTGTACTAAGATATACGAGGTAACCACTTCCCTATTCTCATACCGCGAACGGTGGTGTAACCTAATAAAACCTGGGCCACAACCACGACCTCAACCTCTCAACATGGGTTATCTCCACACATAATAATTATATAATCAATTAATGAGCAATCATACTCAATTCATACCAAGAATCATCAATACGATATAACGGAAACGAAAATGCAATGCTATGCCCATTCCCATTCTCATCGCACCATGTATCAACTTTTAAGTTCATTAACCATTACAAAATTTTAGCAATTTAAGTTGCCTAAGTTGTAAATCCAATCACCACGGACCTCTTCGCCCGCTCGATACCAACCGTAACACCCTAGCCCGCCATGAGCCCGGAATGCTACCAACTAACATTAAATAACACTAACCAAGGCAATTACTAATAAATTTCGGCGGAACCTCCCTTGTAAAAACAGTTACAAAGGGGATTCCAATAGACATGTAAATCATAAATAAGTAAATCATCAACTCTAATCCACAATAAATAATCAATTCATGCTAAGTGACTAACAAAACTAGAGAAGTATAAAGTTCCACTACTCATAATTATTACACTTAATCCATTGCATGAAACATAACATAATAACCTTTGAGCAATTCGCCCAACACTAAGAAACATGGTCTGAAGTTTAATTCATCTTTATTTGGTTCATGATGTGTGTGTGTGTGACTATCACTCTATTTCCCCCCATGCATGTCGTTCTTGGATCGGGTACCTAAAACAACATTAAAGCAAGAGTGAGTCCACAGACTCAGCAAGTACAGAGAATAAAGCTATAACATCAGCATCCATACATATAGGAGATCAACAATAATACATCTCACATGCAAATGCAATGCTCAAGGATCCTTTCTCTTTATCTTTCTTTGTGCATTACACCGTAATGCAAAGTATGCAACCGCCGCCAAGATACCCATGCTCAGGCGCGCACGCACAGGACCAATTGCCCAATACTCCAAGTATTGGGGACCTCAAGCCCACACTCCACGAGTGTGGGGATCTCGGGTCCGTCACCTTCATGACGGGGATCTCAAAGGAAGACATACTTGGTCACCACGTGACCAAGCCTCAACATGATCTCAATATGCACATGCTCATCATTTAATCATCATCAAATTACCACAAGACGATAGCATCATACGACAATAGAGCATAAACATAGTTGAAGCATCCACAAATCTTAAACCAACAACATGCCAACAATCTCATTATGCTATCACATATCGAAAAAGCACTCAAACATGACCAATCAATCCCAACCACGAATCAAACAATGCACTTGCCTTAACCGCATGAGAATGGAGGACGTGAAGACGGTGCTGCCTCTGGAACTAAACCCCCACCTAATACATTAAGAACATAAACTAAGACCACAGTAACGAAAAACATGAATTATATAAGCGAACTCATCAAATAGTAGATTGCAACGCGATCCCAACCCCACATTCCTAAGTGCTGAACTGCCCTCTGTGAACAGTCAAGTTCTAAAATTCATAACTTTCACTACAGGGGTCCAAATAATGTGTTCTTGGACTTCATTGAAAGGTTATCAAATTTTCCAACTAAACCTAGTTGGTGAGCTCCCCTGATTCGGCCATCTAAAATCACTTTTAAGCCGATTAACAAAACATCGATTTCACGTCAGACTTTCTGGACAGAGCACTAAAACTATCATAACTTTCAGCTCGTTTATCCAAATTTCGCGTTCTTGTGTTTCCCTGAAAGCTACGATAATTATCTACAACTTTCATTATATTGATATCCTCTAATTCTCTCTGTAACGGATCGTAAAGGTTAGATTACTAAAACCTGTCCAAAAACTGATAGAGTTGCAGAACAGCCGCACCAATAAATTCATAACTTTCGCTACAGAGGTCGAAAAATTATGTTCTAGCACTTCATTGAAAGCTATTGACATCCTCTACAACTTCTTAGGAGACGTCCGAGACTGAATCCGCACTTAACTATATCAAAACGTCCCTCTAACACGATTTGCCCTTAGGCGACAGAACTACCGACATTGATTAACTATCCAAAAACGCATCGGATCAAAGGGGAATTGAGGTTACCCTTGAAGAATCGTAGGGAGATGACGAACCACCCCTACGAAGGAGATCCTCTCCTCTTCCCTTCCTCTTCTTCTTCTTCTTCTTCTTCTTCTTTTTTTTTTTTTTTTGGCGGCACTGCAGGAGACAGCGCAAGGAGGCGGGCGGTACTGTTCATGGGAGTTCTCAGAGCAGTGGCGCTACTGTAGCACGCCATGCTACAGTACCACCCTAGGGTTTCCCCTTCTTTTAATGGTGGCGGCCCTCCAGGCCTCCTCGCCAAAGCCCGAGGCCCAGGTTGTCGAATAATTGCACAAACCCCCTCTAATCCTCTGTTAATTCTATTTTTTTCTAGTTGGTTCTTCTCTCTAATATTTTCTTTTCACTTAAATAGACTTCGGGTATTACACAAGGTGTAAAGCATTGACGCATGTCATAACAGGATAATAATCAAGGCTTAATGCAAATATATTACAATGCTAGATGCTGAAAATGCAAGAAAGTCCAGCTCCCTCTCAACATTAGATGCAACTTTTAGTTCAAGTTGAGTTAAGTCAATATTATGCTCCAGAAGCTCCCAAATGAACTCCCCCTAAACTAAAGCAATAAAAACGAGAAGCTGGCAAAGAAAACAGCAAATAGGCAGTCCTTAAAGCATAGATAAGATATAGAGAATACTATAGCTCAGACTGACTCTCATCTACCCCATATAACTCTAGGACTATCAACTGCCCACCTAACACACCTAGGAGCAAACATGTACCCTGCCTACACGAGGGTGGCCCGACCCTCGCTAGAACCTATAAGCAGTGAGTGAGCTCAACCTAGTGAGAAGAGAGACAGCTAATAAGCAGCATCCTAGAATCATAAGATAAGAGTAGGAAGTCTAAGCAACTCGACTAGAGAAACACTCTAATCTATGCTAGGAGGACTAATCCCAAATGCACCCTAAATGTAATGCAACATCAAGGAGTAAGAGCATAATTAGTATAGTAAAGCAGTAAAGAATAGAAACTCCCCCTCACTACAGTCCATAAGGACATACCACCCCAAGCTCTCCCCGTAGAGCTGAAAACCTCGAACTATCCAATGGCTTGGTGAAGATGTCAGCCAACTGGTGGTCACTCTCCACAAACTGGAGCACTATATCGCCCTTCTCTACATGGTCTCTAAGGAAGTGATAACGGATATCAATGTGCTTGGTCCGGGAGTGTTGCACTGGGTTCTTGGCAATGTTAATCGCAGAAGTATTATCACACAAGAGTGGAACACTGTCGATAACTAACCCAAAGTCCCGCAGGGTCGAAGCCATCCAGAGCACTTGGCTACAGCAACTAGCTGCAGCAACGTACTCAGCCTCTGCGGTGGACTGTGCAACACCGGACTGCTTCCTTGAAGACCAGGAAACAAGAGAAGTGCCAATAAATTGGCAGGTGCCAGAAGTGCTCTTCCTATCTATCCTACAGCCGGCAAAGTCTGCATCCGAGAAGGCTCTCAAGGAAAGACAGGATGAGGAAGAGTACCAGATACCATAGTCAATGGTAGCTCGCAGATACCGAAAGATGCGCTTCACCGCCTGGCGGTGAGAAGCGCGAGGAGAAGCCTGAAAACGAGCGCACAGACACACAGAAAAATGTATGTCTGGTCTCGAGGCAGTGAGGTACAAGAGGGAGCCAATCATGCTGCGAAACTCCTTTTGATCAACTGGCTCGCCATCCTCATCTGGGTCAAGATAGGCTGTAGAAGCCATTGGAGTCGACACTGGCTTGCCGTCACTCATGTCGAAGCGCTTCAGGAGGTCTCAAGTGTACTTGCCTTGATGCAGAAAAATACCCTCCCGAATCTGCTTGATTTGGAAGCCGAGGAAGAAGTCATACTCATCTCAAACTCGGTGCTCATGACATCCGAGAACTGTGAAATCAGAGTATGGGAAGAGCCGCCAAAAATGATGTCATCCACATAAATCTGAACGAGCAGAAGGTCGGTGCCATGCCGGCGGATGAACAAGGTCTTGTCTACTTTACCCATCTCAAAACCATGACTTAACAAGTAGGACTTAAGCCTCTCATACCAAGCTCTCGGGGCTTGCTTAAGTCCATACAAAGCTTTGGAAAGCTTGAAGACATGGTTTGGGTATTTGGGGTTTTCAAACTCGGAGGTCAGTTTGACGTAGACCTCTTCCTCAATAAAGCCATTGAGAAAGGCACTCTTGACATCCATCTGGTAGAGCTTGAAACTCTTAGAAGCTGCAAAGGCAAGCAGGATTCTAATGGCTTCTAGTCTAGCTCAGGGGCAAAGGTCTCCTCGAAATCTAGACCCTCAACCTGAGAGAACCCCTGAGCTACTAGTCTAGCCTTGTTTCGAATAACCACTCCATCCTCGCTCTGCTTGTTCTTGAACACCCACTTAGTCCCAATAATATTGTGACCTCGCGGGGGCTCGACAAGCGACCAGACCTTGTTCCTCTCGAAATTTTCTAGCTCCTCATGCATGGCATTAACCCAAGACTCATCAGAAAGGGCGTGACAAACGTCCTTGGGCTCAAAGGAGGCAACAAAGGCAGAATGGAGGCAAAATTGAGAAAAGCCAAACTTAGAGCGTGTGACACGCTCGAAGAGGTCTCCAATAATCTGCTCTGAAGGATGTCTTTTCTGGATATGACGGGGAGGTCCTGGATGAGAAGAAGAAGTGGCCTTTACCTCTTGTGCAGACGAGGCAGGGACAGAGCCACTAGCTCCGGAGGAAACGGTAGGCAAGGGATGATCACCTTGAGGTACCGTGGAAGAAGGCATCTCAAGGGGAGGATGAGGAGCTGGATCAGGTAAACAACCATCGTCTCCATCGTCCTCATCATCCACAAAGATGGTCTCGATCGCTCTAAAGAACTCGAGATATCCGCCTAGTCCCGGGACCGCCTCGTCAAAGGTCACCTCGCAGGTCTCTACCAACTTGCTAGACTTGCAGTTCCAGACCCTATAAGCCCGTGAAGAAGTCGAGTAGCCTAGAAAGATACCGTCATAGGAACGTGACTCGAACTTGTCTAGGTTCCCAGACTTCAGAATAAAGCACTTGCAACCAAACACACAAAAATGAGAGACGCTGGGCTTTCGCCCATATCTCAGCTCATAAGAAGTGCGGTGCAAGTGTGCCCGAAGAAAAACTCGATTCGAAACATGGCACGCGGTCGCAATGGCTTCACCCAAAACTTCCTGTAGAGTACTCATCAAGCATTGTCCCGGCCATCTCGACCAAGGTACGGTTCTTCCTCTCCACAACGCCATTCTGTGAGGACATATGGAGAAGAGAACGGTGCTCTACACTGCCTCACCACGAAACTCTCAAAGTAGGAATTCTTGAACTCCGTGCCATTGTCACTGCGGATCGCTCGTAAGGCACCCTGAAGCTCAATAGAAAGCCTACTAAAAAGACCTCGGAAATGTGAAAACGTCTCATCCTTCGAGGCTAAGAAAAACATCCAAGAATACCTCGAGAAGTCATCGACCACAGCAAGAACATACCACTTCCCTCCTGCTGACTGCACTCGAGCTGGTCCAACTGTGTCCAAGTGGAGCAGCTGTCCCGATGCATCGATCATAGTAATTGTGACCGGAGGATGAGAAGCGGCAACCATCTTGCCGTGCCGGCACGGAGCGCAAACAAGATCTTTGACCATATTGAGTTTCGGCAAACCACGAATGAGATCGTGGCCGCTAACTCGGGTCAAATGATCAAAGCCTATATGATGAAGTCTCCTATGCCAGAAAGAAAGGTCGCGGGACTCAGAAGCAACTAAACACCTAAGAGGATCACCAGAAAACTCAGAAAAATCAGCACGAAAGATCCTCCCAAAACGAGAAATCCCGCAAACCAGACTACCCGAAGAATCAAGAATTTTGCAATTGTTTTTCTTAAAGCTCACCTCGAAACCTTCATCGGTAAGCTGAGAGACTGAAAGCAAATTATACTGCAGCTTACTAACCAAGGCTACATCTTTCAAAAAGAAAGAATCATTAACGCGCACTGTACCTTTGGCGATGACGCGCCCAGATGAAGCATCTCCGAAGGTGATCTTCTCATCACCTGGAGCACGGACTAGGGAAGAAAACCAACAAGAATCTCCGGTCATGTGTCGTGAACACCCGGAGTCGACGAGCCAAACCTTTCCCTTCCCTGCCCGGCGAACCTGAGTCAACAAGAGAGTAAACTCTCAGCACTGGGGTAAATCAACAGTGATTTTGGCACCCAATACTGAGTAACACATCGAGAAGATGAAGTAATCAAGCACGACTGACCTCTATCTACCCTACGCTCTCTGTCATTCAAAGCAGAAGGTCTATGAGCAGACCTGAAGCTGTTGCTAGGTCCAACTGCTATGAGGGAGGAAGTCAGAGCATCTGCAACAGGCTGAGCACGCCGCGGGTAGCTATCTTGATGGGGAAAACGAGATCTACCCTCAGGACAGCGGAAGTCACGACCAGGAGCATATCGAGGATGAAAACCAGAAAACTTAGTAAAACCGAGTCCTCGATACTGCCCAAACACAGACTCAACAGTCCTAGACCTCGTGTTGGTCCTAGGTGCACTCAAGGTCTGGAGCTGACCCTTAATACGCCCAAGAGACTCAACATGGTCTCTACCCTGAAGCATCGATCGACTGTGTGTCCATCCTTCTCACAGAAGGTGCAGTGATACTTCACCTTCTGAGAGGTAGAAGTAGCACGGGGAGGCTTCGCCTTCGAGATGTTTGAAGCGAGGTGGAATCACCTTCGCCGTAAATCCCGGACATAGCCCGCTGACTTAAATTGGACTTTCTCGGTCCTGGGCTTAGTCTCGATCACACCTGGTGCTATGGGTCTAAGCACGGCAGGTGGATGCTTCCTTATGTCCTCATAAAAATCATATCCTAGACCTTGATTAAATCTGCAGATCTTAGATTGGTCTAGAATAAGATTGAGCTTCTTCTTGCCTCCTACAAATCTCTCGAGGGTGTTCATAAGGTACTGACACTCCCGAAAGAGAGAGGTGCAAGAAGAGCAGGGGGAAGAAGAGACAGCAGAAGGTAAGGGAGCAAAAGAAGAACCAGCAGCAGAGGGAAGAATGGCTTGTGCACGCACAGCCGACTCTGAAGGGACAGTCCTACTGCTAGCCAGTTGGTTCACGTTGCTAAGCGTCTCAACCTTACCCTGGGGCTTCTCCCCCTTCTCGACAATCACATTACAAGCACAATGTGGCTTCTCTAGAAGGTCCTTAGTTAGCTTCACACATTTCTCATCCAAAGCAATCAAGTCAGATTTTAGTTTGTTACAATTAATGCATGGTGAGCTAACAGGGTCCTTAGAAGCAAACTGACCTAACTTCCTTTCATGATCAATCATATCTTGAAACTGTTTGGAGACAGCTTCAAGTTCAGCAGTTAACTTAGGACAGTTCAAGCATGAATCAATCGGCTCAAGTAAAGAAGCTTGTAGTTCAGTAATTTTATGATCTGCCCGTTTTAAGTTCATCTTCAAGTTATTGCAATTTTCATAAGACTCGGGCAGATCAAGGAGCATGGCATAAGGTCCTCTAGCAGCAATGTCCTTACCCTCACATGAGGTGGGAGAAGTAGTCTCATCAGTAGTAAGTAGGGTAACAGCCATCCTACTCAACTCTAACTCAGCAAGCAGACTAACATTCTCCACCTTAACAATATCAAGCTCGGAGGACACACTATCATGCGAGGTCCTTAGTTTCTCCATGTCACCCAATAGAGCACAAAGATGTATCACAATCATCACGGAGGGAGCAGATGTAAGTGAAGTAAGCTCCCGTGATAGTCTATCTACTTCCTTCTTTAACTCAGTACACCTAGCCCTAGCTCTAGCATGAAAACCACCTAGCTTAAGAAAAGTATGATTGAGCTGGTCGTAGGTGGGGCATACCTCGTCCGAGTCGAGTACGCCATTGTCGCTCGGTTCGCCCTCGAGGCCATGAAGCACATGCCGGAGAATTCGTCGCCGCCATCCTTGGGCTCTTGGTCACCCGTCCCGTCGTCGTCGCTCCATCCTTCCACCTCGCTGAGGTCGAGGTCGTCGAAGGCGGTGAGGACGCGATGGAAGAGCTTCTTGGCTTTGCCAAAGTTGCGAAACTTCTTCTTGCCTTGTGCAGGAGCTGGAGGCTTCTTGTTGCGGTTCTTGTCGGTGTAGTCGTTCTTGCCTTTCTCCAGCTTGGGGCAGTTTGCCCGAATGTGGTTGGGGCCACCACACTCGAAGCAAATCATCGGTCCTCCTCTCTTTCTGTCCCTCATCCCCTTGTAAGCATGGGAGAATCTTCGAGCAAGGAGGGCCAACTGCTCATCCGCAAGCTGCTCTAACTGATCATCAGTTATGTCACAGAGAGCAGCAAGGGAGAATCCGCAAAGAGAATCAGAAGAAGAGGAACCAGAAGCCAATGTAGGATCAGTGACAAAAGCCATCGACTGTGACTTCGACCTATGAGAGACAACGTCAATCTCGTGAGTCTTGAGGCACGAGTACAGCACGTCAAGAGTCAAGGTCGAGAGGTCTGTCGTGTCCTTGATGGTGGTCACTTTCATCTCCCAAACACGCAGATCAAGTGCCGCAAGCATCTGACGAGCGTTGTCCGAGTCAGGGTATGTGAGACCGACTGCTCGGAGGTTGCTTAAGATCTTGTGGAAACGTGCGAAGCACTCATCGAGGGACTCATCAGCAAGCATCTCGAATTTGTTGTATTCTCGCTTGAACTGGTCCTGTCGAACCGTCTTGATCTGGGTGGTGCCCTCATGGTATGCGTCGAGGGTCACCCAGATATCGTAGGCGGACGACAGGTGAGAGATATGATCGAACTCGCTACGACTCAGGCCCTGGATAATGATGTTCCTTGCCTTAGCGTTTGCCTCAACATCATGCATATTCCCAGTATTGATGTTCTCATCGGCAGGAACAACAAACCGGACCTTGACCTTGCGCCAGATAGCGTACCCCTGAGCCTGGATGTATGTCTCCATTCGGCTCTTCCAGAAAGGGTAATCGATGCCATCGAAAATGGGCGGCTTGGTCGAGTACTTGTTCGTCGCCATGGCTCTTGAGACCGGTTAAGATCTATTGATTAGAGCTAACCGGCTCTGATACCAATTGTAGGACCGAAATGGCAACAGAGGGGGGTGAATGTTGCAATTCTACTTTTACTAATTTCTTTTTCTCCAAAAAGAATCACAAGACAGACTCGCAAACCAAAGAACCAAGCTTGATTTAGTTTTCGATTCTGAAAATCAGTTTTGATTATGAAAATCAAACATACAGGCCTGCACTAAAAACAAAAACTCTCAAATCCTTGATCCGTTGGCAATGAAACTTTGAGGATAGTTAATAGATAGTCTCAGGACTCTAGATATAAAATTTCATGCTATTTCATAAAGGGAATCAAAAGTTACGCAAATCCCAAACAGCAAAAAAAGAAAGGAATTCAGTTTTGATTCTGAAATCAAACCTCTGGCTTCACCAAAAATCGAAAAACTCCCAAAACCTTGATCCGTTGGCAATGAAACTTTGAGGATAGTTAATAGATAGTCTCAGGACTCTAGATATAAAATTTCATGCTATTTCATAAAGGGAATCAAAAGTTACGCAAATCCCAAACAGCACAAAAAGAAAGGAATTCAGTTTTCAGTTCTGAAATCTGAAACCTACAGGGCCTTCACCAAAAATCGAATTTCTCCTCCATCTTTGATCCCTTGGCAATGAGACTTTGCAGATATGTTAGCAATAGCCCTTGGACTCTACAAGCCAAATTTCAAGACATCTCAAAGAGGGAAACGAGATTTCCACCTAAACCCTAGAATTAAACAAATGAACAGAGCAAGCCAAAAATCCAAATCTGAGATTAAATGGGGTTGGCTCTTGGGATCCTTGATCAAATGATCTTGAAGTACTCACCCATCATGGAGCAACCCATTTTGGCCAATCCTAACAAGCAAGAACTCGAAAATCAAAAAGTCAAAAATCCAATATAGAGACAATCGAAGAACAGAGACAGGAATGAACGGGAAAGGACTTCAGATCTTCATTTCAAAACAAAAGAGTAGTCCCGATACCACGATTACATATAGAGGAATGATTACAAGACTCTCCACTCAATCCTCACCCTCTCCCTCTCTCAATCCCTCAACCATACATGCTTGAGAAGGGATAAAAAACAACACAGAGAGCTCACATGGAAACCATCAAAGGAGGCACAGAGGGAACACACTCTGCAGCCTTCTACCTCATCTCACCAACTAAAGACCCAAAGGTAAAACCACCTCCAAAGCCTCTTTTGACTCACAAAAACCCCAAACCTCTCTCCAGTGCTCTGGTGGGCATGCAGCCCCTCAATCCTTTATATAGCCTTGGCTAACGGGTCTCCACCCCGTTACGCCCGCTAAGTCCAACAGAGCCCGCTCCCACTTGTGCAGCCTTGCGAAATTCCCGTTTCGCCCCTCCTGCACCTTCTGGGAGGCTTCCGCGCTCCTTGCCTCGCACACCTCGCAACCACCTCAAGTCCACGTCGTCTTCGACACATCCGGACCGTTCTGACCTCAGCGCCACCTGCGCCTAGTCCGATCCACCGTGTCTCGCCACGACTCCGCCTCGCCGTCCTGCAGCCACACAGACAAGAAACACATCAAATAGCACCGCTCGATACATGAAAGCGTAAATAACATCACTTACCATGCCGAAGTCCAAACCTGTCGAAATTATCAGAATATGCATCCTAATCCCATACGACCAAGTTTGACCAAGTCCGATCGAGCCCGACTGCACCACGCAACGACTCGACTCGAACCACTCAAACCAAACTCGACTTACCTAAACCAATGTCAATTACTCATCAAACACATGTGGTCACCTCCACATGATTCATCAATTTTAATTTCTTCATGACTATGAAATGCAATTTATTATGACTTATTAAAGCATGAGCATATCTCTTAATTAGCCGACTGAACAGTATATGTTAATGTGCAACTTTGTTGACAAAATCTCTAGTACATCAACTTATCAAGTAATTTTTTGAGTACAGATTCAGTACTTCCACCCAATGGATGCTAATGCAATGGATCGCTGTCAGCAGCTTGATGCCCTAATGCACTATTTATCCTTAGGAGAATAGAGAACTTCTCTTGTGCAAATTGATCGTCCAACCTCAGGCTATGTAGGATACCTCAGGCTACGTAGGATGATGCTATGGATGACATGTTCTATGCAAGGTGGGGCATAGTGACATGGGCGGTTGATCTTTATTACGTTTAGATTTTATTCGGTTAGAAAATGATATTCAAGTAAAATATTTATATCATATCTTACGTGAATGGTTCTCTTTGTAATGCAACAATTTGTTCTTAATATATGAGTGTTCTTTTTAACCAAACTACGACCGATAATGATTTTTTTACTTTGACTTCTACACATTTATAATTGTTGCAGCAACCTAATTATATCCATTACTAAAATAGCAAAAGTCATCTGTATGGCAAGTATCAACGCTTCTGTGCGCTGTGACAATATAATTATATCCATTGGCAAAATAGTAAAAGTCATCCATGCATGGTAAATACCAACGTATACAAATGTAGTTACAACCTGACTACATCAGTTGCTACTTCGAAACGCCTTTTCATATCTATTACCAACGCTTGCTTATCTGTTGTAACAGACTCTCGCAACGGCCTCAATGGCAACACATAGTAAATGCGTTAGTATAGACCGTACCAACACTTATTTGGATTTTTACCAACACATATATGCGTTGTTAAAGGGATGTTCATCTTGTAGTGGGCAATCAGATCAGCCTGACAACGGCAGTCAGACCGGTCGTGGGTCTTTGAGCTCAGGGTTCTTTGGTTTCAACGCAAGACTTCTGTTGTGATCTTGTGTCTCTGATCTTTATAGATTTCATAGCTATTAGAGTGAATAAGAAGTTAAATACCGTAGTGATGAAAAAGATAGGTGCTCCTATTCACACCTTCTAGTTACTTAATCCGGTCCAACAATTTAGCATGCTACTTGAGACCATATTGTGATTTGGAATCCTAATTACTTGCCATGTCATCAACCTATTGATGATAGTGGCAGAGCTAGAAAAGTATCGGATTAGAAAGCCACAATTGCATTAAAAACTAATAAATCAGAGTGATAGAAAATAACACCTGCAAGCCCTGTCATCAACCTTACAGGCTCCGCTTGTCCACGCTGTTCCATGCTCTATATAATGGGATGCAACTACCCCCTATTGAGGAAAGCCAAACTGAAGCAAACAACAACTCTAGTTACTCAACAGAAGCAATGGCGGATGGCATGGTGAAGGCGGCGGTGGACAAGCTGGAGGAGCTGGCTTTCCAGGAGCTCAAGCTGCAATCCCAGGTGGGAAAGAAGGTGCGGGAGCTGAAGGATGACCTGGAGTGGCTGCGGGCGCTTCTGCGGCACGCCGACCAGCTCCGCCGGCAGGAGGACAACGACTACCTCGAACTGTGGGTGCGGCAGACGCGGGAGGTGGCGTTCGACGCGGAGGACCTCCTAGAGGAGTACGTTTACAAGGGGCAGATGCACCGCCATGGCTTCCATGACCTGTCATCCTTCGTCCGCTGGCTCCGGCAGTCCGCTGCTGGGCTGTTCGTCCGCCGTTCCATCTGCACCAACATTGATGGCATCAAAGAAAGGCTCGAAGAGATCAAGAAGAAGAGGGACGAGCATGAACTGAAGAGACTTCCCACCACCTGGGCTCACATGCAAAAGCACTATTCCGACTGGTAATTATATTTTTTTTTCCCCACATATACATGTTACTACAGGGGCTAGGCTACAAAATATAGGATTTTGTGAAGCCTAAAATACTAATTGAAATTTTAGTTATTTACACCTTAGGTTTCATTACTTCAGTTTTCTATGGATTAGAAAGGAAATAACTAGTCCTAAATTTGGACATTACTGTTTTGACCTACTTAAGCTCCAAATGAAAATGATATAGACTAAACTCTAGGAGCCTTCAGTGGGTACACTGAGTCATGGATTTTTGTAAATGGAGTAGAAACAGTACGTGGTTACGATGAATGATGGTATGCAATCTCTTCAATTGATTCTTTAAGTTCGGGTTTCTCTCAAATGCATGATTCATAAGTATGGCTGATGACAATAGACCTGAAACCACCCACAAAGGGGACCTCTATTAGGAATGACATCACATAGTTGAATATAACCTAAAATATCGGTGATGTGTATACTACTATGTACACTATCTGCATATAAAAAAGGTAACAAGAATACGGAGCTGTGGTGGATAAAAATAAATACAACAAATTATTACAAAAATAAATATATAGATAGTTGGCATAAAGATTTTTTTGCCACTTGTGACATAACACGAGTAGTCATTGAAATGAATGAACAATCTTTATATATACTGATTAAAGGCCTTCCTAGAAGCCCTCACGTTAGATGGATAAAAGGCTAGAAATTCCCACATAAATCAGAAATTCTAGAAATTCTCACATTAATCCAAAAAAGAGAAGATCTGGATCATCCAAACTTCATAATATTTATATATACTAATTAGAGGCCCTTCTAGAAATCCTCACGTTAATTCTAGATGGATAAAATGCTAGAAATTCTCACATAAATCAAAAATTCTAGAAATTCTCACATTAATCCAAAGAAGAGAAAATCTAGATCATCCAAACTTCATAATACTATAAATCAATGGCTTAGATCAAGTCTTATGCAACTATATACTAGCAAAAATCGATAGAGTCCTATGCAGCCACGTACTAGCTGAAATCGAAGAATTAGAATCCAATGCGCTATCACATCGGGACTCATGCGTGAATGATGTCTCCCGTGTCCAGTCAAGAGTTTGCAAGGTTGGAGTTCTTACATGCATGGTGTGTCTCCTATGTGGCTATGTCCGGTTACAGGAAGGGGGCTAGCTTTAGGCATTGTTTCTTCCTCCATGCATATGGATCCACCATACGTAATTTTTTAGTTCAAAACTTTTGTACCCAAGACAGTAACATAAATACTCTGTCTAAAACATTCTATCGAACAAGTTTCTGTCTAAATTGTACAACTTTGAAATCCAAAATTTTCTATTAAAATAACTTTCCAATCTTAACCATTCTACTCAAATAGTAAAAATTTCGGCTCAAATTTTGAAACTTTCCTCTCAAGTAAATTTCTAATATAAAAATTCCTACTTAGTGAATTCTATTAAAAACTTGAAAATTCTACTGAAGTTTAGAACTAAATTTTGAAAAAAAAAATCATTAAAAAAACTTCCTATTAAAAGTTATCAAACTTCCTAATCTCTCTATTAAAACTTAGTACTGTTATCACTAGAAGAATCTGCATTATTTTTGCCACAGAACAACCCAGTTACATGTGATGCACTGCCCTCTATCTCGCTCTCTACATGACGCAAAACAGTGAAAAGTGATGGCGTTTAACATTGCCAGCTTATTGGGTTTTGCCAAAGCTACATGCCGTCTGAAATCGATCGTGCATACATGAATTAGTAATAAATTTAAATTTAAAGGGATAACGAATTTCATAAACCTCAGTGACGAATCCAAAAAATTAGAGACGGCTGCAAATAACAATGGTGGTAGTGGTGAATTGTTATTTTTCTTCTTGGAATTATTTCTTTTCTTGGGTACCAGCTAAGAATCAAACTGCACAAGAACAAAACAACAAAATAGAATAAACTCCTGGTGCAAAAACAAAAGTGCAACTTACTAGAATCGAACCATGCACCTTAGTCCAACTCTACAGATCACTCCAACTAAGATACACATTTACATGTTCTTTGGAACTCCCTAAGGATATTTAAAATTTTCGGGAGGTCAACTGACTCCCATGAGCTTAAGTAGATCTGCCCCTGCCAAGCCCCACACACTAGATTTAATAAAGCGGAATCATTTTGTGGCCCTTGAAAAGTTTGTGCAGAAAAGGGATTTTGACTCAATGTTTAATTTGCTGAGATTGGTAATCTTTGACTTGATTGGAACTAAAACTTTTAATGGAGCTTGTTCATAAAAAAGGTTTTGGGTCCTCTGTGAAGCTTTTGCAAATAGGAAAAGAGTATGGGACAAGAGGGGGCTCAGTGTGATTATCCTTTATTTTTCTTTCGATGTGAAAGTCAATCTTTATGATTGAGCTCATTGTGCATATATACACAGGTCTGAACTAAACGAAGGTAATATAGAAGATCCAAAAAATCTAACAGGGATCGATGAGAACTTGAACAAAATTGAAAAGTGGCTCGTCTATCCGGAAAAGAGGCAAGTGCGAACTGTAATTGCTATCACGGGGAAAAGCGGTGTGGGCAAGACGACACTGGCCAGCTGCGTGTATGACACAGCCAGGTCTCGATTTTACTACTCCATCTGGGTACATGTACCGCAGAAGTTTAGGATGGTGGACATTCTCAGAGACATCATCCTGCAAACCGCCGGTCCGTATGTGACAGAGGCAAAGGAGAATGTAACAGGAATGAACGAGAAAAAGCTCATGGACGAGCTTGCTGAAAAGCTCCGCAACAAAAAGTATCTGATCGTGCTGGATGACGTGCGCCGCCTGGAAGAATGGAACTTCTTCTTGGCAGTGCTACCTGCATATAAAGGTAATGAAGGAAGCGGTGTTTTGATAACAACAGTCAGACCTCCCAGCGTCCTTGGAGCCAATTCCTGTCAGAAGAGTGAAGACACAACTGGGAGGCTACGTCTTTGCGATCAGTTTCACCACGTGGAACTAAAGAAGCTGGAAGATGATAAGGGAAGAAAAATGTTCTGCAGAAGGGTCTTTGGGAATCCAAACTTTCCCAAAGATTTCCGGAACAAGGATATGCATTCCAATGCCATTGAGAAGCTGCTTAAACATAGCTTACCGCTGGCAGTCACTCTGTTAGCTGGGCTCTTGAGGAGCAAGAAGGAGGACGAGTGGACCGGTGTAATTAATAAACTGCAGGAAGGGCAACAAGCAGAAACGAAGCAGAAGCACCAAGCAGAAGAAAACCGAGAATCGAAGCAGAAGCAGCAAGCAGAAGAAAACCGAGAATCGAAGCAGAAGCAGCAAGAAGAAGAAAACCGAGAATTGAAGCAGCAGCAGCAAGAGAAAGAACAAAACGAATGGTTGCAACATGTTGGGGAAGAAGATCAACAAGAAGAACAGCAACAGCAAGTGAAACAACAATCAGGAAAGCAGCAGCAGCGAAAGTCTGTAGGCATACCATTATGGCGGCCTCTAATTGACAAGATCCTCATGCTGAGCTTCGACGATCTCCCTCCTCACCTCAAACAATGCTTCCTTTACTTCGCTGCACTCAAGGCCGAGGAGGATATTGATTCAGAGAAACTCATTCGCCTATGGGTGGCTGAGGGGCTTGTGCATGCCACTGATGGGACGATGGAGGAGCAAGCGCAGGATTATCTCAAGAAGCTGATCTCCCGATGTCTAATCAATTTGGTCCAGATGGACTATAACAACAATATTATCACCATCAGCATCCACGAACACGTCCTTGCCTTCACCATGTCAGAGGCACGTGAGACCAATTTTCTCCAAGTCCATCACAGCACCACTGACCTTCCTCGCACAGCCATACGCCGGCTTGCCCTTCAAAATGCATTTGATCCACAAACAAGGCTGACCTTTGCCACCCCAAAACTTCGCTCCTTGTTGTGTGAATTTCCAGAAGCCCCTGTTGGTCATGATGCCAACAAGAGCAGAGTCATCTCAAAGGTGTGGGGGCTCATCAGAGGCCGTGTGAACAACTTCAACATACATCGGTGCAAGTTTTTAAGAGTGATTGATCTCAAAGGTGCAGTGCAACGATCTACCTTACCGGATGAGATTGGGTGGCTGATCCATCTAAGGTACCTCGGACTCTCAGACACTAGGTTGAAGAGACTTCCAGGGTCTGTCAAGGATCTCCGCAATCTGCAAACACTGGACATAACTGGCACACCAATAGAAGCGGTTCCACAGGATTTCTGGAAGCTCCATACACTCCGGCATGTGCTAGCACGACGTCTCAAGAATGGACCTCACCAAGTCAACACACTGAACAACCTCCAGACCCTCCATGGCGTGCCTTGGGGACCATGGGCTCATAATAAGAGGTTGACCAACCTCCGGTCCCTACAAGTGTGGAAGCTAAGGACTAGTGAACACTGTAAGGATCTTCTCACTTGTCTTGCCAGCATGGAGTGCCTTACGTCACTGGATATGGAAGCCGAGGAAGGAGTTAATCTCCTATTAGATGAATTGCTTACTATGCTAGTCCTGCGCAATCTTCAATGTCTTAAATTAGATGGAGCAGTGCAAGGAGCAATACGGAGTTACAGCTATCTGCTCCCTAACCTCAGCAAGCTAGAGCTTTGCAAGTCAAGATTAGCACAAGAACACATCGACATGATTGCTGACTTGCCAAACCTTCTAGAGCTTATGCTTGGGAAAGATTCATATAAGCAGGAAGACATGGTTATTCCTTATCATGGGTTCCGTGAACTACGAAAGCTCCAGCTCAGTGGATTGACAGAATTGAAGGCATGGGAGGTACAAGTACCAGAAAATAAGGTAACACTCCAGCACCTTGAGTATATGTCCATCTTCAGCTGTACCGAACTGACAATGATCCCCGAGTACCTGAAAGAGCTGCCATATCTTGTCCTGCTGACATTCCACGACTTGCCAAAGCTTCTCAAGCTCCCCCCATTGTGGAAATTCAAATCAACCAATCTAAAAATACTGTTGGGGGAACAGGTGTAATGCATCCGAAGTGCACCGATGTTTGGTGGCGGACACAAGATTGGCAGCAGCCAACGGAGGGCAGTGGTGCCAGAGGAGCATTGTTTGAGAGGAAATTCATCATGCCCACTTGTACTGTCACAAAAAAAATGTTGATCCAACTAGAACTTTCATTTGATAATATGCCAGCTCTATGTGCAAGTTGATGAAAATCATTACATGTACCTTGTTCTTTGACAATTCATCTCCTGCATTTTAAATTAATATGCAAACTAATACTTGTTATATTGGTAAAATTGCTCACTAGAATAGAATTATTGGTTCGTAAAGGGTCTATAAGTAGTCATGGAAGGTAGGAACCACCCTTAGAGCAGATACAATGGTATAGATGTGAGAACCCGCGTTTTTAGACCTAACCTCGTAGCAGTAATCGGGGTTTTAGCAGCGGTTAAGCTTTTCTTAGTGGTGAGTTAATGATAGTATTAGATCGCTCCTAATTAGCTGAAGCATATCGCATCATTCATACACTCTCGTCATTCAGCACAACAATGTGATCAAGTCGGTAAATAAAATGCCTTGTCATTTGCATTAGACAATAACTCAGCAATTGCATTGTTTACATTAGTACATCTTACCTCACCCAGCCTTAAAGCCAATTGGTAGCACAAGTGCCTAGACTCATTTCCCTTCTGCTCACAAGCACCACAGTGCAACCTCATCCATTTCACCAGATCACAGCCACGTTCACCCATGCAAAGTCACAGTACGTCCTCATCCGTTTGCACACCATTCAACCCCCCCTGCCATCACAAGCCGAGCAAAGACCTCTATTTCCCAATTTCACTCATTCATCCCCATTCCCTTCCCGGGCCCGTGGCCAGCGTAGCTGTGGAGACCGAAGAACCCAGGTCGCCAGGAGCTCGGCGTCGCCACGGCCGGCGACACCACCCTGCTCACCGCCGGCATCCCCACACTAAACATCGTCGGCCATCCTCGCAGAACAATCACACCAAAGCAATCGCAATCAATCTCCCATCACCAGGTAAAAGCATCTACCTTTTGAGCTTGAGGTGAGCACATTCATACCTCCAGTAACCTTTCCACTCCAGATCCACCACCCATTGACCTGCATACATGCATTCATCAGTTGAACGTCTAGCAAGAATCTAGTTGAACAATAGGAGGAGGGGTCTCGGTTCTTCGGCGCCGGCGGCCGGTAGGCCGAGCCGGCCAGACCCAAGCTCTAGGTCGATAGATCCGGGATCCAAGCGGGGAGCTAGCCTCAGGTCGGCAGGGGCCGAGCCGAGGGAAGAGGGGAGGCTTCAGTGCTTGGTGCCAGCGGCCGGGCCAAAGTCCCCGGGACCGGTAGATCTCGCACCACCGAGGCAGCCTCGGGTCGACGTGGACTGAACCGAGGGGAGGCGAGGGCGCAGCGGCGCTGGCCTCTAGCTGCGCCGGGAGAAGTCGACCGAGGAGGCAGAGTCGGGCCGAGCCGTGCTCGTGAAGATCGGCTGGAGAGGACCGAGAGTAGCGGCGCCGGTCTCTGGCCGCGTCGGTGAGGAGGCAGCAACCGGAGCTGGACCGAGCCTAGGGGAGCGGCGCGGGACCAGATCTGAGCCGAGCTGGGCCGAAGGGGGGAGCTGGAGGGCGGTGGCGTCGGGTGAGCCGAGAGAGGGAGCAGAGAGGAGGAGTTGGATGCCGGCCGCAGTGCCGACGGCGCCGGGAGCTGGCGCGAGGAAGAGTCAAGGGGCGGCGGCGCTTTGGGGCTGGAGGGGAAGAAGGGGATCAGGAGAGAGAGATTAGGGGAATGCGGTGCTTGTTGGGGGTGGGCCGGCCGAGTAGGGGTGGTAAGAGAGAGAGATTAGGGGAGAAGATTAGGGTTAGGTTAGGACTTTAGATTTAGGAGTGGGTAAATCTTAGTTGATTATAGATTCTTGTTGTTCTGTGGTTTTGCTGCTAGAGTAGGTTGTATAGCTATTCCTTCTGTTGCTATTAAGCTAGCTGGTGCGTATAGACAGTCGGGCGACTTTCGGGAAGTGCTAACTTCGCCTAGATCTCGAAAAGGTTTTAGTTAATTAAAACGTGCTAACTTGTAGTCGTCACTAATTTATGTATTCCTATTATCACTCAAATCAAATACGTATTTACTTATATTATTATTCGTGTTGCCGACTTGCTACAGAAGACGAATCAAAGCCTGCACGAGCAAATGACTGTAATTTCATCGGCGCCAACCCTTCCTACGTCCACGAAGGCAAGCGACCCTCTTGAACATGAATATAGTTACTTTAAAAATATACCCCATCTTGCACTATTATAAGTATTGCATCAAAATGGTTTGTCAAAACCTAAAGAAAATGATTGAGATAAGATGATTAAGATGATTGAGAAAGAAATGAGACTTACTAGGAGGGTAAAAGGGAGCCCTGGCTGGGGAAAAGCGACGATGAGGTAAGAGGTGGGCCCCTTTTTACATATGGTTATAATATTAGGACCAACAAAACTCTTGCTCGGTCAGATGTCGTACATTCAGTGCCAACCATTTTCCCGTTTCGACGGGCAGAAAATGCTACCTTGTTACGTGACTATGCTCTCCACATCGGGTAAGTAATAGGTATGAGTGAATGAGATGGAGGAACCCAGGACCGGTGGGGGAAAGTCCGGAAGTGGGGGATCCAAGGCGCTATAGCGCAAAGGTGGAGTGTTGAGTGCAGGATAGAAGCTGCCTCAACCAACCTCACCAGAACTCGGTGGATGATGAGGTCAGCACCATGACTAAATCTGCACCGACGGAAGGTGATGGGTGGTGAAATTAATCACGTAACCTGGAAAACGTTCTGTATTCTGATCTCGAATCCGCATCTAAGGCAATGCGGTGGACCATGTTCACGAAGAGTTCAGAATAGCTATGGGTAAAGTGGTGCAAATCCTGCGCAGTGCTAAACTAAATCATGAATTCATGCCAGTCTCTAGGATTGGAGTCTACGGGAACCACAGGGGGTCTATCGTCTCTCCGAGTGACTAGTAGAGTTTTCAGTATTAAAACTTGCCACTTAATTGTCGATATCTATTTTCTAAAGTGAGATGATTTAGAAATTGTGATAATGAATAGAGATAGTGCATCCTGTGCATCTTTTGCTATTAATGCTTGCTGAGTACTTTTGTACTCAACCTTGTTAGTATTCTCCTTTGTAGACCCTAATCCAGCAGGGAATTATCCCGAGTGGGGCGAAGGCAGTGCAGGTACAGATGAGACCGCAGGAGGCGAGGATCCTTACTACGAGAAGCAGGGCGAGATGGACACCATATTTGACTCATGGGACGACTAGGAGGCCAGTTGAGCTTGGCAGGCAAGAAGGGGGAATAGTCTCATTTTGGCTATGTAAATTAGTATGTGTGTCGTAAGACCTTAGCCCTGCGTGGCTAACTGTTTAAATAAAGGACAGTTTATATCTTATTGTTCTGATGCGCTAACTCTGGTAAGGCTTACTATTCGTTAGAGCGGTGTTCTACCGGGCAAACGAATAGTAATCCGTATGCTTAAGTGTGATTACCCTTCGGGATAATCACACGGGCTGTCACAGATGGTATCAGAGCAATAGATTAGGGCCACGCTAATAAGATAGAAACCCTTGCATAACTTAAGTATGCCCCTCTACTTGCTATACGGCACTAAGTATCTTAGTAATCCTTGTCTTGAGGTCATTTTCTCTCTCACCTCTGATCAAAATTATTATGTTAAAAGCTTACCTTTCTTTAAAAGTGACAGCCATACTAACATAGAACTCTTCCCTTTTCTGCAGGATGAGTAGGTCCAGGCTTCCACCGGAGCGAGTGCGAGGACAGCATGTGCTCATGCTGGGGAGGCTACTGCATCACTTAGGGGCACCCTTCCCGGATTTCTTTCAGGAGACGGGCGGTCTGGGTGATATCCCTTTAGTAGGAGTCATAGTTACAGGGATTCCCCTGGATCGCAGTTATTATGTAGAGTATACGTCGGAGTGGCGTACTTCAGACGACTACGGACCATTGCAGGAGGCAGCCCATAGGGCCATCCACGCCCTTAGGGCTCACTTTAGTGATCACCTGAGGAGTTCTCAGTTCGGAGGGTTACCAGCCGTAACCCCAGGAGGGTTAGGTTTGCAGTTTGGACATAGCACCACTTCTAGCTACCCATATCCACCACCTTCTCCTGCCACAGCAGTCTTGCAGCGTGATACTACAGAAACAATGTTGATGGCTAGTACCATGTTGTATGATTCGACCCAGGGAGCTTTAGCTAGAGCTGAGAGTTCCAACCTCTGGCAGCAGCGGTTCCATATCTTGCAGGCTCTTCAGGAGACCCGCTATACCCCTACTTCTGCTGCTCCACCATACCCACCCACGCACTCTCCTTCCGACCTGCAGCCCGCCTTCCTATACAGTCCCACCCACAGTTCCACCTCCCGCTCCACCCATAGTTCCACCTACAGTTTCACCTACAGCTCCACCATCAGACCCACCCATTGATCCAGCTGTACCCCTACCTTATACCTTTTACTCCTTCATAGCTGATGATTTTACCTCCGTACCTCCCGCAGTTCCTGTCCCTGACCCATTCTACGACCCTTTCGTCCCCATCCCTTCTCCTCCTTACCCATATCCACATGTTCCCACACCACCATCCCAGGGAGATTTAGGAGATACCATTGCCCCGCCACCAGATTGTCCACTTCCCCACCGTTTGAGATGGGAGTTCCGTGGTCCCCACATCACAGTGCATCCGGACCCTATTAGAGACACCACCCTTGTTCATGAGGCTTTCCGTACTTACTTTGGAGATCCCAGCAGCAGCCCGGCGGCTAGGGGAGGCGCCAGCCCTAGTCAGGGGAGTGGCGACAGTGAGGAGAGTGATCCAAAGGAGTGGTAGTTGGAGGTCCCTTAGTTGTGTCAGTCAGGAGTAGCCTGTTGTTGGTTCGGAGTTCACCCTTGTTGTATTTGTTGCTATCCTCAGTGTATCAGTTGGTGTTGTATTAGAACTTGTTGTATGTTTATGTTTCAGTGAGTGTTCAGTTCGTTTCTTGACCTAGGGTAGAATGCTTGAGACTATAGGTGGTGAGGCATCAATATAAGATCATAAGTTGCATGCCGAGGGTAGAGGCTTGCAGTAGAATTCTGGTATGGACCGGCTTTTTCAGTTTTTGGATAAGCTTGGACCATGCACGTTAGTCTCCTTATCTCTTCATCTCTATAACCAATGTGATCCATCAGCCTCTCAAGTGAATCGGTAACTACTTAGAGAAAATGCAGCTAATGGCTGACGGAGTAAAAAGATGTCGTATCCTCTTTCTGCACTTCAGTTTTCCCGGACGAGTGGTCCGTGGCACTCGAGCGCAGTAGCTCGCGCACCAGAACGAAATCTCGGCGCACTCGTGAATGAGCCTGAGCGGTCCCAAACACGTGGTTTGGGCGGTCTTGAGAACGGGATCTCAAGCGTACCTGGGCACGTGGATCCAGGGTAGTGTAGGTCGCACTCAAAGGCAAGCTCTGAGCGGTCCCAAACACGTGGTTTGGGCGATCTTGAGAACGGATCTCAAGCGTGACTGAGCACGAGAGACTCAGGTAGTATAGTATTTGAATCTTTTTGCATCTCTATGTTTCTTGGTGTCATTTGGTTACCTGTGTGTGGCTTAACCCAACTCAACCCGCGGGGCAGCTCTGTCAGATTAATATGATGATCCCTTCCTCACCTCAAGCGACTGCTAAATCTTAAAAGAGCAAATAAAGCAAGCAGGAAAGACTCACCAAGTTGCTAATCGCGACAAGTGTAACCCAAACCCCCCCCCCTTCTCCTAACCTCTTTGTTTTCCTTCAAGATGGAAGGTCAAGGACACGAAGATCAAGGACTGGGACTAAGGTTGGGTTTACCCTCACTAGAAGCACCAACGGGAGATCCACCAGTGGACCTCAATGAGCCCGCTCCTGGCCAGTCCAGAACTGTAGCATTTCCAGAAGCTAGCCAGCAGGCACCTACCAGAACTGCAGATCCACTAGGAGTAATGGCTGAGGTTTTTCGATTCCTCGAGAATTCCAGGAGGGAGCTGAAAACTCCAGGAAGGAAGCTCAGGAGAACCAGAACCGCTTCATGGAAGCACTCCTAACTCGAGTAGCCCCTACCACCTCACAGCCAACCCGCGGGGTTAGTCTGGGTGACTTTCTCCAGACTCGCCCTCCCACCTTTGCCAAGGCCACTGATCCCTTGGACGCCAGTGACTGGTTAACTGAGGTGGAGAAGAAATTGGACACGGTCGGATGTTCTAATGAGGAGAAGGTTCGGTATGTCGCGCACCAGTTAACCTGACCCGCAGCCACATGGTGGCTAAACTATCACCGTAATCGTGTCAGCGAGCAACCCATCACTTAGGCTGAATTTAAGATTCGTTTCACTGAAACTCATGTGCCTACTGGAAGAATGGAGTTAAAGAAACGAGAATTTCGAGCTTTATCTAAAGGAGGGAAAAAGATGGTTGAATACTTGAGCCAATTCAATGATCTTTCCCGCTACGCTCCAGCCGATGTCGACACCGAAGAGAAGAAAATAGAGAAGTTCCTAAATGGAATGCAACCCTACCTGAAAATGCTCCTATCCATTCACAAAATAACTGAATTCCAGGACCTGGTAAATCGAGTCATAATTCTGGAAAATGAACATTCTAACTTGACAGAGGAGAGAAGGAAGAAGGCTAAGACAGATCACCATCCACATAAATTCCAGATGCCTCGTCCCTACCTGCATCAACAGCCTCCACTCGATTTGGGCACGCTCCACTCGATTTGGGCCGCCCAATTTTAGATCCTACAATCCATCTTTTCAGAGACCTGTAACTTCGAGACAGCCAGTAGCGGTAGCTCTGAAGTGTGCAAAGTGTGGAGGAAGCCACTTCACTAAAGACTGCATGAGCGGCACAGGAGCATGCTTCAACTGCAGAAGACTTGGTCACCGCAAGGCCGATTGTCCTTACCCATAGAGAACATCTGGGACTCCAACACAACCTGCAGTTGTGCCCAGACTACCTGCCCCAGCACCATCTCAAGCTAGCCGCATAAGTCAGCCCAAAGGCAACCAATCGTTCACTGGAGGAACTGGAAGAGGAGAACCAGCGCGTCTGACGCATGTGACGGCCGAGCATATTGGGGAAGCTACTGATGTGATCACGGGTAAGTTGTTAATTCCACCTGCTTCAGGTACTGTTCTCTTTGACCCTGGAGCAACTCACTCGTTTATTTCTCACAAGTTCCTAGTAGAACATAAATTGACATCTGAGCCGTTGGAAAAACCAATGGGAGTTAGTACGCTGCAGGGACGTTAGAGGTGACGTTGATTAGAAAGAATCAAGCTGTCATAATTCACAACACCAAGTTCCTAGCAAATCTCTTTGTAATCAACCTAACGGGTTTAGAAGTAATCCTGGTATGGACTGGTTATCTACTCACGGAGTAAACATAGACTGTGAAACTAAGCAAGTATCCATCAGGAAGCCCGACGGGACCCGTCTGCAATATATTGGGGCAAGAACCCAACATAAACCACCCGACCCCAGTCTAGCCAATCTTCAAGTAAAAGAACTAAAAGACATACCAATAGTGAAAGACTTCCCAGATGTTTTCCCTGACGAACTGCCGGGCAAGCCACCGACTAGGGAGGTCGACTTCACTATCAACCTAATTCCCGGAACAGCCCCAATTTCCAAAAGGCCGTACAGAATGAGTAAGGAAGAGCTAGTAGAACTTAAGAAGCAATTGGATGAGCTAGAGTCTAAAGGATTCATTAGAGAAAGTACATCACCATGGGGAGCCCCGGTCCTCTTTGCACCAAAGAAAGACGGGGGAGTAAGGTTGTGCACAGACTATCGGGAATTAAATAATATTACTATAAAGAATAAGTACCCGCTACCTCGAATCGACGATCTCTTTGATCAACTAAAAGGAGCACGGGTATTTTCGAAGATCGATCTGAGATCTGGATACCACCATATTCGAGTCAACCCTAGTGACATTAAAAAGACTGCTTTTGTCTCACGATATGGGCATCATGAATACACGGTAGTTCCATTCGGAATGACCAATGCCCCTGCAGTATTCATAAATCTAATGAATAAATTGTTTATGAAGTACCTGGACAAATTTGTGGTGGTCTTTATTGATGACATCTTGATCTATTCGAAAAGTGAGGAAGAACATGTGCAGCACCTCACTGTTGTCTTAAAAGTCCTCAGAGAGAATCAACTTTTTGCCAAATTCAGTTAATGTGAATTCTGGTTAGACCAAGTAGCATTCCTTGGGCACATTATCTCCAGAAGAGGAATCGAAGTGGATCCTTCCAAAATCGAAACCGTTACCTCATGGAAATGTCCAACAAATGTTACTGAAGTCCGGAGTTTCCTGGGATTCGCGGGATATTACCGGAGATTTATAAAGGGATTCTCTCAAATCACCTCACCCCTCACAAAACTCTTGAAGAAAGACGCAAAGTTCGTATGGACGGAAATGTGTGAGAAGAGCTTCCAGGAGCTGAAACAGCGCCTAACCACTGCACCGGTCTTATCCCTACCTAAAGAAGGAGTTGACTACGTGGTTTATTGTGACGCATCAAAGCATGGGCTGGGATGCGTATTAATGCAGGAGGATAAAGTCATTGCATATGCCTCCAGACAATTAAGGCCCCATGAGCTAAATTATCCTACTCATGATCTTGAACTGGGAGCTGTAGTGTTTGCCTTGAAGATTTGGAGACACTACTTGTACGGGTCTAAGTGTACATTGTACAGTGACCATAAAAGCCTCAAATATATTTTTACCCAGAAAGAACTGGATATGAGGCAAAGAAGATGGTTAGAACTAATTAAAGATTATGATCTAACCATAACCTACCACCCAGGAAAAGCTAATGTGGTAGCAGATGCTCTTAGCAGAAAGTCTCGTTGCCATTACCTTTCCACTGAGAGCCATGCCCCTGATTTAATCCAAACCCTGGCCAGAATGGAGATAGAAGTGAAAACTACGACTTCAGAAGCTACCATTGCTGCCATGGTATTCCATCCCACCCTTCGTGATCAAATCCAAGAACACCAACTGTCTGACCCCTTTATCAAGGAAGAGAGTCAACGTATCAAATCAGGCCAACCCTCTTAGTTCCAAATCGACAACTCCGGAATTTTGTGGCGACAAGCTAGAATTTGCGTTCCCGATCAACCACAAATTAAGGAGACCATCCTACGAGAAGCTCATGATACTCAGTACACTATCCATCCGCAGAATAAAAATGTATCGGGATTTGAAGGAAACTTTTTGGTGGCCAAACATAAAGCAAGCTATAGCAGAATATGTAGGCCAATGTGACACCTGCCAAAAGGTCAAAGTAGAACACCAACGTCCCGCAAGACTGTTAAAACCATTGGAAATACCCGAATGGAAATAGGAGGATATCTGTATGGACTTCATAACAGGTCTTCCTCTCACCATCAAAAAGAAGGATGTCATTTGGGTTATCGTGGATCGTCTTACAAAATCAGCCCACTTCATTGCCACTAATCAGAAATACTCCACAAATAAGCTCGTTGAGCTCTATATAGAAAGAATAATTACTCTACATGGGGTACCGAAGACCATCACATCAGATAGAGGATCAGTGTTTGTTTCTGGTTTCTGGAAGAGCTTACAAACTGCCTTGGGCACCACCCTCAATTTTAGCACAGCCTATCATCCACAAACTGATGGGCAGACTGAGCGGGTAAATCAAATCCTAGAAGATATGCTAAGAGCGTGCATGTTGAATTTCGAGGAATCATGGGAAAAATGTCTAGCCCTAGTGGAGTTTGCATACAATAACAGCTATCAATCTAGCATTCAAATGGCTCCGTATGAAGCTCTCTATGGCAGGAAGTGCAGATCACATATATGTTGGTATGAAGTTGGAGAAAGACCACTGCTAGGACCTGAACTCGTACGGGAGAACGATGAGAAGATTCAATTAATTCGAGAACGCCTCAAGATTGCCCATAGTAGGCAAAAGAGCTATGCTGACAAGCACAGGAAAGACCTCCAGTTCGAAGTCGAGATTATGTATATCTCAAGATATCACCTATGCGGGGAGTACGCAGATTTGGACTAAAAGGGAAACTAAATCCGCGTTACGTGGGACCCTTTCGGATTCTAGAGCGTAAGGGCACTCTTGCATATAAACTGGAGCTACCAACCCAACTATCGCGAGTTCATGATGTCTTTCATGTCTCTCAACTGCGAAAATGTCTAAGAGAGCCCTCACAGCATGTAACCAACCTCGACATACCTTTGCAAGATGATTTGACTTACGAAGAACGCTCGGCGAAAATTCTAGCAACCGAAGACCGCCAGTTAAGGAACAGGATGATACGCTTCTGCAAAGTGTTGTGGAAAAATCACTCCGTGCGAGAAGCTACATGGGAGAAGGAGAAAGAACTGCGCGAAGTTTACCCCAACCTGTTCAAGTGAGATTTTAATTTCGGGGGCGAAATTTGTTTTTAAGTGGGGTAGGATGTGAGAACCTGCGTTTTTAGACCTAACCTCTAGCAGTAATCGGGGTTTTAGCAGTGGTTAAGCTTTTCTTAGTGGTGAGTTAACGATAGTATTAGATCGCTCCTAATTAGCTGAAGCATATCGCATCATTCATACACTCTCGTCATTCAGCACAACAATGTGATCAAGTCGGTAAATAAAATGCCTTGTCATTTGCATTAGACAATAACTCAGCAATTGCATTGTTTACATTAGTACATCTTGCCTCACCCAGCCTTAAAGCAAATTGGTAGCACAAGTGCCTAGACTCATTTCCTTCGCTCACCAAAGACCACAAGGCAACCTCATCCATTTCACCGGTTCACGACCACGCTCACCCTCGCAAAGTCACAAGCATGCCCTCATCCGCTTGCACACCATTCACCCCCCGCCATCACAAGCCGAGCAAGACTCTCTATTTCCCAAATTTCACTCATTCATCCCCATTCCCTTCCCAATCCGAAGCCGGTGTGTCATGGAGACCGAAGAACCTGTGTCGCCAGAGCTCGGCGTCGCCACGGCCGGCGACACCACCCTGCTCACCGCCGGCATCCCCACACTGAACATCATCGGCCATCCTCGCAGAACAATCACACCAAAGCAATCCCAATCAATCTCCCATCACCAGGTAAAAGCATCTACCTTTTGAGCTTGAGGTGAGCACATTCATACCTCCAGTAGCCTTTCCACTCCAGAACCACCACCCATTGACTGCGCATACATGCATTCATCAGTTGAACGTCTAGCAAGAATCTAGTTGAACAATAGGAGGAGGGGTCTCGGTTCTTCGGCGCCGACGGCCGGTAGGCCGAGCCGGCCAGACCCAAGCTCTAGGTCGATAGATCTGGGATCCAAGAGGGGAGGTAGCCTCAGGTCGGCAGGGGCCGAGGGAAGAGGGGAGGCTACGGTGCTTGGTGCCGGCGGCCGGGAGGCCGAGCCGGCCGGGCCAAAGTCCCCGGGATCGGTAGATCTGCGCGCCGGGGAGGCAGCCTCGGGTCGACGTGGACCGAGCCAAGGGGAGGCGAGGGCGCAGCGGCACTGGTCTCTGGCCACGCCGGTGAGGAGGCAGCAACCGGAGCTGGACCGAGCCTAGGGGAGCGGCGCGGGACTAGATCTAGGCCGAGCTAGGCCGAAGGGGGGAGCTGGAGGCGGTGGCGTCAGGTGAGCCGAGAGAGGGAGCAGAGAGGAGGAGTTGGGTGCCGGGCCAGCAGTGCCGACGGCGCCGGGAGCTGGTGTGAGGAAGAGTCAAGGGGCGGCGGCGCTTTGGGGCTGGAGGGGAAGAAGGGGATCGGGAGAGAGAGATTAGGGGAGTGCGGTGCTTGTTGGGGGTGGGCCGGCCGAGTGGTGGTGGTAAGAGAGAGAGAGATTAGGGGGGAAGATTAGGGTTAGGTTAGGACTTTAGATTTAGGAGTGGGTAAATCTCAGTTGATTATAGATTCTTGTTGTTCTGTGGTTTTGCTGCTAGAGTAGGTTGTATAGCTATTCCTTCTGTTGCAATTAAGCTAGCTAGTGCGTATAGATAGTTGGGCGACTTTCGGGAAGTGCTAACTTCGCCTAGATCTCGAAAAGGTTTTAGTTAATTAAAACGTGCTAACTTGTAGTCGTCACTAATTTATGTATTCCTATTATCACTCAAATCAAATACGTATTTACTTATATTATTATTCGTGTTGCCGACTTGCTACAGAAGACAAATCAGCATAAACCGGAGCAGCTGACCAGAATTTCATCGGCGCCAACCCTTCCTACGTTCACGAAGGCAAGCGACCCTCTTGAACATGAATATAGTTACTTTAAAAATATACCCCATCTTGCACTATTATAAGTATTACATCAAAATGGTTTGTCAACACCTAAAGAAAATGATTGAGATAAGATGATTAAGATGATTGAGAAAGAAATGAGACTTACTAGGAGGGTAAAAGGGGGCCCTGGCTGGGGAAAAGCGACGATGAGGTAAGAGGTGGGCCCCTTTTTACGTATGGTTATAATATAAGAACCAACAAAACTCTTGCTCGGTCAGATGTCGTACATCAGTGCCAACCATTTTCCCGTTTCGATGGGCAAAAAATGTTACCTTGTTACGTGACTATGCTCTCCACATCGGTTAAGTAATAGGTGTGAGTGAATGAGATGGAGGAACCCAGGACCGATGGGGGAAAGTCCGGAAGTGGAGGATCCAAGGCGCTATAGCGCAAAGGTGGAGTGTTGAGTGCAGGATAGAAGTTGCCTCAACCAATCTCACCAGAACTCGGTGGATGATGAGGTCAGCACCGTGACTAAATCTGCACCGACGGAAGGTGATGGGTGGAGAAATTAATCACGTAACCTGGAAAACATTCTGTATTCTGATCTCGAACCCGCATCTAAGGCAATGCGGTGGACCATGTTCACGGAGAGTTCAGAATAGCTATGGGTAAAGTGGTGCAAAGCCTGCGCAGTGCTAAACTAAATCATGAATTCATACCAGTCTCCAGGATTGGAGTCTACGGGAACCACAGGGGGTCTATCGTCTCTCCGGTGACTAGTAGAGTTTTCAGTATTAAAACTTGCCACTTAATTGTCGAGATCTATTTTCTAAAGTGAGATCATTTAGAAATTGTGACAATGAATAGAGATAGTGCATCATGTGCATCTTTTGCTATTAATGCTTGTTGAGTACTTTTGTACTCAACCTTATTAGTATTCTCCTTTGTAGACCCTAGTCCAGCAGGGAATTATCCCGAGTGGGGCGAAGGCAGTGCAGGTACAGATGAGACCGCAGGAGGCGAAGATCCTTACTACGAGGAGCAGGGCGAGGTGGACACCATATTTGACTCATGGGACGACTAGGAGGCCAGTTGAGCTTGGCAGGCAAGAAGGTGGAATAGTCTCATTTTGGCTATGTAAATTAGTATGTGTGCCGTAAGACCTTAACCCTGCGTGGCTAACTGTTTAAATAAAGGGCAGTTTCTATCTTATTGTTCTGATGTGCTAACTCTGATAAAGCTTACTATTCGTTGGAGCGATGTTCTACCGGACAAAAGAATAGTAATCCGTATGCTTAAGTGTGATTACCCTTCGGGATAATCACATGGGGCGTCACAATAGACAACTGTTGTCTATAATACTCCTCAATGTTATCTGTAGACAGCGCTAAAGACAACTCCTAAAATGGGTTGTCTTTATGCATGTTTCTATAGACAACTCCTTTATGTATAATATATCTTGTTTCTCATGTTACAGTCGATTATTGCATGAGATACGGTTCAATTCTCTATGATTCCCTTCTCTCATCCACATCATCTCATGTCCTACGTAACAAGACTTACAGACAGCTGGCGTCTTACTATTATACATGCTCAGAACAAAAATTACGACCTTGATCACAAGGATAGTTATGGACAGTGCATATTAAGGCGGATTTCTGCGTGAACTGCTTAAGCATCCACCAATGCAAGTTTCTGCGTGTGGTTGACCTCCAAAGAATGGTGCACCGATCAACCTTGCCACACGAGATTGGGTGGCTGATCTATCTTCAGTACCTGGGGCTCGCGCATACTGGGTTGAAGAGACTTCCTTGGACTATCAAGAATCTCCGCAGTCTGCAAACACTGGATATCACCGACACCGAAATAAAACAAGTTCCAAAAGGGTTTTGGAAGATTAAAGCGCTCCGGCTTGTGCTGGCACGGCACATCAAGAATGGTCTAAGCCAAGACAATGCCTTAAACAACCTCCAGACCCTCCATGGTGTTCACTGGAAAAGCTCTGCATTGAAGAAGTTGATCAACCTCCGGTCCCTGGGACTACAGAGAATTAATTGTTGAGATTGCTCCTTTTCTTGCTTGGGGTTCAAGATCCGAGAGGGAAGGGTAGAGAGGGAGAGAGGGCATTGACCGTCGGAGGTAGAGGAGGAGCTGGCCATGGCGGCTCGTCGGTGAAGTCTGCGCACGGGCAGCGACGGTCGGGGAAGAAGGATGACGGCGGTGGTGCTTCTCAGATCGGGTTAGGGTTTGTCGGTGGTGATGGTGGCGGCACGGTCAACCTCGTCATGTGTGCCGTCCCGGCCCCCACCTCTATATGTGGCGGCGCGACAGGGCCCACCACCAAATGGGTTGGCGCCCCGATCGTATGGCCGATCGGTGGCATTTGGCCGTTGGGCCAAATGCCCTGAGATCATTTTAACATTCTCCCCCTTGATCTCAATCTATGCTTTATCTTTAATTACAATTGTTTACACATTCCATCACAAATTAGTGCATAGAACATGTCTCATCGTCATGGTCAATCGCCGATAGATTTAACAGTTACAATACATCTCTCTGTTTTTGAAATAGTTACTTTAATCTTTTGGGCCATCTTTTAGTCCAGGAATCATAGGCTTTCCCTTAAACCCATGCCCGAACTTTATCTACATGTTCTCTCGAACACGTTGGGTGGTAAGCCTTTAGTAAGCGGATCCGCTAGTATCTTTCTAGCCAGAAGATCCCAAGAAAGAAGTGAAGTGCATGGGCCATACTTATATGCTCAAGACTTATAATTTGATCGGGGGCTCACGGCGAACTTTATCTTTCACAACATAGTACTTTATGTCAATGTGTTTGGCAAAGCACCACTTGACTTATTGTTGTGGGCATACGTTATGGACTGATAACCATGAACATAGTTCATTATCGCAACACCACTTGACTTACAACTTAAGTGGTCTATTGATGTCGTCAACCACTTTTAAACCGTATGAACTTCTTTAGCCGCCACACCCCCGTAGCCTCATAACATGCTACAAACTCGGCATACATTGTGGACGATGTAGTGACGGTTTGCTTTGAGCTTTTCCACGATATAGCTCCTCCAATGAGAGTGAACACATATCCGGATGTAGACTTTCTATCATCTCCCGCAAAATCGAATCAGATACCCCACTATATGGAGTGAATCGATCTTCTCAGATGTCATCATGGGGCCTTTTGTTCCTTGCAAATAACGCAAGACTTTCTTTATCAATTTCAATGTTCTATTCCGTGATTGCTCGAATCGCCAAGTAACCCAGTAACAAATGCTAAGTCGTATGTGTGCACACTTGAGCATACCGCAAGCTTCCGACACCAAGCATATGGAACCGATTTCATTTGATCGAGCTCAGATCTTGGTTCCCGGGCATTGAAAATCCCCATATCATGCGCCTTGACTATAGGTGCAGTGAAGGACTACTTTTATGCATACCAAATTTCTTTAAGATTTTCTCTATGTATGTCTTTGCGATAGTCCTAATATCCCTTTGTTTCTATCCCTGAATTTCGATCCTAGAACGAACGAAGCTTCACCAAGATCTTTCATATCAAAGTTTGAGGACAAAACTTCTTTGTCTCGAAGTGCATCGACATCACTACTAGCTAGTAGGATATCATCCACATACAGGATTAGGAAGATAAACTTCCCATCTTTAAACTTTGCATAAACACAATTGTCCTCTACATTCTCTTTAAACCCAAATTTTCTTATTGTACTGTCAAACTTCAAGTACCATTGTCTTGAAGCTTACTTTAACCCATAAATTGATTTCTTTAGGCGGCATCCCATTCTTTCATTTCCTTCCACGACAAAACCTTTCGGTTGTGCTATGTAAACATTTTCCTCCAAATCCCCATTAAGAAATGTCGTCTTTACATCCATCTGATGTAACTCTAAATCATAATGTGCTACTAATGCCATTATGATTCTGAAGGAATCTTTACATGAGACTGGAGAAAAAGTCTCATTGTAATCAATCCCTTCTCTTTGCGTAAAGCCTTTTGCCACAAGTCGCGCTTTGTATCTTTCTACATTCCCTTGGGAGTCAAGCTTTGTCTTGTAGACCCATTTACAGCCTACTGTTTTGGCTCCTTTAGGAATAATTTCCAAGTCCCAGACTTTATTAGTCTTCATGGACCTCATCTCCTCTTCCATGGCCTCAAGCCATTTTGAGGAATTTTCGCTTCTCATGGCTTCTTCAAATGAGGTGGGATCATCCTCCATTTGAAATTCCTCTGTATGATAAATCTGATAATCATCGAAAATAGCCGATCTTCTTATTCTTTGAGACCTCCTGGGCCTCCTCATTTGGTACATTTTCTGCTTGAGGTCATTGTTGCTCCCCTCATCTGTGGCAATGGGTTCTATAGGATCTGAAGAACAGTTCCTCATTCTCATTCATTGTTGCCACAGAGGAACAATAACAGTGCCGGCATCACAGTTGTCTTGCACCGGTCTGCAAAGGACAACAATGACGAGATGAAAAATGGTTCTTGAATCATCTGAGTGGGCGCATACACCGCTTCTCTTCAAGGTCAATCTCACGAGCTACCATACTTCCTCTCATCATTTCATCCTCTAAGAAGACAGCGTGTCTCGTTTCTACAAACTTTGTATATCTGTCGGGCAGAGAAACGAAACCTTTTGACTTTTCAGGTAGCCAATGAAATGGCAACTTCATCGCTTTGGGATCTAGCTTCCCAAGGTTTGGGTTAAATACTTTAGCCTCAAAGCACGACTCCCCACACACGTAAGTGGTTTAGTGAGGGAACTCTTCCTGTCCACAACTCGTACGGTGTTTTGGGCACCGACTTACTAGGAACTCTGTTGAGAATATGAATGGCGGTTTTCAACGCCTCCATCCATAGACTCAATGGCAGTGTGGAATAGCTCATCATGCTTCGCACCATATCCATCAGGGTACGGTTGCGTCTTTCAGCTACTCCATTTTGCTGAGGTTCGCCCGGTGTAGAATACTGGGCCACTATACCATTTTCCTGTAAAAACCTTGCAAAAGGTCCAGGAACTTGTCCATATGGGGTATGTCGACCGTAGTACTCCCCCCCACGGTCAGATCGGACTATCTTAATCTTTAAATCGTGTTGGTTTTCAACTTCAGCCTTAAATATCTTGAATTTATCCAAGGCTTCATTTCTTTCTTTGATTGGATAAATATATCCATAACGGGAGTAATCATCCGTGAATGTTATGAACGAGTCATATCCATCCACACTTTTCACAGGAAAAGGACCACAAATGTCTGTGTGAATAATTTGTAGAATTCATGTGCTTCTTTTGGCGTCCTTCTTAATTTTCTTTACATATTTTCCTTTAATGCAGTCTCTGCATTGTTCTAAGTCTGAGAACTCTAATGGAGGAAGAATATCATTCTTAACTAGTCTTTCTATTCTCCCCCTCGAAATATGGCCTAAACGACAGTGTCATAATTTCGACGACGCATCTAGAGTTCTCTTTCGTTTCCTGTTTACATTCGTAGACGAGGATTCATTCACTTTCTCGCACGCGACGTTCCCATTATCGCATACGACACTCACATCATCACATAATGATAACAAATAAAGCTCATTTTGTAAGATGGCAAGACCAACACATTCTTTATTAAACATTATTTCACAATTGCCATTTCCAAAATGACAATCATAACCATCATTGTCCAAACATGAAACACTAATCAAATTCCTCTGTAAAGAGGGAACATAAAGAACATCTCTAAGTAAAAGAGTGAAGCCATCAGCTAGCTCTAATGAAAGATCGCCAACTGCTTCAACTTCAGCTTGGACTCCATTTGCTACTTTAATGCATCTTTCTTTTCTTTGCGTATTCCTCGTCGAACGGAATCCCTGCATATTATTGGCAACATGAACAGTTGCTCCTGAATCAATCCACCAAGTAGATTTTGAATATTGTACATACAGGGACTCATTTATGAAGGTAATAATGTACTCACCTTTCTTTGCCATTATCATCTTTAAGTAATCAGAATGTTCTTCTTGTAGTGTCCCATCTTCTTGCAGTGAAGACACTAATTTACATCATCGCAAACTTATTCTCGTTGAGGTGATGGACATGGGCTTTTCCTTGTTCTTTGAGGAGAAGTTATGTTGAAGTTCTTTTCTTATTGTCCTTCACATAGTTGATAGAACCACCATGTGAGGATTTAAATCTTTCCTCCTCTTGTACACACATAGCTATGCACTTTTCTAAGTCTCATTTCTCGGTGCATGTTGTAGTTGACAACAAAGGTGTCAAACTTTTCCTAGCAAGGAAACAAAAATCAAATGAATAAGGAACTCATCCTTGAGAGCCAAATCCATTGGTTTAAGCTTGGATGCCAAGTTGCTCATCCTTAGTATGTGTTCTCTTATGCCACCGCCACCACCGAGTACTTTTCATGTCACAAGTCGCTTAATCACCGTGTAGCGTATGTCTTTGAAGAGCCAAGAACCGACTCTTTATTTTCTCAAGGTACTCGTGACGGTGTCACACTCTGCGATTGAGCCCACAATTGCGGGCTCAATCGTGTTCTTTATCACACCAAACATTTCTTATTGGCGGTGACTCCACTTTTATGATCAAGATCATATGCCATTTTATGGGAGCATAGTCCCTCTGCACAGTCCGCCAAGCAAAGATCGACCTCATTTTCATCCTCACCGGTGCCACGTGCTCAGGTGGGACACGGTGTGGTGACTACCCAGTCCACCTCAGCCAAGATGAAGGCCAGGTCAATCTTTTTCTTCCATTCACCATAGTTATCTCCTTTGAGAACCGGGATATCCCTGATGTAGCCCATCAAGGAGTATCCTCCTGAAAACACAATTCATATTCAGTGAGAACATAACAGCAAAATTATATGCCTTATTTCCAACGTTGGTCAAAAATACGACATACAATTAAATCAATTTTATCTATACATTAAATCTACATCACCGTTGGGCAGAAATAGAAATAATGCATAAAATCATCAATTAAAAAATTATAATATTGTTATTATCAACGTTGGTCAGAAAATAACAATATCATAAATTTCTTGAAATTATATCTATTTTTTCAAAATTAAATTCTCCCGTTGGTTCGAATTTAATAATGAAAAATCAATCAACATTAACTTTTGCAGCGGAAACTGTAATTATTCTAAAATAATTCATTATACAGAAGCATTATACTGTACTCATTTAATCTCTGAAAAATTAACACGTTGGTGCAAAAATTACAGAGATTTTGGATCAAATTTCAATCAAATTCACTTATAAATGCTTCTGAAAAACATTAAAACTCTTTTTCGGATTTTACTGTTCAAAATGGCCAATTCGGCCCATTCATGCGCCCACGGCCCACGGCGTGCCCAAAACCACGCGCGCATGGCCTCTTTCTCCCCGCCGAAAAGCGGAGGATCTCGGCCGTCCGTCGAATCCGATCTGATCGGACGGCCGGCCGTCTGTGGGCGGGATCAAAAACCCTGAAAACCTAACCCTAATCCCCATTCGGCTCCCCTCCACCCGAGAAAGGCGGCGGCGCGCGCGGGAGATGGGTGTCGGGCGATCAAGCTCACGCAGGCGGCGGGCGGTCCAGCGGCGGAGGCGCGCGCGGCTCCGTCGCGGCTCTCGGCGGCAGCCTGGCGAGCAGCCGCATGGACCGGCCACGCAGAGCCGCGACGGAGCTCGCGCCAGGCCAGAGGCGGCCGCGGGCCGCGCCTCCGCCCTCCGGACCGCCCGCCGTGCCGCCGGAGCTGGGACGCCCGACACCCATCTCCCGCGCGCGCCGCCGCCTTTCTCGGGTGGAGGGGAGCCGAATGGGGATTAGGGTTAGGTTTTCAGGGTTTTTGATCCCGCCGCGCGCACGGTCGGCCGTCCGATCAGATCGGATTCGATCGGACGGCTGAGGATCCTCCGGCCTTTTCGGCCCAAGGGGGAGAAAGAGGCCATGCGCGGTGGCCTTTTTGGGCCGGCCCGCCGTGGGCCGTGGGCGCATGAATGGGCCGAATTGGCCGTTTTGAACAGTAAAATCCGAAAAAGAGTTTTATGAAGACCTTGTGGATAGTCTCCGTAGCATGGAGTGCCTCACGTCCTTGGATTTGGATGCCAGGAGTGGAGTCGATCTCCCGTTACACCAACTGATTACCATGCTAGTCCTGCGCAATCTTCAGAGCCTTTAAGTTACATGGCAGAGTGAGCAAGTTGGCAGGAACCACAGAGGAACAGATCAGTAACTGGCCAAGTCACAGCTATTTGCTTCATAACCTCACCAAGCTCGGGCTCCACAACTCAGAATTAGAGCAAGCACATATCGACCTAATTGCTAAGGTGCCGAACCTTGCTGATCTCATCCTTGGGACAGGTTCATACGTTGGACAAGAGATGGTTATTCCAGCTGATGGGTTCCCTGAGCTAAAAAGGCTCCATCTCAACACATTGCCGAACCTGCAGAAATGGAGCATAGCTGAAGGTAGTGGGCCCGCACTCAAGCAACTTCAGCGAACATTTATTCTCAACTGCAATGATCTAAAAGAGGTCCTCCAACACCTGAAAACACTGAATCATCTGGTGCTGCTGGCGGTCCACAACTGTCCAAAAATCAGTGAGCTCCCCCGAGAAGCGATTTTCAGTCAAAAGAGTTGCTAATAGTACTGGAAGAGATGTCAGGCAAAGAAAAGGCAGACAACTCAATCAAGAACAAGACTGCGACCAATGATGCCTGATTATGTGATTCACAGTGGTGGAGACTACAAATGGTATGGAAGACATGGAAAATAATGCTCCATCGTGCTTAATGGGTTAATGGTGCGTTTGGTCCCTCTACTTTATTAACCGCCTTAATTTGGTTCCTTTTTTACTTCAAATGCATAAGATTTGGCCCCTCTTCTTTGGTTCACATTGATCATTAGGATGGATGGGAAACTGAGTCACATAGCAAGATGTTACTTATGTGGATCGAGATTGTATTTAATAGATATTTTGTATCCTCCTCCCTTATTTCTGCATGTATTAATAAGTGAAAGCATCTATTTGCAAAGCATATAGAATCCTAACAAGCAAGGAAAACAAAATGTCAAAATGTCTTCCTTGTAATTTAAATAACAGACAGTTTTAGCTCAACAATAATCCAACCATTTGTTAATATAAGCACTAAGGGTGAATCAATTTTGTAAATAAGGAGGTCCAATTTGGGTGATTTGAAAATAGTACGACCAAGGTGAGCCCATGAACAAATAAGTGGGGGCAAACGCGACGATATTTACCCTAACTTACCGAAGAAAACCCTAGAGGCTTTCTTTCGAGAAACGCCGATTTTTCTATTTTGTCATGCTATTGTTGATGAGAAACCACTAGGTTGATTGGCTGAAGAGAGTAATGCTTATGCTAGACGACAGTGGTTCCTTGAAGTAAACATAAGGCAAACGCATATGTCCCAGTTTCATGTTAGCTCTGTTTTTCGTAGCTAATTCAGCCCCTGCCCGAACCGAAAATAATGATTCAGCATTAGCAATGCGTGACGATTCTACGCGAGAAAAGGAGGAGAGAAAAAAAAGGACAGACGAAGAAGATGCACCTTAAGAATCTCACATGGACATTACGTCGAGTACGTAGCGAGCAGCGAGCCCGGCACCGTGCGGCGCGCATGCGAGGAGAGGGGATGGGCGAGCATAGCAGAGCCAGAGCGCACCTGGAGAAGGAAAGCGACTCGTCAACTCGAGACGCCGGAGGAAGATTGCAGCATTGCGTTGGTGCTTCTCTGATGGTATCGCGTCGAAGACCACCGCCGCCGCGCGCGACGCACGGTCATGGCTTCCGAACCGACGGGTGAAGTGTTTCCGCCCAACCACACAAACAACGGGCTAGCTAAAGTGGTAAATGGGCTGTTGCGATCTTCAGTTGGGGTGGAGGTCAACTAAAAATAATCTTAGCATATATTCTAGTTAAAGGTTGACCTAATATATTAGGTGTATCTTAGTATAAACTTAGTTATGTTAAGATGCTCTCAATAAACCGATATCGAGTCAATTACAAATCAAAATGTTAATAACTTTTACATACGAATCGGAATTAAATGAATCTTTTTGCTAAACTCATCAAAAAAATCATTCTCTATAATAATATGCACGAATATTTGGATTCTCTTGCTGTTGGATTTCTTTATCTATTTGTGTTTTACTCTTAGTTCTTTCGAATAGACGTTGGAATATGTGAGCAAAATTATCGACGATCAAGCGACCTCACTCTCTGAACAATATAAGCAAGGCAAACACCTCCTTTGATCATATTGATCCTAGTATTTTACTTATTGTACTTTATTTTGCAAATCCTATTATGCATGCGTGTATGTCTTGTATGAAATTGTATGTCTGGGAAAACAGTAGTGGTAAATCATATTTGTTGCATATATCTCCTTGAAAAAGTAATGTCTTACTATTGTAGCCATTAGATATGGGTTAGACAATATATAATGTCATCTGGGAATTTATGAGTGTGAGTTATCGCACAACTGCTTGCTAAAGTGATAGTTTTTCCGGAAAGAGATGTAAAAGGACAATATGATAAATGTGAATTTTAGAGATTTATGAAAATGACCAGAGGGGTGTGCCACTGTTAGTTTGTATAACAACAAAATGAAAAACCTAGTTTTGGACACGGGTGAGTTATATTATATTCTGAAAAGGGTGAGAAAGGAATCTCACTCGTAGATAGGGGGACCGAACACCGGTATATCCGATCTAAACGTAAACGTACAACCATATATGCTGCCATGGACGGCCTTAGCTAATTAAGTTGTTGAAAAACTAGTTTTGCACATAGGTAGGCCGTAGAGTGCGGACAGGGCCAAAGGCCAAGATGTCCTAAAGGGCTCCCACACTAAGGTGTTGGGAACAAAGTTTGCCAACACAACTGCGAAGCCTCACTCGACGGGTGTACCTGGGTTCAGTGTAAAAAAACGTAGCAATGAGACGGGTATACTCGGGCGTAGTGACGATCAAACTTCGCTGGGCTAGTGCAAGGATAGGATTAGATGATGTAAAGGTTTCGACACGTGCTCTAGACTGCTTACCTAACGTAGTGAGCGGTGTTATCGCCGGGTGCCAAACAAACTAGAGAAGTCGTGTTATGTGGGTAAAGTTGTCACCATTACAGAGTGTAAATATATTATAATAGCCGTACTCGCGGTGATGAGTGTGCTAAGTGTAGTATTGCTGGGTATAGTCTTGATTTTCACAAAAACTATCTTATCGAGAAAGTGGGAAATAGTTTGTGATTTATTTGAGATAACTGTCATGTTGTGGCTGAACATGGAATGTTGCTCGCAGCCAAGGAAGACTGCGAGTTGTAGTTGTTATTATTATTGGATCATTCAAATACTTATTATTGTCCAGTATCCATTTAAAATGCTCTTTCAAATTCCGTTGCAAAGTATTGCTTATGAATATTGCAAATAAAACTTGCTTAACGCAAAATAACTTGTAGTATAGAGCCTTCTCTTGATTAGCCCTGTATTTATGTAAATTTTACGATACACTACAAATCTTACTGATTACACAAGTATTCAATCTTGCTTATGTTGTTGTTTAGAGTATAAGGAGGAGCCGATACCAGACAATATGTTCTTCGCACTTGGAACCGGAGGGTTCGGTGACGAGTCTATTTATGATTTGTTCCTTTGTCGGTTGCCTTTGGGTATGGTTGGGCACACCACTGGAAATCTGTTTACCCTCATCACTTTTACTTCCGCTGCTATTTCTGTTACTCTGTTACTTCTGGTACTTAGGTCTCATTTGGCCGGTCGGTCTTTGTAATGTAAATATTGTAATCGCTTAAGTATTATTTTGCTTTACCTTGTATATGTGAATGTATGGTTGTGAATACCAAATGTTATGAATGTGTGTGCTAGCTATTGATCCAGGGACTAGCACAGAATACACATAAGGTTTTCGGGTATTCCACGCCTGAGGGTTCGGCAATTATTGTATTTATTTATGTAATAATTGATTGTATCAATTATTCACTTTTTGTAATAATTATTTATTTTATTATTATTTTTTGTATTAATTATGCCTATAATGAATGTTTATTAGTCGTTGTTAATTGCGTTAAAAGACATCAAATAAGGGCATGTACAATGGTAGCATCTATTTAGAGGTGCTTAAGGAGAGAGATGATACTAAACACTTGTATAAAATACCTCTCTTCCAATGCAAACAAACTGATAAAGATGCTTAAATAATATAACTACCGTGTTAGCACTCGTACAAGTAGCTGGAGTCCTCAACGCAAAGCCTCTGGACCAACGTGAACTTGATAAATAAATGAGCTCATCTGCTCTCCCAGTTCTGACCTCCTCGAACAGCTCCCCTCCCCCCGCCGCCCAAGCTGCTCCCCGCCCTCCTCCTCGCCCTCGCCGCCTCCCGCCGCGCGCCCGCGCGGCCGGAGCTCGGCCGCGTCACCGTCGCCACCGCCAACCCCTTCAACAACTCCTCTCATCGCGCCCGCCCATGGCATGGCCCCTCCTCTCTCCGCCCGCCACCTCCTCATCGCGCCTCCCTCCCCAAGCCCTCCTCCCTCAAGCCGCCCTGCCTCCGCGCCCAAGCCTCTCCCCGCCCTAATTTCCGACGCGCCACCGCCGCCCACGGCCCCGGAGCTCCAACAACGGCACCAACGCCATCTACGGTGACGACCCCCGGTCTACTGGTCTCCCCTTCTGCTGCTAAGTGTTCGGATCGGCTCTGGTAAGGAGGCAACTAGTTCAGCGTCGAGGCGACTTCCTACACCAAAGCTTTGTTTGTTTGTGTCTTAATTCTAAAAGATTGGATTTTTGGCTCGTTCTTGTGGAATTTAGTGCGGGAAGAGTTCGTTGGTGTCTGATGTTGGCGATTAGAACAAGCCGATTGATAGTCGTTTATGCTCACATGCTTTAGTAGATCATAGTATATCGCTAATAGCTTACAAGAGGATAATTAATCATAGACCTGCGGTGCAATGATAGTAACGATAGTGGTTTATAGAAATGTAATTTGTTGCTTAATTATTGGTGTTGATTTTTACGAACAAGTACTTCTTTGTGCTTGTTCTACTGCATTTGTAGCATTTGTTTGCTATTGCGTGCTTGTTGCCTGTTGGTTAGCTTTAAGATGGGAATTCATTTGCCGGAGGCATCCATTTGACTGTGCCAAGTTGGTATTCAGGTACATCAAGTTTGATACGTTTACTCCTGCAGCTGAGCGAGGGCTCCCAGTCACAAGGGATTACTGGTTATTTGCTAATAGATGTTGGAACGAAAACCTGAACTCAGTTGTTTGTTGTGCTAAACTACTGGGATTACTTTGTGGATCATGGACTAAGTCTCAGATCTCACCCGAGCTTCTCTGCATGACGACTCCTCTCACTTTGTGGATCATGGACTAAGTCTCTCACGCCTACACGCAGACCTGCCTTGCTTAATTGATTTCACTCCTACACATGTAGACCTGCCTTGTTTTATTGATTTCACTTCTACACATGCAGACCTGTCTTGCTTTTTTGCTTTCACTCATCCACATGCAGACCTACAAGCCATGAGAGGAGTGAAAGCAACATGAGCTGCATGCAGACCGGGTGGCCATGCAGACTACAAGCCGGGTGAGAAAAAGTCTGCGAGGAAAAGCAGCTGCATGCAGCGATGCAAGCACATGTAGACAGAAGAGTTAGTTCTGGTCTGAAAGCACCGGTCAGGCGTCGATGCAAAAAGAAGCAGCGTTTCCTCTCTCCAAGCATCGAACTCACGCTGGCTACAAAAAAAAACCGGTTTTTTTTCTTAAGCACCTCCCTAAGCACTCCCATTGTACATGCCCTAAGTTATTACTGTCCTCATATGTATTTTAGATGTTTCTCATCTCGAAAGCTATAGTCAACCTACCTAAAAGCTAGACGATCAACCACTAAATCTCTTTCGCCTAACCATTCAGCCCGACAGCAATCGAAACCGCTTTTTAGAAAAAACCCAACCGCTCCCAACAAGCCAGTAATCCACTAATATTTCACGCCGCTTCCTACAAAAGTACCCATGGGTGCTGTGCATATATGAAACACCAAATTTACCGCGGCTGAAATTACCTTTTTACCACGCCTGTAACGGTCCGTATAAAAATAAAGCCGCCTCTCATTAATGACGCCCTTCCTTACAAGTCCCAAAAAAACCGTGTTCATTGGTGCTCCTTAATTCCCTCCCTTGTCGCGTATCATTTCCCCTCTTATCAGTTCAGTTCAGTTCAGTTCCTCTCCGCCGCCTCCAACGGCTCTCCCCCCACCATCCCACGCTGACACCGCCGGAACCCTAAACCCCCCAATGCCGCGCTCCTCCGCGCCGACGTCGCTCCGCACTCCCCGCCGTCTCCGCCGCCGCCGCCACCTGCTCAAAACCCCCGTCGCCCCCGCCCCCTCCCCCGACTCCTCCTCCTTCGCCGCCAGCGGCCGACGCGGCGGGCCCGGTACCCCGCAGCTGCGATGGAGCGCCCGGGAGAGCGAGGGTAAGGCCCGGGGAGCTTCGGCTTCGGCTTCCTCAGTGAGGCGACTCGCGGCCGCGGTGTGGCGGCTGCGGCCGCCGGAGGAGGCACCCGCCGCCGCCGCCGAGCGCGAAGCAACCGCTCGTGTTGGCCTCGAGGTAAGTTGCCCCCGAGAAGTTTTCCCATCGCAAATTGTTAAATTTTAGCTCAATTTAGCTTCTGTTGCTTGAACTTTGCTAATTTCGGCGCTAATTCGGCGTACCGGGGGCGAATCTAGGACGCCGATGGCCGCATTAAGCGTACTATCTCGTGTACCACCGTACTACCATCCGTTCTTGATCGTGGCGGCAGCAGTTATTAGCCGTTGCGGCGTACGGTGTTTCCAAATCGAAGCATAGATCCCCATTTATGGCGCCCCGTGGGAGCTGCTACTAGTAGCATTTGGTGTTCGCGACCCCTCGTTGCGGGTGGCATTTATTGGCCCGGCCATGGGCGCGTTTCTTGTGATCTAACCTAGCTCATGTGATCCACTTCTAACACCTCTGTGGGGCCCGGCACTGGCATTGAATCTTCGGCGCGCAGGGCAATTAAGCGTACGTCTGTACCTTGCAAGGTTCTTGATGTAGGAGTAATCGGTTTGTCTCCTGGTGCTTACTGGAGTTACTGTTACCTCACCAGGTGGTTTGGTGTAATAATTACATTGTGAGAGAGTTTCTACTGAGGTTATAGGTGTCAGTTACTCCAATGCAGATGTCTTTGATGCCACAAACAATGAATGTGTGTGTACTGGATTTACATATGCGGAGTTTTGTGTGGCTATCAGTGGCTTGCCTCAGGCTGATTTTGGAGGGTGATATGTTGTTTCATGAAATTGGCAAATTGATCTTGGTCAGATTTGGTGAAAAAAATCTGACTGATCCAAAGCAGTAGGATTGCCTGAGGTTTCTAGGAACAATTAATTCGTCTTTGAATCTTTATGTAGCGGTTACGCTTGTAAGCTTTGCATTGTCTTTACGGAAAAGTTGTCATAGGATGTAACATCAAGAATGACTAGATCTGAGGGTGTTGTCTGAAGTTGTTAGCCATATAGCATGTTGCTGCTTGGAGATGAAAATGAACTATGTTCATTTTCTGCTTGTTGACAATCTGTTGGTCATCTAATCACTTGTTGGTTGCATTTACTTATATGACAGCATATACCAAGACATCTACAAGTCCAGCTTCTCAGGAAGGATCATCTTAGCCACCAACATGGTCTGAAGAATGAAACCTCAAGCCCCAATTCCGTCTTGGAGCAACATAGTGGAGAGCTCCACAAGGTAAAGCTAGAAATTACTTGCACTAAACTTGCTGGTATTTCTGCTGCATTGTAAATTAATTAAGTGGATTTAATTGTGTAGATCCAACTTCGTCTTGCCTCAGCTGTGTTGCCCTTCACCGGCTTGGAGAATGCAACAAAGTGGGAGTCTGAGAGCGTAAAGGGGATTGAATCCAATGGTGCCTATGTGATTGCCAGCCAACTAAATCTCATTGACAAACAGCAAGGGGAAAGTTACGATGCTAGCCTGCAGATGGAGCTTCAGCAAGCGCGAGATAGGGTGGGCAAGCTAGAAGCCGAGCGGCTTTCAGCCAAGAAGCAACTTGACCACTTGTTTAAGAAACTGACAGAGGAGAAAGCAGCTTGGCGAAGGAGAGAGCACAAGAAGGTTCAAGCCATTCTTGAAGATGTGAAGGCAGACCTCGAACATGAGAAGAAGAATCGGAGGCAGCTGGAGACGATTAACTTGAAGCTTGTTGATGAGTTGAAGGAGGTCAAGATGGCGGCGAATAATCTGTTGCAAGAGTATGACAATGAGAGGAAGACACGTGAACTCACTGAGGAGGTGTGCAACAAACTGGTGAGGGAGGTAGAGGAACAGAAAGCCGAGATTGAAGCCATGAAGCATGACTCTGTGAAACTGCGGGAGGAAATGGATGAGGACAGGAAATTGCTACAGATGGCTGAGGTGTGGCGTGAAGAGCGGGTGCAGATGAAACTTGTGGATGCCAAACTCACTCTTGAAGCCAAATATGAACAGTTGAGCAAACTGCAACAGGATGTCGAAGCTTTCATCGCCTCTTTCAGTTGTGGCAAAGGAGACAGCACAATGGTACAGGCAGCAGAGAACATTATACAGGCCATTGGATCAGTCAGGGAACAACAGATCAAATTCATGTATGAGCCACCACCAGCATCAGAGGATATACTATCCATCTTTGAGGAGCTACGCCCGAGTGAAGAGCTTGAGAAAAAGGAGACTGAACCATGCTGTAAGCACAGCTCTCCAGTATACAACTCAGAAATCCAAGAAGCCAGCCCAATGGCTGATATATTCCTGGAAAACCCAACTAAAGTGTACTCGAATAGAAGCCCTTACGATGATAGTGAAACGGAAGATGCCAGCAGCTGGGAGACCATATGCCACGAAGAGATGCAGGGCTCAAGCTGTTCACGAAACGGAAGCGAACCTTCGGTCAACAAGATCTGTGACAGGATTTCCTGGACTAGTGGAAACGACTCTGAGGGTGGGCAGAATGACAAGCTGAGTGATGACTTGAGCAATTTGTACCTGACAAACATGAATCAACCCAAGAAGAAAGAGTTGGCCATATCAAAGCTCTGGAAATCGTCCCCTCTGAAAAACCGCGAAATCTGTGACAAAGATGCTGCGGAGATGATAAACGGCAGATCATTGAACGGAAGGCTGTCGAATGGCATGTATTCTACTACCGAAGGCGCGAATCAGGATATAGGACTAAGCTCCCCAAGCATAGGGCAATGGAGCTCACCGGACTCGATGAACAGCCAGCTCAACCGGGGCTTCAGAGGCTGCATGGAGCTGGTCCAGAAGCAGAGCCTGAAGGCGAAGCTTCTAGAAGCTCGGATGGAGAGCCAGAAGATCCAGCTCCGCCACGTACTCAACCAGAGAACTTGAAACTGTAAGAACGGAATGAGTGAGAAGCCATTTCTTTAACCCTGCAATTTACGCCAAGAAATAAGTCCAGGCACACGATTTACTCCATTTATCTTGTGTATTGTAGCATGTAATCTAGTCTACTGCATAGCTAGTTGTAGCCTTGTAGGCTGACCTAGCCGTAGTTGATGCCTCTCACATTGTGGTAGTACACTAGTACATTTGACAGGCTGTAGTAGTAGTGTCGTCTCTTGATGTGTAATGTGTATTAGACAAGCAGCATTGTTCAGACAAACTGTACCATTAGCAATAAAGAATATCCCCCTCTCGCGCGCGCACACACATTTTAAATGATGCTGTTCATCTCAGATTCTAGCATTTTGATTTCGATGGGTTAAAAGATGGTGTGCAAACGCAGTCACATTTCAGAAGTATAGGCTAGCATTGTTTTGGTAATTTACCTTCAATTATTCACCAATGGGACTACAGGACTGGGGTCGTTTGCAGATCCTGCTGCGATGAAGCAAATACAACTTCTGTTTCAGAAAAAACGCACAAACTCCAGGCATGCAACCAAGACTACACAACTCGTTGCCCATTGCTATAGCATAGAATTGTTGGGAGTAGAAATTTTGAAGACGTTTCATATTCCAGAATTGTTAGCCAAGTACATAGTCACACACAACTATTTTTCCACAGCCAGATTGCAGGTACAAGATTTGACAAGTTTACATAGACAGGCCATTACAAGATTATCCTCGAAGCCACAGGGGCTCGCATCACACATTGCTTTGCTTGTACAGCTTCGTGTCCAGCACTTGCTTCCCGCACATTGCGCACACACCTGAAACAAGCCGATACTATGATCAGAATTTAGGAAACTTCAACAGGTAAGCTTAAGCCAAAAAATAATATTGACTTATAATGCATGAATGCACTCGCATCAAGTTGAGAAAGGGCAATTTTTTAAGACAGGTAGAAGCTGTTGGAGTGAGTTCCTTACCTTTTGAATAAGCGCAGGTGTGACAGTATTTAGCGTCCTGGTGCACCTGTTGCTTGCAGATTATGCATTTGGTGTTTCCATATGGAGTCCACCTGAACTTAAGCAGCAGTGCATAGAGTTAGACCACATTCACAGCATATTATCTTCTGAGAATATAATTTGAATAGTTAGAAGTTGGGGAAAAAGATACAATTTTAACAATGACAAGGTTCAGGAAAACATCCAATGATGTTGTAGAACCCCTGGATATTCAGCAACAGATTTAGAAGCAACAGATCTTGAGCGGTCACAAAGAATCTCAAACAATAAATGCCTAAATGGAGATATTTGATAGTACCATAAAAAGCAAGAGTACCTTGCTCGAACATAAAGATAAAAGCAGTACTTTGAATTTTACGTTGAATGAACCCAAAGATAAAATTGAAAATCTTCATACCTTACTTCTCCATATCCATATGAAACCCTACCTCTTCTCATCCACACAAATCAAGACTCCTACTCATATTCCTCCCCTCTTCCTTTCCTCCTGTCTTTCTTTCCAGTACTCATATATTCTCCTAGAAGGTTTGGTAATTTGAGAGGTGATTGTTCCTTTTTGTTATGTTAACCTAAATGACACTCTTAACATAATCATTTCTCCAATAGCGTCCAATAAACTAACTGCTACCCAAAGTTCCCCCTTAACAAAATTCATTTTTGTGTATGTAGCTTCATCCAGATCCGCTGCACTTTATACTCATACTTTAACTACTTGTTCAGTTAACAAGGACATCTTGTAATTAATTTGAACGCTCCAATAAGGCCTTGCATCGGAAGAATGCTGCATGCCGTTGGTAGCCATTAGGCTACCGTGGCTCCACCATCCTATAACATAAGGTGGCTGTGCATGGTCCCAAATGGTGGGATACTGGGATTGGGGATAGTTGCGCTGTCAAAGTATTGTCAGTCTGATTTAGTTGTGACAGAAATGAGTTCACATAGTCATAGACAACCTTTTCTCAAAATTTCCTTTGGGCGGTTTAAGCGTCAAGTATACCAGCCTTGTTTTGAAGTTCAACAAGAATACGTTACGACTACTATGGATCTTCGTGTAGCTATCTACTATCTCCGGCTTTAAACACCTAAGATCCTCCTTGATTGCTTTCAAGTACAATCTCCTATGACTTCTACAGTTACTGCTTTGACATCTTATCCATGCCGCAGCCCTAGGTTAAGACGCTTGAAAATTTCTGCCACCATCCCGGTACTACTTTCTTCCCTTAACTAGCATTTAAACTAATCTATTGAAGAATCCAGAGCAAGTGAATTCGGGCCCCAACAATTGGCACCAATTATCATAATCTAATCCATATCAATCAATTCATCAACGCAAGGTGGGATATCTTTTCGTTTAGATTTCTCAAAATCAATCAACCCCTATATTTCGATTTCGATGGCCCACTTGAATCAGGATTCAGGACTGAGGACTAACCGAACCACTCACAGACCAGAAAGATTTTGCTAGGATTCGAGGACCGGAGAGAGGGATAAAACAACGCGGTTGCCTGACCTGTTCTTCTTGGAGAGGAGCTTGTTCTCGTTGATCTTGCGGCCGCCGCTCTCGTTGGTGTTGCTGGCGCCCTCCTTCCACTTGTCCGGCACGATCACCTTCCCCAGCTTCTTCTCGCCTGCGAAACACCGCGCACCAAGAACGATTAAGCGAGATCCCACGCAGCAACCACCCAAGAATCAATCATCTAGGGCAGCAACCACCCAAGAATCAATCATCTAGGGCAAAAGAAAGGTAACAAAATTAAGGTCGGTGATTGGTTAGAGTCGAGGGAAAGGGGCTCTTACACTTAGCGCAGACCATCGTTGCCGCCGCCTCCGCCTCCGCCGCCGCCGATTCCTTGGTCCCGAGGTCGGGGTTGGGTTCGAAGAGAGAGAAGAAAGACAGAGGAAGAGGAGGCTGTGCGGGTACGGGGTCGGGTCTGGACCCGTCCCGTCCACGTGTAATCCGGTCCGTCTCGGCCCAGCTGATAAATTTTATGGCACCTACGTGGCATGGTATCTAGATCTACGACACGTAGTGGTTATATAATATATCAGAGTTTAGTTGAAGACTATAAGTACATCTAGACTTAGTGGTTATATAATATATCAGAGTTTAATTGAAGACTATAAGTACATCTAGACTATGTGTCACGTAACATCGGTGTTATAAAAAAATCGCTCAACCTTCTCATCTCGACTTTAGACGAGGCGGGTCTCATCAGAATCAGCTATGGACCAGGGCTTCGCCGCCGATCTCGTCGTCCACCACAACCGATGAGGCACCTGATGACCAGAGCACATGAACAATTGGTGCCCAATCCTAGTGGTAACGATCTACTTAGAACCGGATTAAATTGGATAGTAATTCCAAGGCTTGATTGAAACTATGAGGTTGCGTATGGAAAGGCAGAATTCTTTTGGATTGCGAAAATTAAATTGTTCTATGTGAAACTCTCGTGAAATTACTATGTTCCAAACAACTCTGAATTGCGTAGGTGATTCGATCTAGTTTTGCCATAGATGCTCCTACAAGGCAATCCATGACATTCAACCAAAATTGTTCGTAGCTTACTGCAAGGCACCTGTTATAGATGCTCTTAAAATCTGTAAGTTCATGAGATACCATAATATATACTTAAGGGTCTCTTTGTATTGTAGGAATTTTGAAGGAATCCAATCATATGGGAAATTTTTCCTATATAGCCCTTTAGAACAAAGGAATAAGCTTCCTGCAGGATTAAACTTCCTCGCAAAAAAAGAAGAAGAAGAAGAAGTTAAGCTCATAGAATTTCTATGGAATGGCTCGTTTCATAGGAATTTTGGAGGAATTCTAACATGAGGTTATATCTCATGAAGAAAAAAATCATCTGTCTTGCATGTCCCCACTAGCCCTCTTTTTCTTCAAATTTTTGCAAAATTCATGTGAAGCATCCAAATGAGCAGTTTTTATTTTTTTAATCCTTTTTTAAAAATTATTTTAAAGATAGCCTCTATCTAACTTTATTTTCAATTCTAACCCCTTTGGTCACACCATTACCCGTAGCGTGACCAAACTGTGTTGTCGCGCCATTGACCACGGCGTGACCAAATCTGCCCGATAGCCCTCCAAGCCAACACGTGTTCGTTTTGGGTTAACTCATGTCACGCTAAGAGGAGTGGTGTGACAACACTCATTTGCCACGCCAAGATCCATGGTGTGACAAAGTGTTTTTGTCACGCTACGAGTTGTGGCGTGACCAAAAGAGTTATAATTGAAAATAAAATTAAGAAGATGCTATCTTTAAAATAATTTTTTAAAAAGGATTAAAAAATAAAAACTGCTCCATCCAAATTCCTCTGTTTTGTGTTCTCGTAGGATTGCACCATCATTTCTATACAATACATGTGTTTTTCCTATTCTTGCATTCAAAAAAGGCCTACAGTTTTCGAAACCCTGTGATGGAAGGGATTCTCTAGACCAAGGGTTTTGTATTGTCTGGGATCAGTAGTGTAGCGCTATCGCAGATCCCTATCTGCCACTACAGCACCACCGTTGGTGGCTTGGTGCATTTTGCATTTTTGCTACAGTGCTCGATCTACCATAACGTAGCGCCGTTTTACTACACCGCAATCAATGTCACAAGGCATGAAACCATAAACAGGGGGGGCTAGGCCTAGGCTACGACTAATTTCATATTTCAAAAAAAAAATGAGACGGAATCTTTCAATTTTCAGCTAGCTGCGAGTTTGATCACCAAATACAGGAGCGCAGATTTGGCGTAGCCGTATGATACGGCTGGTCAAAATTTTCGTTGAAGTCGTAGCTTAAAAAACAATAATGCCGCTGCACACCATGTAAAGCCGGGCAAGTGTTTCAACTAGCAGAAAGATTCAAGCACTCGTCAAGAGTCAAGACAAACTAGCAGAAAGGTAAGCGGGGGGAGACTGCTAAACAGGCGAGCAGAATGGAAGCAAGGGTTCAAATATAGCACAACGCAAGCCGCACCAAACCATGTACACCGCGCTGTCTGTCTATGAACACGACAACCTTACGATTCAATCAATTAAAGCTTGTTCCGCACAAGCACGCGCTTCATCGTCACAACAAAACAGCAGACAAAATTGTTCTTCGACCGCGCCCACACCAGCCCCCTGGTGTGTGGTGGTGGTTCCTGTCTCCTGCGGCTTTATTTTCGGTTTATTTATATGACGAACAAAGGGCCTCTGATCCCAAGCGAACTCCAGACATCGACGCTGGCTTGGTGGAGAGCCTGCAATGGTGTGTTTTCGCCTAGTTCTGGGGTCCTGCCAGGTTGCGGATGACGTACGGGAGGATGCCTCCATGGTTGAAGTATGCCAGCTCCACCTGCAGCACAACCAAGAATGTGTGATTTGTAAGCGAACTGAACGAGAAGCAACTAACTGTAGTTTTACACCGCACGAATAATAGGCGTGGTAGTAAAACATAACAAGCTTACCTCCGTGTCGAAGCGAAGAATGCAATTGAAGGATTTCCCATTGTCGGTCGTGACAGTCACATCCTGGCCGGGACGGATCTCGCTGATGTTGGTCGGGAGGTCGATGGTGTACCGCTCACGTCCAGTGAGGCCCAGTGAATCAGCATCCTCGCCAGTTTTGAAGCAAAGAGGAATGATTCCCATCCCAACCAAGTTGCTTCGGTGGATACGCTCGAAGCTCTTAGAAATCACGGCTTTAACACCCTGAAAACAACACATACTTAATTGTACAGTTTCCAAAACAAGAGGATTGAAATAAGGCATCAGATCTGTAGAGCTGAACTGACCAGGAGCATTGGTCCCTTGGCAGCCCAGTCACGAGAGCTGCCACTTCCGTACTCAGCGCCAGCAAGAACAATAGTGTCATGACCCTCGGACTTGTATCTCTGCATCAAGGCAACAGACAAAACCAAGGGTATTAGTTGGTAATATTAGCAATCAAGAGAATAATATAACAATATTTACATACTAGCAACATACCTTGGCTGCATCGAAAACATAAAGCTTCTCCCCAGTAGGAACATGAATGGTCTTGGGCCCAACCTCTCCATTCAAAAACTTGTTTACGATTCTGATGTTTGCAAATGTTCCTCTTGCCATTACTTCATCATTGCCACGACGGCTACCATACGAGTTGAAGTCCTTCCGGTCCACACCACGCTCAAGCAAATACTTGGCAGCGGGACTGTCTTTGTGTATGCTGCCTGCCGGGGAAATATGATCTGTCGTAATGCTGTCCCCAAAGTTCAGTAAGCAGTAAGCGTTCTTCACCGCATGGGGGCCAGGTGGTGACATGGTCATGTCCTTAAAGTATGGGGGCTCGTGAATGTAAGTGGAGTTTGGATCCCATGAATAGAGCGTTGCTTCTGGGACAGTAAGCTGATTCCACATTGGGTTGCCTTTTGTTATAGCCTCATACGTGCTCTTGAACATGTCAGGCAACACACTAGATTGGACAACCTGTTGAATAGCATTTTAGTCACAATTCTTATTACAAAATAATTAAGTGGAGAACATCTTCAATGTAATCAAAATGGTATGATAGCAACAAATCATAATTACATCTAGATAGCTGAAAGATATTAAAGGTACAGTATAGTATATACCTGTGCAATTTCTTCGGTCGTGGGCCATATATCCTTGAAGAAGACTTCCTTGCCATCCTTTCCGACTCCAATGGGTTCTTTCTCAAAATCAATGTCAACCTGAAAAGTACATGTTTTAGTGTTAACAAGCTCCCTACAATAAAAGCACAAATAGATGACATTCATTTGACCATGCTAGCCCTTCTTACAGAAATAAGTTATGAAGCATCAAGTGGGAGAAAATGCCATGGACTTACAGTGCCAGCAAGTGCATATGCAACAACGAGAGGTGGTGAAGCAAGGTAGTTAGCCCGAGTCAAAGGGTGCACCCGACCCTCAAAGTTACGGTTGCCCGACAGGACAGCAGCAGCGACAACATCTACACAAACAAAAAAAATACATAAATCAATCATACATAAACTCATTGCAGAAAAACATTCAATGTGCATCTAGATATACCATTTTCTGTTATGGCAGCTGATACAGATTCATCAAGATCGCCAGAGTTGCCGATGCAAGTGGTACAGCCATACCCAACAAGATCGAATCCCTGCTGGCTCAAATATTTTTCAAGACCACTGCATAGAGAAATAACCAGATTGGATTCAAAGATGCCATCGCATATGATACTGTAATTCCATGTTTTACTAAAATTATTGAATAACAACAAGATACCTCTGTTGCAAGTATTTAGTGACAACCCCAGATCCAGGGGCAAGGCTTGTCTTTACCCATGGTTTCACCTGAAGAAAAGTGCCACTCCACAGTCAACAGAAAGCAGAGAAAAGCAGGCAATACAACAGTATGCGGACACATTATAAAAGAACAAACCTCAAGACCCAATTCGCAAGCTTTCTTTGCCACAAGGCCAGCACCAAGCATAACGCTGGGATTTGATGTGTTTGTGCAGCTAGTTATTGCTGCTATAACAACACTGCCATGCTTCATTTCAGCAGGTTGCCCATGAAAGTCAAATTTCACAACTTTATCCTGTTGCTCCTTCGGCACTGCAAAACCCTGGAATTTAGTACATGTATTTGGTTAGTAACGTCAGATACGGCATTGTAATGCAAAAATCACATGCTACAAAACCGAGAGCTTACTTTGAAACCAACTTTGTTGTCCAGGCAACCATGCCAATCTGATTTCATTTCCTTTATAGGGACACGGTCATGAGGCCTACAGGTTGATAAATCAAACAGTACAGCATAATGCACCTCCCCATTAGCAGAACATTTGTCCAATGAGAAGAACAGTCAAAATCATACCTCTTCGGGCCCGAAATGCAAGGCTCCACTTCAGTAAGGTCCAGCTCAAGATACGAAGAGTAAACCCGTTCTGTTTGCGGCTGCCATCATGAATGCAAATATGTCTATATTCTGATCAGAACTGAAATTCAAGTGTTGTAACACTGAAAAAAGTCATACCTCATTGTAGTCAACAAACATCTTGTTAGCTCGCAGATATGCCTCGATCATTGACACCTAAATCACAATGCAAGATTTAGTTTACAAAATGATGCAGGTAGAACTCATCATACATACTATATTTTACAAATGAAACTAAGTAATCATGTTCATAATATTATGTTTAGTTCAAGCACTATAACAATGAAAAAGAAACATGCCACACTGAATTCATATAACTTCTAGCTAAAAAGAAACAATATAACAATATAGCTAAAAACTCATGTTTAAACAAAAGGATAACCACATTCCACACACTGAATTTATATCACTTATACACAACTTTCTATTCTTTTGAGGTTTAGCAAGTTCCTGTGTGGAACACATGTGCTGATATAGCCCCATCCCCGTTAGACCTACCAGGGAGGCATAGATCTACATCCCCATGGCGGATAAAAAAATACCACTCCACACCCCAATGGGGAAAACACCATGGGGATTTTTGCCACCGGTAAACATTGGTGATGTGATGCAGAGCTGTTATGATTTGCTAACTGTTTCAAGCTTATTTTGGCTATCAAAATATCAGTGATGGCATGGATAAAAGAGTTTAGATAAAGTGAAACATACAGTTTCATCGCTTCGGCCTGTCAATTTGAGATAATCTAATGTCACATGGTCTACGGGGAAGAAGCCCATGGTAGCTCCATATTCTGGTGACATGTTTGCGATTGTGGCCCTGTCAGCTAAAGACAGCTTACCCATACCTTCACCTGAATAGATCAGAGAAGGAAAAAATATCAATACGGTACAACTATATTATATGGAGACAGCACGTTCCCTCTACTAACATGAATACTTACCATAGAATTCAACAAATTTTCCAACGACACCGTGCTTCCTTAGCATTTGGGTCACAGTAAGAACAAGGTCAGTAGCAGTGACACCACTCCGTAAATTTCCAGTCAACTTGAACCCAACCACACCAGGCAAAACCATGCTCATTGGCTGTGTAAGGTAATAACATATAAGTCAACTGGAGGTACATCAAAAGGTGGTAAAATAATAGTCAACATAGTCGTTTCAAGACAAATTCCACAAATTAGAATCTTATAGTAAAGTGAACTGATTTTGAGGAAATGGAACTGGATTTGGGGGCATGGGGAAAGGATGTTGGGAAATAGTTATGTCCCAAAGAGATCATCGTTAGTACATTTTTCCTTTCAGCACAAGATTTAATAAATATCATTAAAAAAGGTGGGGCTCCACTTGAGATTTACCTGCCCAAGCATTGTAGCCTCTGCTTCAATACCACCAACTCCCCAACCAGCAACACCCAAACCATCAATCATAGTGGTGTGTGAATCAGTGCCAACCACGCTGTCAGGATAGATAATGCCATCTGTGTTGAAAACAACTCGGCCAAGATACTCAAGATTGACCTGAAATTCGTATACAAATAAAAATGAAAAAAAAAAGAGTTGTTCAGATAGAAGACATATTAGCAATACATAAAATTTTCCTTCGATCCAGACTCCAGAGCATTTACCTGGTGCACAATACCAGAACCAGGGGGGACAACAAGCATATTGTGGAAAGCAGTAGAGCCCCATTTAAGGAAACCAAATCTTTCATTGTTGCGGCTAAACTCCATCTCCATGTTTGCTTGTAATGCATTGGGCGACCTTGCTACATCCACCTGCACCGAGTGGTCAATAACAAGGTCCACCGGAACCTGCACTCCAAATGAAAATATGTACCTCAGAAAAATTCAGTTTAAGATCAAGATGTCGAGGGGTTGATGAGTGATGTCATCAGAAATATAGGATCTAACCTCTGGACTACTTGAAATGATTTTTATGTGAAAACTAAGTTGATGATTGATGTCATCAGAAATATAGGATCTAACTTCTGGACTACTTGAAATGATTTTTCTGTGAAAACTAAGTGGTTGATAACAAACTGATGGAACTTTTAAGATAACAATGAGAACAGATGTATGTACCAATGGATTGATCTTGTTGGCGTCACTGCCCAACTTGGCCATCGCATCGCGCATAGCAGCAAGATCTACAACCGCTGGAACTCCAGTGAAGTCCTAGAGGGTAACGTCAATTATAAGCAAATGACATTTAGAACCAGGGAAAGTTTTGTGTGACATGTCAGTTCAAACCTGAAGAAGAACACGTGCTGGCTTGAAAGGTATCTCAGCCAGCTTTGGAGATGTGTTCTCCCAATCAATGATTTTCTCGACATCGTTCTTGTTAACTTGGAAGTTATCACAGTTGCGGATAGCTGACTCCAGAAGAATACGGATAGAGTAGGGCAGCTTATCTGATAGGCAAAAAAGAAAATCTTTGTTAGATAACAATAACAAAGTTAATATACAAACATAATGCTACAAACCATAGGATTGCAACTTCAAGAAGTACACACAATAAAGGCCTAAAGCGCATCAGGCTACACATAGCCGTTGACATATTCTCATGCAAAAAATATATTCGTAAGTTTAATGTGAAAAATCATAGCCTTCTCAAGTAAGAAGAAACATTGGAATACTTCATTTTCGAAACCTGGATAACTAAGTTATAAAAGCTGGCAAGTCAACCCTCTTGTTGAAAGGAAGTGAGGAAATGCAGAGTTGACTTATACAATTAGTTATGTTATAGTTTTTTTTTAAACAAAAGGAGACCCTTCTGATTTCCATTAACAGAAACCAAACTGTTTTTCAGTACAGTAAACACGACAAAGAGAAAGCGAAAACTAACTCTTTTTTGGCCACCCCTCAACCTGTCACATGAGCTGGACGAAGCAACTCAGTGCAAGTGGTGTTATAGTTATTCCTAACTTTAGGATATGGAAGAGTAAGACTCAATATACACAACCCAAATATGAATGTAAATTGTAATCACCAAAGTGAAGGCAGGAAATTCAAAATTCAAAAAGCAAGCAGAGCAATTACCAATCCTTGGATCATTTAGTGCAGGAAGGCTGTAGAACTTCCCATATTCACCACCCCCGGGCTTAGGGAGGCTGGTCAAAATGTTCTTGAAGGCATGCTCAGTAGCTGCAGGCAAAGACAAGCAACAGTAGTAATAATTAGCATAAGGAAAGCTAATTCATAAAAAACATATTAGTAATTTCTGTTCTTTCGTAAATCAACTATGCCATCAATCACTAAAGCTGCATTTTCAGTTTCCATGGCGTGAGGCGCTCAAAAGTTAAGGAGAATTAGTATTTAAACAGAAACAGCTTCAAAGTCAAGTAACATCATGTTGGCGGCTTGTTGAAGATCAGTCACATTTTGGGAACTCTTAACATACCCCTAGAAGACTAGGGACAACCAGATACTATAATTAGTTTCATGTGAGCATGTAGAAGACGGAGATTCTCGTAGCAGGCATACGTGCATGATCGTCCGATACATATAACATAACAATCCAACTAAAACACTAAAACTCATATCGGCGGCCTTCTGTGCCAATGATTCCACTCGACTACTCCTCGAGGCATCTAAGAATTCGTATCAGAGCTAAAAAAGGTTACAATTCAAATCTGAAGCTTACCAAAACACCACCAGGGAGCCAAAACAAACACACCATCACCACCAAACTACACAACTCCTCATATAATCAGCATCTTCCAGAAGAAGAAAAGATAGTGGCAACAAATCAATCGTTATCACTAGTACGACTATTTCCAACTCCTAATCAATCATCACAAACCATAAAATCTGGAGCTCGAGCTGTGTTTCGAGCTCGCAGCACGCTGCACAGCGATTTAAGCTGACGACCAACAGGGAGGCTATCGGATGTACTTCAAACCAAGGCAAAACAAATCACAAAAAACAGGTAATAGCAAACATCCATCTCGAATCTCTAGAGAAAGGAAGCCTAATGCTAAAAATCTATTCCCGCGGATCCCTGTACCGCGTTCGCCCACGAGGGCCCCGACCGAATCCAATACATGTCTCTTCCCCTAGAAGAGAGAACTCACTTGAATCCATTCGAACCTGCTGGTCAATGCAAAGTTGCAAACGCGTGTGGAACAAACAAATCCGCGCACCAGCACGCGAAACGAGGGGGGAACTGCTGATGGATCGGTTCCAAATCGCCAACGGAAGACATCGTGCCAACACATCACATCACGCGCTTAATCCTCAAAACCCGATGTAAATCGCGAAACCAATCTACTCATCAGCCGCACCAAATCCACACGAAAGGAACACCGAATCTCCATCTTAAAATCCGAAACTCCAACTAGCAGAAGGCGCATCCGCAAGCCACCAAAACTCCAATTCGGAATCTCTCCAAAGTTCTCAAACCCACACAAACACACACATGCAGAGTGGGAGAGAGGGGGGAGCGAGAGCACTAGACGACAGCGGCGACCGCAAGGGCAAACGAGGCATCATTCAAATCTCCCGTGACCACCACCGCCGAACCCCCCAACCAGACGGCAACCCGCGCCGCTCGAGCCCAGACACGCACCTGCGGTGGCCATTCTGCGCTGGAACCGCTCGACGGCCGGCGTGGCTGCCCCGATCTGCGCCCGAACGGTGGTCGCTGGCGAGGTGCTCCTCCCGGACCAGCCTCCGGCGCGCACCACTCCTCCGCGGCCGGCCCACGCGCCGCACGGCCGCGAGAGCGAGAGGCACCTGGAGGCGATGAGCCGCGACGCGGGCGACGAGCACGAGGCGGAGGAGGAAGAGGAGGAGAGGGATCTGAGGAGGAGGCGGGCGGAGGAGGCGGCTTTATACATGGGAGGAAGGCGAGGGGCGTGGATGAGCAAGTGGGCGGCTCGACTCGACTCGGGGGTGTGGAGGCGGAAGGGTGGTTGGTGTGGTGAGAGGAGAGGGAGGCGATGGGGTTTGGAACTGAAAAAATGCGGAAATTATTAATTGTACAACGTAGGACTGGGGTTGGGTCTAACCATGGTTAGGTTTGGGGTGCGGCTCGTGGCTTGCGGAGCACGACCGCGGAGGGTTCGGGGGGTTGGGGGCGTGGCGGCCACGGGGTCGCGGGGTTTGTGGGGTTTGGCTGCGCTGGGTTCGCACGGTTGGGTCCGGCCTCCCCGAGCCGGAAAGGCCAGGTGGCCAGGTGTGGTTTGGGTTCGAGTCTGCGCCACTGGCTGAGAATGGTACTAGTTGATTTGCAGGGTCCACTTGGTGTTGTGTTTTTCGCTAGCTTGTCAGCGTAGAAAAGCTACGGGGAGTTTGGGTTGAAGGACGGGCCGATGAATCGACTATTTGATAACATAGTCCGTCTGTTTGGTTCGACGAATGAAGTGAGTTTATTAGTGTATCATCCCTCGTAAGCATAAGCTAGTACAAAATGATAAATGTTATCGTCTCACCAAACTTATATGATGATTTTATATAGACCAATCCATTCTAGGATGAGGTGATCCATCAAACCAAACACCCCATTAATGGTCAATCCGCCATCGTTATAACTTGTAGTACGGACAAGAAGATTAATTCGAAGATCAGATGATGGGCTGGCTAGATCGTTCACGGGAGAATAACGACTACTTGAAATATTTTCGTGATTAATGCACGGGCATATCACACCTTGGACCTCCGCTGGCCCCACCTTTGATACTACATAGATATGATTTGTAGGTTCTAGTGGAGCCAGCAAGATGATGAGCATAAGATCCACCGGCTAAATTGGGATAAGTTGATGAGAAGTAAGGCGAAAAGAGGCCTGGGTTTCGGGATCTTCATAGTTCCAATATTGCCAGGCTGGCTCGGCAAGCGTGGAGGCTTTATTCAAAACCCGCACTCGCTTTGTGCCAGAGTTCTTTAAGGCAAAGTATTACCGTGAGCGCTGAGGGGAATGTGCTTGATGCGAAGCAAAAGGACGGTATGTCCTATGCATGGGGAATTATCCTCCATGGGGGGTTGAGTTGGTGCGGAGTGGTGTGATTTGGAGGATTGGAGATGGGCATCTCTCTATTATGTAAACGCGAGAGAATCACTGTCCCAGGAGCCCCCACATCGCTTTTTTGGCGAAAAACACCTCGCGGTTTGTGAAATTGTTTGAGCTCACGTTTCGTTGGTCCTTAACCATTGGATCGTCGTCTCACGGTTGAGATCGGACAGGTGCAAAGCTATAATATCCCAAAATCCATAATTTGGGAATATATAATATAAATGCATTGCCAAAATGCATTTGGGTCATCTTGCGTATGAAAATCTACTCAGGTTTGAATTTTGAACTTTTGTTTAAAAGCAAATAATGAAATACAAACAAACATGCACTTAAAAGAAATTTAGATAAAACAAAATAAAAATAGTTCAGAGAATTATTTTTGGGCATAACCTCTTAGGGAAAGATTTACTAAACAACTTGTGTGGACTTTATTAAGAAAAAAACAAATACAAGTACATAAGAACATAAACTTGTAAAGTATTTAGAGAAAATCACAAAAATATAAAGTCTTGAAAAATTTACATAAGGAACTATATTAGGTCAAAAACCCTCACAAAAAAATTCATAAAATTTAGACTTAGTTTACTCAGTATAAAAATTTAGCAAACATCTCAACATTTAAAAGCAAAAACCCTAACCTAAATCTCTCTTTGTTGATAGTGGCCCCCATTAGTAGGCATCGTCGTCCACCTCGGCTCGGCCTCACCGACGCATGCTCGCGAAGGCCGCCGCGCGCCATCGCTGTTCATTGCATCGCCTCTGGTTTTGCCGCTTAATCGCCTCGCCACCTCACTTGCCCATGCCGCCGTGCGCCCATCCTCTGTCAGACACTGAGTGCATCGCCGTCGGTGACCATAGTGCTCCCTCTTGTGCCCTCCGCCCCATCACCTATTTAAGGCCATCCAGAGCTCATAGGATCTTTTCCTCCTCGCCATTTCCATGCCTTCATCGTTCCCTTCCTTCTCCACCCTTTTCCTTGCCAAGTTCCACCGAGAAGCTCGAGCCCCATCTCTGGCCACCGCGCCTACCTCGCCCGGCCACACCAGTGGAGTTCTTTCTTCCCCACCTGCATCATGTCACGTTCCAGGGCACGAGAGACTTCCCCCAACCTAATTTTGCTTTTCCTTCACAGGAACAAGCCAGAGCTCCCTTCTTCCCCAACTCTGGCCAAAAACACCGCCTTCACCATCGCTTCCTCCTCGGTGAACCCCACATTGATTCCTTCTAGCCAGAGCACCCCGAGGACCTCTTGGAGCTTCCCCAAGCCTTGTTGTGCCTCCCCCATCGTCTCTGGTGAGCTCCCCACGAGAAGCCTCCCCTCGCTGCCGCTGTCCATCATCGTTAGACCATCTCTGGCTACCTCCTTCACTCCGCGTCACTTCGGTATACTCCTAATGCCTCATAGATGCTCATGCACACGCTAGATAGCCAAGAACGTCACCCGTTTGCAAAATGGCATGGTAGCCGTAGCACCTCCGTCGCTCATCTCCGACGCGACGCCGCTATGGGCCACCCCAGCCCTCACCGTCGGTACCAGTAGGTTTGTAAGCCTCAGGGGAACCCATTTTGGGCATTCACCAGCGCCACCATGGACCGGTTTGCCAGTGATGAGCACAGCCATGAGCACCCCCTAGCCCCTCTGTTCTATCAAAACGAGACACACATTGCAGCTCAATCATTAATACCCAAATCCCGGTCGTTAAGACAAAGCGCTCTGATTAAATCGTTTTAATGAAGCTATGTTCCACTGATGTGTGGGCCATGAACATAAATTGAGGGGTTAAGATCTGGTTTTCGCTTTAAGTCTATGACACGTGGGCCCTAGTGCATTAAGTGCACAGTGCACCGAGCCATGGACCATGCACAGTGCGCATGGACCTTCAGTCCACGCACTGTTCCCATGGACCTAATCACTGACTAGTGGTCCCACTCGTTAGTAAATAATTTCCTTTAAGAAAAGACAATACATAGGGCCAACCTGTCACACACTGGTATTTTCCAGCAAGAAAATAAACCAAAAGAAAAAAGAAAAGGGCGCAGGTCCCACCTGTCAGAGAGAGATTCTCTGTCCCTTTTCTTTTTCTAGGATTTTCAAACTGACCAATTTGAAACATGAATAACTTTTGCATAAAAACTCCAAATTAAATTATTTTTGTCTCTAGATTCATCTAAAATCATACTCTACCTGAATATGCAAAAATATTTGAATTTGGTTACTATTGAATTTATTTGACATTATTTAATTCACTTCCGACTCTTTTTGAAATAGACGTCGATTGTTCAAGCGATATTTTCGATGACCAACCATCCTCAAATTCAAAACAACAGGAGCAAGGCAAGCACCTCCTTTGAACATGTTGATCCTACTATTTTACTTACTGCACTTTGTTTTATAAAAATCTATTATGCATGCATATATGTTAGTATGAAAATGTTATGTTTGGAAAGTCGGTAATTGTAAATCCTATTTGATGCATATATCTCTCTGAAAAAATTTATGTCTTATTGTTGTAGCTATTAGGTTATGGGATAGACAATATATATGTCATTCGGGAGTTTTTGAGTGTGATTATCGCACAACTGCTGACTAAAGCGATAGATTTTCCATAAAAGCTATAAAAGGACAATATAATAAAATTGAGTTTGCGAGATTTTATGAAAAATACCTAGAGGGGTGTACCTCTATTATTTTGTATAAAAAATGCAAAACCTAGCTTTGGACGCGGGCGAGTTATATTATTCTGAGAAGAGTGATGGGTGTACCTCACTAGTAGATAGGGGAGATTTTCGCCAAGTTAATTAAGGACCAGACACCAACAACTCCATTCTAAGCCAAACGTACAAACATATGTGCCGGTATGGGACAGTCTTAGTGTAACGTCCCGTTTGACTTAGAGTTTTTATCGGATTTCAAAATCTAAAAGGAACCATTTGGTTTATTATTTTGCTCAAACTTAACTTGGAACTTTAGAAAAGTTGAGGTTTAACTTGACTTAACTCAAACTTCAATTAATGCTGGTTTAGTTCTTTGTTCGTTGTTGAAGTTCTTTAAGTGTTCCTGGCCTTTTAGCTCTTTTCTTTGTTTACTTTGAGTGCTCCTTAACTTAGTTTTTCTTCTCCTGGACCTCCTCCTCATCCTGACCTCCCCTATGGTTAGGACCTCTTTTTGATTCGGGCCTCTTTCCTGTGGTTTGGACCTCCTTTGTGTTGTACTTTGGTTTAAATCTCCTTAGGTTTAGATCTTCCTTGTGTTTGGACCCCCCCCCCTTCGTTAGATCTTGACCGTTAGGACCTCTTCCTTGCAGATCTTGACCGTCAGGACCTCTCCCTTATAGAACCTGACCGCCAAGACCTCCCCTTCGTTAGATTTTGGCCGTCAGGACCTCCTCCTTGCAGATCTTAACCGTCGGGACCTCTTTTAGTCTATCCTAGCAGTTAAGACCTCCTTGGACCTTTTTCCTTAGATCTCCGTCGTTGGATCCTTTCCCCCTTTTGAATCTGGTTCGTTGAAACCTTTCCTTGTTTGGGCCTCCCTTAAGTCCAAACTCTGTGTGTGCCTACCTCTGCTCAGGACCGTTAGATCTTGTTTGGATGACCCGATTGAAAGGAGGCATTCGGATAGTCCAAACGCTCCCTTGAATTGTGGATCGTCTGATTTAGTTGGGCGGCTACGATGTAAGGATGCATTCGCACAGTCCGAACGTTCCTATCTCTCAGAACCACCCGATCAATATCGTGTGGCCTCAATTCGTTGCGTCTTTTCCTTAGTCCTTTAGACCTCCTCCCCTTGAGCATTCTCGTGGTCTTTTTGCAAATACCACCCTCTTTTGTCACGACCACCTCATGTGGTCATGACCTCTGGTCTTTTTGTAAAGACCACCCTCTTTTGTCACGACCACCTCATGTGGTCATGACCTCTGGTCTTTTTGCAAAGACCACCCAAGGGAGCAAGACCTCCCTTGCCTTTAGAGGACCTCCTTCTCAGGACCTCCTCCGCAGGAGCCCTTTTTCCCTCAGAGGACCTCCTCCTCTGCATGACCTCCTCCTAAGACCACCTCCTTAGTTGGACTCTTTCCTGTTTCTTTGACCAACCTCTTTGTTTGAGCTAGCCCAATCCCTTATCCTTTCTGCGCGTTTGCGTCAAAAGTCTTTGAATATTTAATGTGGTGTTGCAGCACATTAAATGTAGTCACCTCCATGGTACTTGTTTACCTCCTTTTGATGGCATGTCTTGTCAAATTCTTGTCCTGATTTTCACCTACCCTTAACACGTTTGCCCTAGCCTCAGTGCTACCTCCTATTATTTGTAGCCAGGAGAGCCTCTTTTCACCACCTTTCTTCTCGTTTCTAACCTCCTTGTGCTCCTCTCGGTGCTGTGCTTGGAGATTCACTTCCCTTTAGCTTGGACCTCCTCTTGTAACATCCCAAAGTTATGTTACCAAAATAAAATAAATAAAGTTATTGGATTTTCTGAGATTTGAAAGAGTTATATTGCTTTATTTGAATTTTTTGGAGTTTTAAAAGTCAAAAGTAAAATTTATTTGAAGTTCTTGAAGTTTTATTTGAATTAAACTGAAAAATAAAATTTTAACCTATTCCTAGAATTTTCTGAAAATCTAAAAGCTTTTTCCTAAGTATTTTAAAGACAAAACAATTTATTTTGCAAAATTAATAGCCAAATAATAGTTGAAAATATTTTATTTAAGTCCTAAATGCTCCAGAGAATTTCTGTGAGTTTTCTCATAATTTTTGGATTTATTTTACTATTTTCTAGAAGATATTTTGATTTAACTCCATTTTGAAATTGGAAAATCAATTAAAATCCCGGTTAAACCCTTGGGCCCAAACCTCCTTGGCCCATCTCTGTTTTTCCTCGGCTCCGGCCCAACCTCAACCCGCGCGGCCCGTTTAGCCCGCTGCTCCCACGCGTTTTAATCCCACCCGCATTTCAGCCTTTGGATTGAAATCCAACGGCCAGATTTCAATGTAACGTTCGGGCGACCGAACGTCTTAACCAACGAGGGTCGTTGGATCTAAATCCAATGGTCAGATTTTCGTGTAACGTTCGGGCGACCGAACGTCTCGTCGGTTTTGACCATAGGATCTAAATCCAATGGCCACCGTGCCCCCACGCACATCACCACCTCCCCACCATCGGATCAAGATCAGACCGCCCACACGTTTTCTTCTTCCTCCATATCTTCCTCCTCCAGCCGCAATCACCTCCGCCATTGCCGCGCCACAGAAGCTCGTCATCGCCGCCGATTTCGCCCGGTTTTCTTCACACGGTCGTGCGCATTAAAACCCCCTTATCTCGCCGCCCCATTCCCGGCCATCTTCCTTCCATCCCCAGCACCGAATCCCCATAATTTTGCCGAGATGCTGCGCGGCCTTCGTGCACTCCACGGCGATTGAACCTCGCCTACACCCCTATAAATAGGGCACCGGGACCGCCTCCCTTCGCACATCACAGCACCGCCACCCACTCCTCCTTCCTCGCCCTCATCTCGCCGGAGTCGACGTTTCTTCGTCGCCGGTCGAGCTTCACTCCGCCGCCTCTAGCGCCGCCACCACCGCCGCTGCGTCCACCCCGACCATACCATCAGCACCGCCGCAGCCCCGCAAAGCCCGTACGCACCTCCGTTCGCCCTGAGGACCACCGCAACGCCTTCTTCACCGACGACCTAGTCGCACCGCCACTCGAGCTCGTCGCCGACGACCTTTCCGCCGCGATTTCTCACAACCTTGGTAAGCACCACGTTCGGCATCGTGCACTCTTTCTTTTGGTATCAACCGCACACCTCGCCGGATCCCCTATTACCGGCGAGCTCGCAACCGAGCCGTCGTCGGCCATGTGCTCACGTGACACCACCACGTGGCTGCCACATCACGCCACCGTGGCGCCCCTCGGTGCCTGGTCAGCGCCACATGGCACGCTCCACTCTTCCCTGAGCCTCAAACACCCGTGGGCTTAGTCCACATGAGCTGTGAGACCGACATGTGGGTCCCACATGTCGAATTTATTTTTAATTCTTTTAAACCCGAAATTCTCAGGGCTGACATCATGCTTGCGTCATAATTCCCTTTTTTAATAGAAAAATAATTCCAATAATTTTGAAAAAAACCTAATTCTATCATTTCATGTAATTAGAATCTTCCAAAGCCCATATCTTTTGCATCCGAACTCCGATTGAGCCTATTCAAATTTTTAAATTTATATAAATTCAAGATCTATCCAACCACACCAAAATTATTTAATTTGGAGTTCATTTGAATGGTTATTTGAATTTAGTTTGAATTTGGCTTATTTTCACGTTAGATTTCGACGACTTCGGAGAGTCAAATTTCGACACTGTTGGAAGAGCTTATAAGAGGATTGATTTTGACTGTATGATCATCGTGATTGTACACTTGGACTTCCTAAAGAAAGTACTTGTGAGTACTAGGTGACCTGTTAAGGAAAACAACATCACCTCAGTACCAGGTGATCTGTTAAGAAAAATAACATCACCTCAAGCAAGGCAAGTTATACCCTTGATCATATTGATCCCATTATTTCAAATTATTTATATTCGATTTAAATTATTACTGCATGCTTATTTATATCAGTAATTTAAATTCCTGCTTTAAATGTATAGTTATGCCTAAAATCCTTTGTATGGCCAATTTTGATAATTGAAGAAAACATATTGTCACCATAGATAAAACCTAGTTGGTACGATAGTATGAACTAGAATATTTTGAGAAAAATCAGGCTTAGCCATGCTTATAGACCAAACATGTTTATTTTGGGGAATTTCAGCCAGAAATCAATTGTGGTTTAAATTGTATCCATAGCATTGGTATGTTATGGAAGTTTATGACTTTGAAAAATGAAATAAATGAAAATGGTTTGGACTTGGGAATAATGGATGTTCGGTGGGTGCAAGTTTATGCACGGGCTCAATCGGGTATGGTTGAGGCCCATGGGTTTTGTTGGGAAGTTGCCCAAGTAGGTTAAGGACCGGTCTTTGAGTGTATGAAGCTATGCCATACCATACCATACCACCACATGTCCTCAGTGTGGGGAGTAGGACCTGACTAATTAATCTGCAATGTTCCACCGTGGTCGTTCCCTACAGATGCAATGGGTAGTCATGTTACGACTTATGTTAGTCCCACCTAGCGCAAGAGAGGGCCCAAACCCGGAGGTCTTTATTCCAAAGGGGGTGGCGAAACCTTAGCGAGGGGTAACTGCGGTGGAATGACGCTTTGTAAACGCCTTGGCACGTGCTCTAGACCGATTACCAAAGGTAGTGAGCGGTGGCATAGATATATGCCGGACAAACTAGAGAAGTCTTGTCATGTGGGTAAAGCTGCACAACCTCTGCGAGTGTAAAACTATTCGAATAGCCGTGTCCACGGTTATGGACATCTTTGTGAATCGCTCAAAGTTAGACTTTGGTTTTGTTTGAAAATAAACTTCTTCAAAACTGGTTTATCCAAATGGGAATTGGGCAGGAAGCCATGTGATAGGAGGGTATCCTTCACCATTCATGTGTGAATGTTATCTGACTATAAAAATGAGAATTTACAAAATGATTTGTAGTTATAGAATAACTACTTTGGAACTTAGTACAAGTATTTAAAGAAAATGTTGCTTTATGCAAATCAACCAATAAGTCATCCTTTGTTACATCCATATATGCATGTTATTATGTTATTTGACGGGTGTAACTTGCGAGCATGGAAGTTGTGCTCATACTTGCTTTATGCAAATAAAATTTCAGAGGAAAAGGACTTTGCTACCGATGTGGACCTCGACGACTAGGCCGCTTTCCCAGTCGATTGCCTGTGGCAGATTGCTGGACTCTACTACTTTTCGTCTTGCGCTGTGTTCTTTATTGTTGGTTGTAAGCCTCTTTTGTAATAAACTCTTTTGATTATTAATAAAGTTGTGATATGAATTTGTTATCATATTTGTTTACTGTGTGAACTAGCTACTGATCATGGGACTAGTTCAGAAATGCATAGAGGATTTGGGATGTTAATCCCGGGTCCTGACACCTCTCCCGCAAGACCTCCTGTTCTTCCTGGTTTTTAGTTGGTTTTGCTTGAGTTCTTTCTAGTTTTTTGAGTTCTTTTGTTGAGTTTATGTATTTATTTGGTTCTTTGCGAACGTGTAGGTCCCGAGTTTGAAGAGGAGCTTTTGGACTAAGCTCTCACCACTAAAGGCTCCCCACTGCTCAACGAAGGCAAATCACAGGCCTTTGATCATTTTGAACCTAACATTTAAAGTTATCTTGTTTGTCTTATTATGCATGGCTATTTTTTTAAGAAAAGGTTTTGGGTAGTAGCTGTTCCTATGTGTTATTAGACATCCTTGGATGTTTGTACACAGCATGTTGACATGCTTATCTTGAATACCTTAGAGTGGGTGGTTTTGTTGGCACTCTTTGCTTTGCCAACTTGGGACCGTAGAATGCTTAGCCTTGCACTGTAGTACCGTGGGTCTCGAGAACCTTTGTTTCCTTTTTAATAATCTTGACTAAAGAACTATGGAACAATGGTTGGTGCTACTAATGAGCAATTGTGGTGTGAGGCCCAGTTGTGTCATTTGCGGTGCGATGCTGCTATTAAAATTTGTGCCAGGACTTGATGGTCCTTTGGCTTGGGTTGAACCCTAAACTGTTTTGCTCAGGCGAGTTGGTCAGGAGCGAGTAGCGGGTGCTATACGCACACTGGATTTGTGGTCAGACTCGCCTGACGCAGCTTCTAAGGACTTAACTTTGTGTTCTTTGATCCGAGTTTCCCGTGCAACCACAAGATCACTTTATAGGGGTGGTCTGGGCTAAATAATTAGCAATAAGCTAGCTTGGTTCTATTGTAGTTGAGCATGAGATGCGCTGGCGCAAGAGGGGGCACGAATCTGATGGGTGTGAGGCTCATTAGAAGCGAAACCTTAGCGGGCAGCTCTGAGCCAGTTCAAAGCTTTGTAAAGGCCTTGTCACGCTCTCTAGACTGCTCATCTTTGGAAATGAGCAAAGGTTTCGACGGGAACCCGCCCCGCTAGAGAAATCGTGGATTGTGGGTAAAGTTGTATACCTCTGCAGAGTGTAAAAATCTATTCGAATAGCCAAGCCCTTGGTCATGGGCACTGCCTGGTGATAATGCGCAAGGGGTAGTTTGTTTTATAAAACTTTGTTCCTGAGCACTTTTGTGAGAGGCTATGGCTTTATCTCGAAGAGACCTTGGCCGGCCTTAGAGAGGTCATAGCTGGCTCAAGAAAAGGTTCAGGGACTGGGCGTGTGGAAACCTAGGGTGGTCCAAGGGCTCTTGGGTTCGTGCTCGGGGAGGTCTTGGGGTCCTAGGGTGGTCGTGGGGTGGTCCTGGATGCTGGTGTGACCAAGACCTCCCACGTGAGGAAGTGAGTTAGTGCTCACGACCTTCCTTGGAAACCCTTGTTGCTTTGTCTTTTGTTTTAAAAACTTGAGCTCTTCAATCTACTTATACTATTGTCAAATTTTGCTTTTGTGCAAACTAACCCTGCAGCTCTCTATCATCAAGCCAATGCATGAATATTATTTGCATACCTGTTCTCTGTGACTTGCTGAGTACATTCAAACGTACTCATGGCTTTAAGCCCTCTGTTTGAGCAGTGTTTGAAGATGACCAAGTTCAGGGCAGCGCAGACCTCTTTGAGGAGGAGTTCTTTGACGACCAGACCTTCTAGGAGGCGTCCTCCACTTGACAGCCTGTGGGCTTGCTGGATGGCTCCACGTGTTTTGTATTTTTTTCCCTGTGCAGGTTCTATTGTCGGTTTTTTGTAAGCCCGTGTTGGCAACCGCTGTAAACAACCTTGGCCATAAGGCCCTTGTTAATATATTTGTGTCTTGCTTATCCTGTTGTTTAGAGTTGCTGGATTGTGTAGCTTTGATTTAACCTATGTGGTCTTGTACGAGTTAGCAAGTGTTCCTGAGACTAACTCAGTGCAGAGAGCCAAGACCTCCAAGAGATCCTCGTGATCTCCTAGGAGGTCCTAGAGGACCTCCTCCGGGGGTGCTCTTGGAGGACTTACAGGACCTCGGGGTGGTCCTACGGACCTCCCTAAGGGGGTCCTGGGAGGTCTTCTAGGTGCACTTCGGGGTGGTCTCGACACTTAGCTAATTAAGTCATTAAAAATTAGCCTTACATGTTGGTAGCCCGTAGTAGTGCGGACATGACCAGTTATGTTTGAAGGGGCTCCCTTCACCACGGTGTTGGGCACAAAGCTTGCCGACACTACTACAAATGCCTCATTGAGACGGTGGTGTCCCCGGGTGAAGTGAGGATAAACATTAGTTGGGCTAGTGCAAGGATAGGACAAGATGATGTAAAGGTTTCGACACGTGCTCTAGACTGCTTACCTACGGTAGTGAGCTGTGGTATATATGGATGCCAAACAAACTAGAGAATTCATATACTATGGGTAAAGTTGTACACCTCTACAGTGTGTAAATCTATTTAAATAGCCATACTCGCGATCATGAGTGTGCTTAGTGCAAAAGGTTGTGGGTTTAGTTTTGATTTTTTTTTTTCCAAAAACCATTTTAATGAAAAGGCATGGGCAATGACTTGTGGGTTTTTTATTTGAGTTAACTGCCATAATATAACTAAAAAATGAAATGTTGCTTGTAGCCGAAGAGGGTTGCGAGTTGTTATCATTATTCTTTTGAGTTCGTAACCAAGGAGGGTTGCGAGTTGTTATTATTATTCATTCCATTCTTTACTTACTATCATGTATCTATTTAATTGCTTTTAAACTTTCGTTGCAAATTACTACGTATTGATATAGCAAATAAAAATAGCTTTAAGTAAAATAACTGGTAGAGTATAGCCTCTTTGATAGCCTTGCATTATATAAACTTTATGATACACTACAAGTCTTGCTGAGTATGCATTGTACTCAATCTTGCTTATAAGGGTTGGATGGGCACGCCGCTGGAATTTGTCTACTTTTATTACTTCTTTCGCTTCTACTTTCACTCTGTTGATACATGTTTTTATTTGGTCAGTCGGCCATTGATGTATTAACTGTAACCGCTTAAGTTTAGTACCACTTTGTTTTATTTTGTATATGTGAATGTATGGATGTGAATGCATGTACTAGCCACTGATCATGGGACTAGTACGGTACACACATAAGGTCTTCGGGTATTCCATACCTAGGGGTTTGACAGAAGCTATCGGATCACTTTCTTCTCGCGGATGGTCCAGATTCCTCCACCCCATCTCCGCCGGCCACCTAGGGTTACCCCGATCCCCTAGCGGTCGCCATCTCCTCCCCTTCCTCTCGTCCTCGCAATCTCCGTCACGAGCCCACGCATCGCCCTCGCCTTCTCCCCTTCTTTCTTGCCCTGTTGTCCCATATCCTCTGACCATGCCCTCCACGACGAAGCCACGGCCTCCTCCTCCTCACTCCCAGGCTCCCCTATCCTCGACGTCCATCTTGAGCCCCGGTCACTGCTTCCTCACCCCTACCTTGGCCCTCCCTCCCAAGCCCCAAACGGCGCCAGCTCATCCACTACGGTCGCCCCCCGTCTCAAGGCTCCCGCCACCACCACCTATAAAACCCCTCCTCCCTACCCACATCCTCCTCAAATCCCCACTTCTTTCTTCCTCCACCATCTCCAGCCACGTCCACCGTGATGGCCACCACCGCCACCTACTTCGCTCATTTGTTGAATCTATAGCCACCCCAGCCATCCTCACCTCCTTCCCACCACTGTCCTTTCCATATTCAACCACCGCAGCAGCCATCCTCACCATCTCGGCCAGATCCGTCGCATCAGCCGATAGGGCTGTACATTTCAAAACCATACCAAAAACCGGACCGAAAATACCAAAGCGTACTGGTCAACTCGGTTTGACCGGTATTTGGTATTCCGTACAATTTTTAGAAATCAGGTTTTTTGGGAGTTCTGTTTTTCGGTAAAAACAACAAAAACACTGAAAAAACGAAATCCTCGTAACTCTCAACACGCGCATAGCTGGCAGGCTCGACCGCTCGGGCGCTCCGTGTCCGCGCTCGCTGCTCGGCCCATCCAAGCAGACAGCCCAACGCACCTCCGCGCTCTCTCATTCTCTCGACCCATCCAAGCAGACATCCAAGTAAGACTAACTCTGTAATGTCCGGCTGCTGTGAAGTCTAAAATCTACATGTGTGATTCTCAACATGTGTCTTGACCATGAAGCCTTTTGGTCTACTGTCATTTGATGCCCACATGTAGTCATGTACCAAGGGCAGCCTGCAGAAAAGTGAGCCTTTGATCCTATGCATGTCATTCACTGGAAGTTTAATCTCAACTCTGTTTTTCGCACTTTAATCTGTCGTATCGTTCACTGGAAGCATCAAATTTTGTGACCGCAAGTATTTTTGACTCGCCGTATCGTTCTCAATTCACGTCAACTTTGGTAAATATGGTATTTACCGATACCGTACCGAAATAATGTGGTATTTACCGATACCGAACCATATTTTAAATAATATTGTATTTACCAGATTAACAATATTGTATTTACCGTATACACCGTATTTACCCAAAAAAACCGAATGAACACCCCTATCGGACGATGCTGCCAACACCACCTCCACTCAGATATGTTGCATCTGTAGCAGTCCTGGCCATCCTCATGGCCTTCGATAGTGGTCCTTACCTTTCAACACCACGGCAGCCATCCCAACCATCACCGTTGTCTCCTGGATGTCCGTCCACCACCTCATGAGTTCTCTCTCTCTCTCTCTCTCTCCAATTGATGAAACTGATTTCCTTTTGTTGTTTTCTCTAATGTTGTGCGTTCAGCTGAGCATGAGATTGGTTGTTGAAGCAGCGAGTGAAGGAATATCGAGGGTTGCATACCATGTGTATGATGGAATGTATAAGTGGAAAGTGATGGGTGTTTACTAAATCCTCCTTATAGTGCTCTACTAATGCTCATGTGATTTGAGATTGCTTACTAAAATTTGTTAGTTGCAACTAACTGATATTTATACCTCCTGTATTTTTGGTTACCGTTCTTTATCAGGGAATGTTGCACCAACCTTTTATTTTGGTACTGCAAGTAACCATCTCTTGTTGATATAACAGAATATCCGAGAGCTTCAACTAATGCCCAGGTCATCTTCATGGGTACAAAATATGCAAATAAGTAAGCATTTTGATTATGATATATTCCTATTGTATTGTTTCATATATTTGTCAATCTTTTCAATTCTTCTAAACTACACTTGTGGCTGGTTATTCCTTCTGGTATACCATTTTGGAGACTAGATAAGTACAATCATACGGTGTATTTACTGCCTTGTATACGGCTATAAGACCAGCATGTCTTTGCAGTTTGTATGAATTTGACAAACACATGCTATATTAACTTTTGTTCCAACCTTACAACATTGAAAGCTAAGTCCATTGCAAATATTATATAATGAACAAATATTGCCACTTTTCTCAAAATCTATAGCACAGTGAGGTAGTGAGGTGTTGTAAGAAAGTATGAGGTAGTGAGTTGTACTTAAGAAAGCTATCCATTTTTTACATGCTTGCCACTATGCAATTTACCTTTTTCCCTATAGTTATTCAATAACTTGATTTTTCCCTCTCATTGAACGCAATGGTTTCATGGACACATACAACGGGAATTCTAATGTGGAGGAATCACAAACAATAGATAGTGGGTTGACAGATGATGTACACCCTCGGAGACGGTAGTGGCTGGATCTAGAGTCCGAGGCACAGCTGGAGCAGCTTGAGGAGGAGATGCAGAAGCTGCATAAGCTAATGCGACAGAGTCTTGGGGCGAGGATTCAGGAGCATAATAAGTATAGTAGGTTTCAAGAGTGCTACATTTCTATCATAAAGGTACCTAACTGCACTGGCTTAACCATTCTTAGCTTTATATCCTAATTCCTACAAAAAAATGCTTATTACTGGCTGATGGAAATGTAGCCTCTGTCTGAACAATGCATCATTAGCCTTCCCACATTGCCAGATCCTTCATTTTCTTGTCATCTTATCCGGCATATAATGCTCACCTGGCTCTATCTGACAACAAGTACAAAATGTCTTACGTGCTTGCCTACAATTTTTAATGCCTGCCTTGTAACATCTTAATCTTGGGTTTGTATTTCAAATGTATAAAAATGAGAAGAATTTAAAACTTTTTGATGCATCATGTTGTTATTTGAATTTTTTGAAAAATCTTTCAAAGGATTTGTTAATTTCAAAAACCTAATGCTTCAATTGACTAGAAGCAAACTCCTTGAAAACTTTTGAAACAAAATCTTGTGATCAGTCCTTGGAAATAATATTCTAAGGTTCTGTATCATCCTAGTGACCTCTCTGAAAAATTTCATAATTTTTAGATTTTATTTGCTATTTTTTAGGGGATAGTCTAACCAGTTTGATCCTTGGTCATAACCCTAGGATAGAACTTTGAATCATTTCTAGAGGGAAATGCAGTGCATGAAAAACTCTAGAAAATTAATACAAGGTTGTTCTTAGAGTCAGAAGCCTCCCATAAAAATTTTAGAATTTTTGGGGCTTTCAAACTCTATCTAAAAATTCATAACCGTCTCAGCCTTTTTGGAAATCAACTTGGTCAAACCAATCGAGTTGACTCCACTCGCTTTCGACCAGATCCGACAAAACCATCCGACCAAGTCCAACTAGACCATCCGACCATACCATCTGACTAGACCTTCCGACCAGGTCCGACCAGACCATCCGACCAGGTTCAACCAGACCATCTGACCAAGCCCGACCAGACCCATCCGATCTGGTCCGACCCAGACACCTAACATGACCGACCCAACCCTCTTACCTTGAGCCACTGACCCGTGGGGCCCTACTGTAGTTCTTTGTCTCCACGCGAACGCCATGCCCTTGTCAGCACCGAGCACCCTCGCCAGCGTGCTCACCCATGCGTCAGCGCCAACTGTCGTGCCCCCGGTTTTTTATGAGCACCAATGGTTTCACCCATGGTTCCACACTCGCCCATGCCCCGTCGCCTCACCATCCCCTCCCTACCACTCAACTTGTCCATGGCAGTAGGCCATGAACCGAGCTCAGCGCCGAGCGCACGTCCTCGCTATTCTCCGCCCTGGCCCCTATTTAAACCTTCGGAGCTTCTCCTTCTTCCTTTTTGTCAACCCAAGACACCCAGCTCCATTTTCTCTTTTTCTTCCTCAGGGTCGAGAGCTAGAGAGTGAGTTGTAGCTCACGGTCGAGACATAACCATCACCCCCAACGCCGTTCCGTCCGCCATAGGGGTTCCTGTTCATTCCTCTCCGCGTCATCTTGTGTTCCTAAGCACAAGGACCCTATCATCTAACTTAATCGGGTTTTGGTTCACAGGAACCAACACAATTTGGAATTTCTCATCTTCGACCGAAAACAGTCCCTTTCGTCCCCAACTCCGGTAAGACACTCCACTTTTCATTTGCTTGCTTTGTACCATCTCAGAGCCATACCTGAGCTTCCCGTACCACTCGTTTCCCTCCTTGTATCCTAAGCCAACCTCTCCTCGGTGAAGCTGAAGCATCTAGACTTGCCATTATGAGTTAATAGAGTATTTTGATTATTAATGACAAATCTAATTGTGAGACTAACACTCTTATTTATATACCTATTGTTTAGTCTCAGCTTGGGTAAAAAGGGAAAATCAAATGAGGTATGCATTCCTGATGACAAATCCATTTGTGAGACTAACAATTCAATTATTATACCTTGTTCAGTCTCAGCTTAGATATAAAATGAAAAATCCAAACAGTTGGATATAAAGTCTCAGCTTGGATATAAAAAAATCCAATCAAGTATGCATTCATAATGATAAATCTATTTATAAGACTAACTCTTCTATTGCTATATATCATGTTTAGTCTCAGTTGGATTTAAAGATCAAAGAGGTATGCATTCTACATCATAGTCTTATATATTATTGCATTTCTTGGATCCAAAATATAGGTTGAACCCTACCAAAAGGTTAACTTGAATATGTGCATATGTTCTTATTATACATTCGTGTATGCACACATTTAGGAGGAGTTCATTCTATGTTTTGTGGTTTCATTAGTATTGATCCATATTCCCTTGTCCATATATATTAATGATCTTTACTTTGAAACATATCCTTGAATATATATAACTTGTGTAGTTTATATATACTTATCCTTGGGTATATATAACTTGTGTAGTTTATATATACTTATCCTTGAGCATATACAACTTGTGTAGTTCGCATATACCTATATTTATCTTTATTCAATTATTTGAAATTGAAGTGATTATCATCAATTACCAAAAAGGGAAAGATTGTGTATCTTGTCCCACCATTATGTGTTAATGGTATGATACGGTAATTCATGATAATCATATTGTGAAACTAACATTTTCTATCAGTTAGTAAAATAGGTTATGTTCCATCGTGATGAAGACTTTGAATGACATCATGAGTTGATTATCATCAAGTCAAGATTCGGGAAGATAAAGGAAATCATCATGTGTTGATAATATTCAAGCTAGGATCCCAAAGTAAAGAAGATCATCATGTGTTGATGATATTGAAGTCAAGATTTACTCCAAGCTCATGAGTAAAGGATGCATCTTGTGTTGATGCATATTAAGTTCTCGAAAAAGAGATGATCACGAGTTGATCATCAAGTCAAGAGAAGACCTATCATGTGTTGATAGAGGTCAAGTGAAAGAGTGCATCATGGGGTGATGCATATTCAAGTCAAGAACTTGAAGAAAAGGAAATCATCATGTGTTGATGATATTCGAGAAGAGGAGATGATCATGAGTTGATCATAAAGTCAAATAGAAGACCCATCATGTGTTGATAGAGATCAAGATGAAGATTGCATCATGTGTTGATGCATATCAAGACTCGGGATAGAAGATGTTATCATGTGTTGATGAGCATCAAGTCAAGATCCCGAAGCAAACGAAATCATCATGTGTTAATGATGTTCAAAGTCAAGACAATGACCCAGACTTAAAGTAAAGATGTACGTCATCAAGCTTCAAGAAGGTGTGCAAGGCAAAGGTATGACTAGCTAGGGCTAAGGATGTGTTCCTAGTCTTTTACCCGTCTTGGTGTTTGGTTGGAGACCGGATTGCTAGTATAGATTGCCATACTATTAAGAGCGGTCTTGACTAGTAGCTTAAGTTTGTCATGTATTGATAGCTCGTTGTGCTTGCTCTAGCTCTCGTTAACAAGTTGCCTATATTTGCGAATGTGTTTTGCAAATGGTCGAGGCTCATGGTCAATCCTTGTAGCATGTAACTTTAGTTTGCAAATGTGTTTTGCAAATGGTTTAAGTCCATATACCTTATTCCTTGTGGTATTGATTCTAAGAGTTGGCAAATGTGTTTTGCAACTTGTTGAGAATCTTGCTATTAACCCTTGTTTGCATCTTGCATCAATTTGGCAAATGTGTTTTGCAAATTGAGTTTGAAGCAAATGCAATCTACTGCTTTTTCAGTAAAAGCGGTAGTACCAGCATGTACCACACGGAACTACCGCGTTGTGGTTGTACCATAGTTCCTTTGGCGGAACTACCGGTGAACGTTCGGACCGCCTAAACATTTTGCCGATCGTGTGGTCAAGAGACGTGGTCCGAACGTTCAATTGAATCTAAGCCGTCCACGTGGACAGTCCGAATGGATGAGCTAGTTCGATCGGACTTGTGGTAGCGATACTACCGGAGGTATCTTTGTGAAACTACCGCGTCGCTGTAGTACCAGAATTCTTTGAGCGGAACTGCCGTTGGTCGGAAGTTTCGAATCTTTGTGTGGTACGCTTTTTCTAGAGAGCATGTTTTTGGCTCTCTTGGAAGTGTGGTAGTACCGGCAGTCTTTGAGCGGAACTACCATTTGTTGGAAGTTTCGATTTGTGTGCGGCACGTTTTTTTTTTTACAAAATGACACCTTTTGAGCATGTGTTGCTCTCTTGGAAGTCGTAGTAGTACCGGCGATGTGTTCGCGGAACTACCGGAGTGCGGAACTACCGCGTGTTCGTTGGTGGTAGATCGCGTCGCTTTTCAACGGCTAGTTCAGAGCACTTTTTGGCTGCTGATCCGACCGTTGAGTCAAGTGTGGTAGTACCGGCCATTAGTTGGCGGAACTACCGATTGTGTTGATTTTTCAGCAGACTTTTTCCCAACGGCTAGTTTTTGTATGTGGGCTATAAATAACCATCTTGGCTGGTTGTAAGAGAGTTGCTGGTGCTATTACACTTACCCTTGAGCAAAGAACAAGCTCTCTCATCTCTTTTGTGCATGTATTGCACTTAGTGAGCTTGGAGAGCAAACCCTAAGTGCATGTGTTGCACTTAATAAGCTTGGACAGCAAACCCTAAGTGCATATGTTGCCTTAGGTAGTGGATTGTGTATCCATTAAGCTTAGACACTTGATTAGTTCAAGTGAGAGTCTTCGACTTGTTACTCTTGGTGTTTACCGACACCTAGACGGCGTGGAGGTGTCGTGGTCCGGTGATCTTCTCAAGAAGCTTGTGAGAAGGCTCGGCGTGTTGTGAGTGGTTTGGTGCTCACTATCTCCGAAATGGAGGAAGAGTAACCCTAGCGGAGCGAGGTGTTGGTTCGGTTTGGAACCGATCCAAGTTGTTGGACTTACCTCGGAGGTGTTGGCCTAATTTGTAAAGCTGGTCCAATTGGTTTGGGCTTACTTCAACGTGGATTAGGGAAGACCGGCAAGTCTCCGAACACCACGAAAAAACATCATCGTGCCATCGTGGTTTGCATTCTTGTGCTTTACTTTGTGCAATTTACATACTTGTATTCAATTGCTTAATTACTTATTCATCTTGTATGATTGCTTATATGTCTATGTATGAATGCTTTTATTACCAATAGACTTGTTGTCGGTGCACTTAGTAAAGACTAGTTGATTTATATTTTGTTTGTGCAAAACCGTTTTGATATTAGCTTCTGCATTAGAAAATGGTTTTAGCCAAAGAAGTTTTTAAAACCATCTATTCACCCCCCTCTAGTCGGCCTCCTCGATCTTACAGAAGCTCCACCACTGCATCGGTTCTTTGTCGCCAGACCATCCCCGACGAGCTCATTGACCACTCTCCACTCTGTATGGCCCTAGTCATCTCCAGTGCTAGTGCGCGTGTTAGATGGCATATTGCGCGACCATTTCGCCATTGTCGTTGTCACTGTAGCTCCACCTCCATTCCAAGTCGTCATCGCCGCCGTCGCCCTTTAACGGCGCCAAGCTACTTGCAACCACCTACGACCTCATGTAATTGAAACCTCTTTCAGACCAGGGTGTAGTCGAACCTCCTTCCGACGAGGGTGTAGTCGAACCGATGAACAGTAATTGAAACCCTTATTGTTGAATTCTCTTCCTGTAGGAATGGTTTATGCTATATCTTTTGCATACAAACTCTAAATAAAATAATTTTTGTTTCTAAATTCATATAAATTCATGATCTATCTTATGTATAGATTTCATGATTTTTGGATGATTTTGAATTTTTGAGTTCGTTCGACGTTATCTGTTCTTATTGGTTCTTTTCAATTCTTTTGCTAGGTTTCGACGATTCTATTATATACGAGAGTGGTCCTCTATAGCAAGTTGAATATCTCCAGTAAGGCAAGCAGCCCCCTTTGAACATATTGCTCCTATTACTTTTTGATAAAATTATCTTGATTTCAAATGTATGTATGCATGTGCTATTTTGATGTTAATTCTCGTTAGGAGTAGTTAATCCGAATAGTTGCATGAGCTGTAGGTAAATGTTCTCATTTATACTGAGCCTAAGTTAGATTATTGCTAATGATTTAGAGTCCAATGGATGGACTCTAGTCATTTACATATATGTAGTATACGAGTCGGTTCGCTTAGCAATGCTTAGAACTGTAGAATGGGGATCATTACTTTGGTGATGGTCATTATGTCATCATTCTAAATATTTGGGTCAGGGTACTCATGTGTATAATGTATTTGGAAAAACTAAAACTGAAAACAAAAGGATTTAGACTTGGGCACTTGGTTGATGGTGTGGTTATCGGGCGTGTGGTTGGTACCTAGGTCAACACGGACCGAATTACTTGTGCCATTGATCTAAGAACTTTTGCGTGCAAGCACATGAGGGCATATGGTAACTCTCTTGACTTAGTACTTTGGTGTGCATTAACTCTGGGTCGCAGGTGGTGGTTGTGTGTTGTGTATAAAAAGAAATGTGTTGTTGTTGTTGGGTGTGCGGGGGTGGGTTCCTGTCTAGGTTCTCCACGCCGAGGAGCATTATAGTTGTCTAAGGCTTTACCCCGAGGGGTAGTTGACTGAGGCTTTACAATGACTCCGACACAACGTATGGGTTTCTATCTATACGGACAACTCGTAGTTAATGCATTATATTGAGAAACATCTTGTAGGACTTAGCTCTGCTGGCATACCTAAGGAAGTATGCTAAATAGCTTGGTGAAATGAGCGGTCTAACATGTGGGTAAAGTTGTACACCCCTGCGGGATTTAATCTATTCGAATAGCCTCGTCCTAGGTTATGAACACGCTTGGTTATTTCACGCAAGAATTAGAATATAACATTTTTGATAAAACTTGAAATCGGGTGGTACGAATGGGTAATTCGTGCTATGTTGTGGTGGCTGTTAGAAAGTCACATCTAGGATATTAATTATATTTATAAATATTGTCTCACTATTATTTAAACAAATAAAAACAGATTTGACAAATTGCTTTACAATCTTTTACTCTATTGCAAATTGCTTAGTATAGTAGCCTTCCTTTGACGCATGAATGCATCTATATATATTTTTTGCTTATAACACTTGCAAGTACAACTTTGTACTCAACCCAATTGTTGCAATTTCAGAGGAGGTTGACCCCAAAGGGATCAACTTTTGTGAGACAGGCTTCGCGCAGGACGACTAGCTTGGCGGCCCGGTCGGTTGCCTTGTGGGTAAGGGCAGCCGGTTGGCTTTTGTTCATCGCCATCTTATGGCTTTTGCTTCCGCAGCTGCTTTGGTTATTTGTCTTGTCATTTGGCCGGTTGGCCCCTTTGTGCAATTTGAACTTGTATGCCTTTTGGATGTTGTAACACTTTGTTGTTATTGCTATTGTAATCTTGTATGGAATTGATGCTTGATTTTGTGAGGTGTATGTGTACCACTGTCCTGGGAGGTATACGATACACCGAGGGTGGGATATTTGATTTGTAATACTAGGACCAATGGATAGTTAAGTATTACAAGTTAAATACCCCAACTCTCGCATGCCTATAGTTGTCATCAGTATCACCGAGAGAAAGAACACCGAGGTTTATTCTATGTGAAACAATGGAATAAAGGAAGATCGTAAACCAATACACTCCCGGTTGGTATAACTTTTTTTTAAAAAAAAAACTTCGTACAACGATTCGGCTAGATTGTATAAGGCATTTAAGTATTATGCCATTGACAGTCATAACAATGCTATCTTTATTGTTTTGAAGTACTCATGAGTAAACCTTAGTTCTTTTTGGTGGCACAGGTTACATGCTACATTTATGTCTTATTTTTCTTCATTTCACTTATATTTATGAAAATATTGAAGTAAGTGTGCATAGTATCAAACAGAGTTTTGGGGATTCAGGTGTCAACCATGATGTACAGGATTTGTGCCAGATCCTAATTAAATGATCTAATAGTTTGCTGGATGCTAATTAGCTGATTGGTCAGTCATATTACTACACATAGATGAGAGCCTGGAGTTCTAATTTTATTAGAGGCACAATTGTGTCCTTTTTTCTTGAGTTCATTTTGTAATTTTCAAGCTGCAGATTGGAATTTTTGTAGATGCCACATTGTAGGGAAACGGGTAGGCTACACTAGCGCAAATTAAAAAATTCTACCCGTAAACCAAGATCACTGCAGTTATAGATCACGGTCTTACCACTAGACGCGCAGTGCGGAAGTTGATGCGAAGACGTCGGGTAGTGTAGTCGTACTCGATTGATGCGATGCGTCGAAGCGAGTAGTCGTACTACTTCCTCGTCGCGCGCGGCGTCCCACGTCTGACTCCTTTCTTGCGGTTCGTCCCAACGCCACGGATGCGGCGCCTCAAAGGTATCCACACGTGCGGGAGGAAGCGACGCATGCCGGACTACTAGATCCGCGCGGCGACTAGGGCGTGGGAGGGTGGCGCCGGGTTTGAGGATGTCACAAAAACTCATCCTCAACCAGCGCCCCGCCCTCCTTTTATAGACGTCCTTATAATGGGCTTCTACGAATAGAGGCCCATTAGGACTCAATGCCCGATCTAATTCGGATCCAATCCGAATTAGGCTTCACTTCTAAGTGTGTGACCTATAGTTCACATATGTTTAGACATGACGCGGTACACATACTTGGTCAATAGTTGGTAGCGGCCTCTAGCAAGATGTGCCAACTCCTAAACATACGTAAAGATCATATCGGACGAACCATCACAACGTTATGTACATGCCAATCCCTTAGCCTCACGATATTCGGTCGAGCTCCAAGTCGACCACTCTTTCTCGATCCCGTGATCCTAATCCCTTACTAGGTTAACTCTTAACCTTAAGTAGCATGGCCATGCATTTCGGATCCGATCACTCGAGGCCCAGAGATATCTCTCTCGTAGAGAGGGCAAATCCCATCTCGACCGACCATGCCTCGCAAAGATACTTCATGACAAACCCGAAAGCTACCTTTATAACTACCCGCTATGGAGTAGCGTTTGATAGCCCCTAAGTGGGTCGATTCACATCTCAAGTACATGCGACAATCTCGGATCTAAGGACAAGGCGTACACATTGTGTAGAGAGAACCATAAGAATAATTACTATGTCTCATGTTGGGTCGGTCCAACCCCATGTTCTAAACATGTGTCCACATTATTGGTTTGACATCTCCATGTCTATGACACATGAAACATGGTCATCAACCGATACATGTGCTAATCCATCATTCACGTGTGTCCTCACATGAACTCCGACTAGGGACAACTTTAGAATAACCATACAAGTAAAGAGTTTCACAAACAAGTCACATACTTGTTAATCAACACAAAGACAATATTCAAGGAACATTTATTAAATCATGGATACAATGAAATATCATCATCAATATGATTGCCTCTAGGTATATCTCCAACAGCCTCCCACTTGCACTAGAGTCAATCTAGAAGATATCTAATACTCATAGCTCTTATGTGCGCCTCATGCTTAGGTTTGTGGGAGAGGCTTCACAAAGGATCTCAAATATTCAAATCCGTGTGTATTTTGCATATCTTTAAATCTCCTCGATTAAGGATCTCTCGAATGAGATGAAACCGCCGCAGTATGTATTTGTTCTTTTGGTGATTCCTCGGCTCCTTGGCATGCACAATGGCCCCACTGTTATCACAGTAAAGATCCAGAGGACTGCACGCACTAGGAACCACACCTAGTTCAGTTATGAACATCCTTATCCAAACACCTTCCTTTGCTGCTTCAGAAGCCGCAATGTACTCGGCCTCCGTTGTAGAGTTAGCAACAGTCTGCTTGGAACTCTTCCAACTTACCGCACCACTGTTCAAAAGGAACACAAAACCCCATTGCGATTTGTAATCATCTTTGTCGGTTTGGAAGCTTGCATCGGTGTAACTATTTACAACGAGCTCTTCCTCACCTTCGTAGACTAGAACACATCCTTAGTTCTTCTAAAATACTTGAGGATGTTTTTAATCTAACGTCCAGTGACTCTCACCGATCACCGTATCTGCTCGTAACACTTAGAGCATAGGAAACATCCAAGGCGAGTACACATCATAGCATACATGATAGATCCAATGGCCAAAGCATATGGAATCTTACTCATGCGATCTCGCCATCGCTTGTCGAAGGACACCGAGTCTTGCCAAGATTTATGCCATGAGACATGGGCAAGAACCCTTTCTTTGCCTCCTCCATGTTGAACCGTTTCAACACTTTGTCAATGTAAGTACTGCTCAATCCTATTAGCCTTTTGATCTATCTCTATAGATCTTAATACCCAAAATATATGCCGCTTCCTAAGTCCTTCATTGAGAAACTATTTTTCCGTGAGGTCTTAACGGACTCGAGCATAGGAATATCATTTCCAATCAGTAATATGTCATCTACATATAAGATTAGAAATACGAGTGAGCTCCCACTTGTCTTCTTGTAAACACAAGATTCTTCTTCGTTTTTTATGAAGTCAAACCCTTTGACCACTTCATTAAAACGAATGTTCCAACTCCGAGATGCTTGCTTCAATCCATAAATGGATTTTTGAAGTTTGCATACTTTTCTAGCATTGTTTGGATCGACAAAACCCTCGGGCTGTATCATATACACGTCCTCGGTTAAATTTCCATTAAGGAAAGCCGTTTTGACATCCATCTGCCATATCTCATAGTCGAAATATGCAAGCAATAGCTAGAATGATCTCATTGATTTAAGCATCGCTACAGGTGAGAAAGTCTCATCGTAGTCAACTCCTTGAACTTGCCGAAAACCTTTGCGACAAGTCGAGCTTTATGGATATGAACATTTCCATCTATATCAATCTTCCTTTATAGATCCATTTGCACTCTATGGTTTTAACACCATCAAAGGGTCAACCAAATTCCAAACTTGATTGTCTCCATGGATGCTATCTCGGATCTCATGACACTATGCCATTTCTCGTAGTCTGGTCCATCATTGCTTCCGCATAGGTCGTAGGCTCATCATTGTCTAACAATAATATATCTCGCGCATTGCGGAGCCTTTCCGACCTTCGTGGTGGTGGTGCTTCCTTTGCCATGGGTTCCTCAACTTGTTCTGCCACATGGGCATCATTCGTCGAGTCTTCCCCGATTGGTTCATCTTGAACCTCTTCAAGCCGCACTGCTTCTTCCACTTGTCTCCCCGTTGAGAAACTCTTTCTCTAGGAAAACACCACTTCGAGCGACAAACACTTTGCCCTCTAGTCGGTTGTAGAAGTAATATCCAAAGGTTTCCTTTGGATATCCCACGAAAATGCATTTATCCGACTTGGGTGTGAGCTTGTCCGATCAGAGTCGCTGACAAACGCCTCACATCCCCAAATCTTTAGAAAAGACAAACTATGACTCTTCCTACCCATATCTCATATGGTGTCTTAACTACTGATTTAGACGGTACCTATTAAGTGTGAAAGTCATGCGTTTCTAGAGTGTAACCCCAAAGGATAATGGTAAATCTGATCGGCTCATCATCGATCGAACCATGTCCAACAAGGTCCGACACGCCGCTTGGATACCCGTTTCTTTGAGGCGTTCCGGCGGTGTTAGCTGTGGAACAATTCGCAACTCTTCGGATGATTGCTAAATTCATGACTCAAATACTCGCCACCACGATCGATCGCAGAGCCTTAATTTTCTTGGCACGTTGATTTTCAACCTCATTCGGAACTCTTTGAACTTTTCAAAGTTTCGGACTTATGCTTCATTAAGTAGACATAACCATATCTACTAAAATCATCGATGAAAGTTATGAAGTAATGAAATCCACCTCTAGCAGTCGTGCTCATTGGTCCACATACATCAATATGTATGATTTCCAACAAGTCTGACGCCCTCTCAAAAGAACCTTTGAAAGGTGATTTGGTCATCTTACCAAGCAAACAAGCTTCACATGTCTCGTATGATTCAAAATCAAACGGTTAGAAGACCATCAGCATGGAGCTTCTTCATGCGCTTTTCACTTATGTGACCCAAACGACAATGCCAAACATAGGTGGGATTCAAATCATTAGGTCGAAGTCTTTTAGCATTTATGTTAAAGATAGGCGCATCATCAAGATTTAAAATAAATAACCCATTCACAATGGGCTAAAGCCATAAACATTCCATTTTTAGAGATCAAACAACCATTATCTTTACTTGCAAATGAATAACCATCTCTCATCAAACATGAGGGGATAAAATGTTTCGACTCATACTAGGAACATAATAACAATTATTCAATTCCATAATAAATCTTGAAGGAAGCTGAAGTTGCATGGTGTAGACGGTCAACGCAACAACCCTTGCTTTATTTCCGACGCAAAATCAACTTCACCTCTTGCGACTCCTCTACTTCTCATTAGCCCTCGTGATCGAGTTGCAAATGTGAGCAACGATCCGTATAAAATACCCAAGAGTTAATAGGAGAATCAGCAAGAAAAATGTCTAAAACATTTATGACAAGTGTACCATGGGTGGAAGTCTTACTTCACCTTCTTCTTGCATTCATCTAATCCATGTACTTCTTGCGCTTTCTCTTCCAAAGGCGGTTTCTTTACAATAGAAGCATAATGTCTCACTCGTGTCCAAAGATTAGGCTTAGGCGTTGGCTTCGAGATCATATTTTTAACCTTGCCCTTATTCTTTGGCCATGACTTCTTACCCTTTTCTTGAAGCTAGACTTGTTCTCAGACAGCCATCACATGGCTAGGCCCCGCACACTTCTTAATGTCACTCTCTGCTATTTTGAGCATCCCACAAAGCTCATTAAGGCCCTTATCCGCCCCATGCATATGGTAGTTCAAATGAAATGCCCATAGCTAGGTGGAAGAGACGCTAAATGAAATCGATTGCCAACTCTTGGCCAATTGGAAAACCAAGTTTATCCAAAGTCCGATCAGAACCAACCATTTTGATCACATGTGGGCCTACAGGTGCACCTTCTGTTAACTTGCATTCCGTAAAAGCCTTAGAGACATTGAACCGTTCACCCGGCCTGTGTTTGGAACATGTCCTAAGCGCTATGATCATATCATACGCTTCGATTCTCAAACCGCTTTTGAAGGTCGTTCCATGCATGCAAGCATAAGATAGCTAATCTCAAGAGAGTCATCACATGCTTTCTTGTAGGCATTTTTAACAAAGCAGAGACGCATTGTTTGCGTGTTCTTCTCGGGATTGGGGTGTCGAACGTTTTCCTTTTATCCGCCTCGAGAACAATTCTCGTGTTACGGACCAGTCAATAGTTTGTTCCATTTAATTTCTCTTTCTCAAGAATCGATCGCAAAGCAAAAGGTGTGCGTGGTTGCTAGATGCCATTGATCTACAATAGGAAATGCAAAATACTAAGACAAATAAAACCATGATAGAGTAAATCGTATTAAACAAATTTAATAGAATGTACTCCCACTAAAATCAACATCCTCTGTTGATTCTTAGCGATTCAAGATCCGCAATTAACGAGTCTACTAGTGAGCTTTTGCATCACCGCTAGGAGACAAGGTAATTCGTAAGCAACACCTTGCTAATCATATCTCTATATTACTCTTGTTGTTGGGTGACATCTCTATGCCCCAGCGCCCAACCTTTATGCCCCAAGGCCCATAACCTTTATGATAACCTTGTTAAGTTCACCAATCCTTATGCATGTAAGTATCCGATACAAAACCCATCTAGTCAAGGAAAGTTGATGGTGCCCTAATTTTATAGACCCACCATCAATTTACAAGACATGGGATGGTGCAAAGTTTAATTGGGAGGGCATATGTTTAACTTAACATTTTGTGAGGGATCGCTATACTTCTACCATTCAAACATGCATAGGAGTAAAACAACAGGAATAACATTCACATAGTTGTGACTTAGTATGGCCTATTTTCTCATGGTGATCTCCATCGCCATAGAATCATCCCACCATGATGATCTCCATCTCCATGGTTCATGTGTGCCATCCTCCAAGTGATGTGTCCTCCGAGTACTAATATAAGCTATTACTCATAACAACTAGTAATAAAATACATGGATACTAGGAATCATCACAAGTCGGCACGCAGTCGTTAATACAATACTTTGACAACACATTGGCTCCAAATAGTGTTGCGAACCCATGACACGCAGTCATGAAATATTACAAACATGCATCACATACACATTAGGCCATCTGGTCACATACATCCCGCAAAAACAAGTTTATGCATAGAATCGCAATCTACCGGATAGGGGGTCGAGGGGTTTCCCCATCAGTTCGAAGGCGGCGCCCCTCGTATCTATGCAATTTTTACTTAGGATTTTGATCGGCAAATCATATTTACCACAAATCGACTACTGTTCCGATTCGACCAATCTATGCAATTTTTACTTAGGATTTTGATCGGCAAATCATATTTACCACAAATCGACTACTGTTCCGATTCGACCAATTTGTACTGATCTTCGCGTGCAGCATGCCGTGGTTTGAGAACCAAGACAACTCTCGGCTCATGGAGCCCGAGCGCACGATCACGGTACATCGATTATTAATCTAGGTTCCGATTCGACCAATCATATTGGTCTTCGCATTCCGCAACCGGTTTTACGTGTCACCGCTCTACCCCGATGGCGAATCCGACCGTAGGGGTATGTTGTTTCATGACCTTAGCGGCATGATCACGAAACCGATCAATCCATTACGTAACTATACAATCGATCACATCGATCATACCGATTTACATATCGCCATATGCAAATCACCCGAACCTATAACATGACAGCAACCGCTCTGATACCACTGTAGGGAAACGGGTAGGCTACACTAGCGCAAATTAAAAAATTCTACCCGTAAACCAAGATCACTGCAGTTATAGATCACGGTCTTACCACTAGACGCGTAGGTGCGGAAGTTGATGCAGCACGTCGGGGCAGTGTAGTCGTACTCAGTTGATGCAGTACGTCGGGGCAGAGTAGTCGTACTACTTCCTCGTCCGCGTCGCGGCGTCCCACGTACAGCTCCTTTCTTGCGGTTCGTCCCAACGCCACGATGCAAATACGCCTCAAAGGTATCCACACGTACGGGAGGAAGCGACGCACGCCGGACTACTAGATCCGCGCGAGCGACTAGGGCGTGGGAGGGGTGGCGGCCAGGGTTTGAGGATGTCACGAAAAACTCATCCCTCAACCAGCGCGCCGCCTCCTTTATAGACGTCCTTATAATGGGCTTCTACGAATAGAGGCCCATTAGGACTCAATGCTCACCTAATTCGGATCCAATCCGAATTAGGCTTCACTTCTTAAGTGTGTGACCCTATGGTTCACATATGTTTAGACATGGCGCGGTACACATACTTGGTCAATAGTTGGTAGCGGCCTCTAGCAAGACGTGCAACTCCTAAACATACGTAAAGATCATATCGGACGAACCATCACAACGTTATATACATGCCAATCCCTTAGCCTCACGATATTCGGTCGAGCTCCAAGTCGACCACTCTTTCTCGATCCCGTGATCCGAATCCCTTACTAGGTTAACTCTTAACCTTAAGTAGCATGACCATGCATTTCTGGATCCGATCACTCGAGGGGCCCAGAGATATCTCTCTCAGGTAGAGAGGGGCAAATCCCATCTCGACTGACCATGCCTCGCAGCATGCTTCATGACAAACCCGAAGCTACCTTTATAACTACCCGATTCAGGAGTAGCGTTTGATAGCCCTAAGTGGGTCGATTCACATCTCAAGTACATGCGACAATCTCGGTCTAAGGACAAGGCGTACACATTGTGTAGAGAGAACCATAAGAATAATTACTATGTCTCATGTTGGGTCGGTCCAACCCCATGTTCTAAACATGTGTCCACATTATTGGTTTGACATCTCCATGTCTATGACCTGTGAAACATGGTCATCAACCGATACATGTGCTAATCCATCATTCACGTGTGTCCTCACATGAACTCCGACTAGGGACAACTTTAGAATAACCATACAAGTAAAGAGTTTCACAAACAAGTCACATACTTGTTAATCAACATAAAGGCAATATTCAAGGAACATTTATTAAATCATGGATACAATGAAATATCATCATCAATATGATTGCCTCTAGGGCATATCTCCAACACACATTGCATTTCATCTTTTTCTATTTTGTAGGTTTGATGATCATAGAAGTTATCTGTTGATATTTCATCCACACAAATTTGCTCGAGTTTCATGCACTAAAATTGATTAGTTCCACCATCGTATTTTTTAAACTAAAAATGTTCATGACGAAGTCTCTTTCTTAGATTGCATGATAAATTTCTTTAAGGTATTCCAGCCCTATTGTTACAAAGCACGGGCGCGGTGAAACACGCCTTACCCATCTAGTAGTGTCAATATGTGGGAGGATTCATGGCTTCCAGGAGCTTGGTCTCGACGTGTCATTTCTAGCCGAGGTAACAAGTTGATCAGCAGAGTCTCAGATCTTATTGATCCCATTATAGGCTAGTGGGAACTACTTCCCTAGACTTTTTGTGATGAAGACACCGCGCTGATTACTAGCATCCCGCTACATGATGGTATGTAAGACTCTTTGGCTTGGCATTTTATTTAGAAGGGGGATTTACTCGGTTAAATCTTCTTACAACATCATGTTCGGGAGGTTGCTTGTGCTGGTGGTGCAAATGTGTAGTCCAGCAGTGCCTCTACCTATTCGCTGAACGTTGTAGGTGACAAGTTGTGGCTCACTGGGCTGCCCTAATAAGATCAAATGTTTCTGTGGCGGTTTGCGAATGATAACTTGCCTCTGCGAAACAACTTGAGAAGAGGACCAAGAGTGGATGACCCCAAATGTCTCTTGTGTCGTTGTGTCGATGAAGATGGTGGTCACCTATTTATAAAGTGCAAGGCTGTCAAAGAATGCTGGTGATTGCTGCAATTAGAAGAAGCCTGGATAAAATTTCAGAGTTGTACGTTAGCCACTGAAGTGGTTCGTCTTATGTGGACTTTGCCTAAGCAAGAGCAACTCTTAATTTTGGTCTTAGAACTAATCTTGTTGTAGGGCGTTTCATACTTGCTTTAGACTTGAGTTGTCACGTGTAGCTGTAGATGTACTAGAAAGGTGATGTGTTAGCGCAAGGAAATCTTACTCGTGCAGGAGAGCCAATTTGGCCTGCCCGCCCGCCGGGGCAAGGATTTCCTTGCCAAGCCGAGCGAGATTGTCGGGCAAGACAAAGGTTTCAAACGCCTATCCATGGCTAGCATTGCAAGGCGATGAAACTTCTGGAGTGACAAGGGATCCAAACATGTCCGTTGTTACATTGTGATGCATTGTTACAAGCTCTTGGGCAAAACTCAATACTAGCTAGATTGAACAATAACGTCAGCAAACAAACATTTAGACTCTGTTGGGAATTTAGGGTAGCCCTAATACCCACACTAATGAGGACCTACACTGTAACAACCCCAAAATTAGGGTTTGTATTTCAAATGTATAAAAAGTATTAAAGTTTAAAAACTTTTGTTGTATCTCTTGGTCATGCTCTTGGTTTTCTAAAAACTTGTGCACAATTTAAAACTTTGGATGTTTTGTATTAAAGTTTGTGTAGAAATTTCAAACTTTTAAACTTAAAATTCCATTTCTATTTGAATTCTAGAAAAATGTATGAATGAAAGTTTCCAAAAATAATTTATTCAAATACTAGATTATTTATCTTGATTTGTAGTTTTTTTACCAAATTTTTAGAAGTCATTTTGCCTTCACCAAAATTCAAACGAAATCACTAATGCAGATTTGAATATGATTTAATTCTAACAAAATTTAATATAGAAAGTGTTTGAAATTATTTTTCCTAAGTACCTTGTGATCCTCAGAGTGTCCACAAAAATTTTCAGAATTTTTAGAATTTTATTTCTATTTCAAACAGCTAGGTCAAACTCTTTTGTTCTCGGTCAAACTTAAAACCTAATTCTAAACCCTTGTACTATTCCTCTGACCCGAGCCCGACCGGACCCGAGTCGAACCCTGACCGCACCAGACCCACTCGCCCGAGCCACCTCCTCCCCCTCTCACTTACCTGAGGGCCCCGCTCGCCAGACCTTCCTCTCCACGGCAGCACACACGCGCCTCGCGCCAAGCCGCCGCTTCGCCGCCTTCGCGCGCGCATGCATGCGTGCCACGCCGTAGCTCGCCGAGTGCATCGCCACCATCGGCTTCTCCGTCCGCTGCCTACAAAGTGGCATCCTCAAGCCACCGAAGCCCACTGCTAGCCAAATCCTCTTTTCCCCTTCAGCTTCACCGAGTGAAACAAAGGAGAAGCGCCGCCGGCCCCATCTTCCTCGCGCCCGGCAGCCGCTCGCCGCTCCAGCCCCGACGAGCCCCACGGCGATTCACCGCACCCTGAGCACTGGAGCATCTCCCCCAACCTTCCCCAACTGCCGATTGCAGCGCTCCCTCACCCGGCCGTCGCCCCTGCGACACCATCATCCCGCCGCCAGAACTCCCGCATCTCGGCACCACCCCACCTTCACGGCTTGTCGGTGAGTTCCCTTAGCAACCTCATGCTCATGCTCGCTCAAACTTCTTCCTCCTCACGGCAGCGCAGTCACTGCTTTCTCTAGGTCCGGCCGCGCTCGTCATCTTCCGACCGCCACCGACCAGCTCGGTCTTGTCTCAATCGCCCACGGACCGCCTCAATCCGGTTCCATTTGCCCCTACTCGGTGGCGCCATCGCCCATCGCCCGCGGCGTCTGCAGCCCAAGCCTCGGCGAGCTTCCTCTGCGCCTTCGTAGCCCATCTCGGTAAAGCGTTTCTCAGAAACGAAAATAGAACTCATTTGTTGTATCAACTCTCTTAAGCTAATTTTTTGGATATATCGATTGATCACTCAAATCTATTAGATAAATGAATGATGGATCAGTTGTCATAATAGCGATCTTTTGGATGATCCGAGAAACAGAAGTTGATTGGGAGACAAATTGAAAAGTCGAGAAAGTGGTGAACCCTCTTGCAGACCCACCATTTTGTCCGACAAGAATGCCACTCAAAAGTATGACTAGCTTAGTGAAATTTCGGTTTAGCAAGAAATGAAATTAACAAATCTCTTTATAGAAGATGTCTTGTTGTCGGTTGTCTAAGCAGAGAAGAGAAGAAGAATGTCAGAAGCACCATCTGCAAAATCTTAACTCTTGTGCTCACAAATTTGGTGTATGGCAATTAGATCACTCTAGTTAAATAATTTGTAGTTAAGTTTAAAGAAAGTCTAGAAGTTCAAATTGTGGGAAGGCTATCTGTAGCTCTCCTATCCAGAAAGTTTGTTTCTATTGTAGGTGTTTGAATAGTAATCTGAAAATATAAGAGTTGTCAGCTGGCTAATAACTGGATTAATTCGAGTAGTTAGAGTTTCTCTTAAGTTTAATTAGTGAACAATTATCTATCAATAGCAGCTAAATCTGAAAGTTGTTTTGTAGGAGGTTGGCTAGCAGCCCCTGTGTTCATTTCCAAGAGTTGTCCATTTGCTAACTAGTGCACAGATGAGATGATAATGTTATTTGGCTAGTAGCTTTGTAGTTTTGAGAGTGGCTGTGTTGTGGACTTCATCTAGCAGAAGTTTCCACTCTTGCTCAATCTCTTTGTGTCTTTTAGTCTTTTTGTTAGTAGAACTAGTTCCAGTAGTTGGTGAGTCAATAAGTCTTACTGATCAACTTACAGTTGAAGTTGCACTTTAATAAGTTGGATTGTCGGGCTATATTAGCTTGTTTGGATCACTTGATCTGGATAGCAATAGGTTAGTATGTCACCTTTGGGAGATCTGCAGTAGGGCTAATTCCATTAGGTTGGTTAGAAATGTGTTTTGTAATTGTCGGTTAAACATGAGCTCATCAAGACTCAATAACAAATTTGTAGGTCTAATAAGCTTATAACCGTGAAGGATACATAGAATAGTTAGCTATTTAAATTGGGGTAGTATGTTTCTTAGCTTATAGATGTTCAGATATAAAATGCTGAAATAGCAATTGTGTTTCATATAGTAACAATCAGTGGCTGAACTAAATCAATTAAATCAAGTGATCCGAATGATAACTTGAGAATGGTATAATAAGGTTGATTCTAGTAACTAGAGCCCAATTGCAGCTAATAGATGTGCACACAATCACCATCAAAGTCTGCCGAAAGAATAGAGCATATAAGAGGATTGATTTTGACTGTATGATTATCATGGAAAATGTGAATTTAGAAAGATCAGTAAGAAGAAATCCTTTCTAATTTAAATAATCTCCAAATCAGCTAATTTGTTGTTCCTAAATTCATAATCTATTTTCTGTGTTATTGATTTTTGGTTATCTGTTGGCATTCTGGTGTTTATTTGCTGTTTTTCGCTTTGGCAGTTTTTAACGTTAGATAACGTTGATTGCGAGAGTGTTCCTCTGCAGCAAATTGAGCAACTTCAACAAGGCAAGCAGTTTGATCATATCCGCTCAATCCCATTACTTTTAAAATCTAATAATTTGTTTTACTCGTACGTATGCATGCTTTTGTGTCAATGATTAATTTTTGTCGATTAGAGGTAGTTAATCCTATTGCATTGTTGCCCTCAAAATTTTTCACCCCTGCCACTACCTTAGGAATATTATTCTCACTGGTGAATTAGAGCCCGGTGAATGATTTAGGACCTTTTATTTGTCTTTGCGATATGATGCTTAGCAATGCTTAGATACCGATAGAATTAGGCGGTTATCGACTTAGTCGATAACTTTGATCACACAAAAATTATTATAACTTTATGATTCAGCATTTTTTGCTATGTTTAATTGTGAAAACTAAAAACTGAAAATAAAATGATTTGGACTTGGACACAATGGTAAGTTGGTGTGATTTTGGGTGTGACTGGAATGGTGCCCGAGTCAACAAGGACCGAACATCTTGTTACACTAAACCAAGTATTTTAGCGTGCTAACCACACTAGAGTATATGGGACCTCTCTTGACTTAGTACTTTGGCGTGTATTGGCTCCGGGTCGCAGGAGGTCGCAGGAGGGATGGTGTTGGGAGCATGGTAGTTGTCCGAAAATCTTTATCCTAAGTGGGTAGTTGTCTTTTCGGCTTTACCATGTAAGCGTATTGATTTCTATCCATACGAGCGGCTCGTAGTTAATACACAATATTGGAAAGTGTCTCGTAGGACTTAGCCGTGCCAACATACCTTCGGAAGTGTGCTTTGGCTTAAAAGCGGTCTGAAGTGTGGGTACAGTGGTACACCCCTGCAGGGTTAAAACTATTCGAATAGCCTCGTCCTAGGTTATGGACACGCTTGGCAAGGTCTTTCAAGAGTTAGATTACAACCTTTTAATTAAAACTTGATCGGTTGGTATGAACGGGTGTTCATACTATTGTTGTGATGGCTAATGGGTTGGTCATCTCCAGGATATCTTTTTGTTACTACTTACTGTATCGCTGTTATTTCTGCAAATAAAATTTGAATTGTTAAAACTGCCTTCAAACTATTACATTATTGCAAAAGAAAACTGGTTTTATGCTAACAATAAGTCCAGAGCCCCCTCCACTTAAACAAAGCTTGCATGTAGTTAAATTATAGTTCTGTTACCCTTACACGTCAGTCTTGCGAGTACAAAAACAATTTTTGTACTCAGATGCTTTGCTTAATGTTTTGTTGCAGAGGAAGAAGGTGAGCCCCCAAGGGCTTCCCTTTTGTGAGATGTGCTGCGGGTTTGACGACTAGCTTGGCGGCCCGGTTGGTTGCCTTGTGGGTAAAGGCACACTAATTGACTCTTTTATTTATCGCCATCTTATGGCTTTTGCTTCATTGTAGTTTGTTATTTATCTTGTAAGTTCAATCATTGTATATTATGAAGTTTTGATATTGTAACCTCTCGTGTATGGAATTGATGCATAATTTTGTGAAGAGGTGTGTATACCAGCCTGGGAAGTATACATATCTCGAGGCTTGGTTTATTTAATTTGTGATGCTAGGGCCAGGTGGTTGGTTAAGCATTACAAGCCAAATAAACCGGGGTCCTCACATACACACACTACACCAACTATAAGTTGGTTAGCCTTTAATTTCTACTTACTTAGTGTATTATTAATTATTAGCTTCCGGACGATTAAGCCACTCACGTCGAAGCCAAGACCGTCTTGCTTCTGGATGGTCGAGCCACTCACATTAAAGCTAGGGCTTTTGTGATTCCGGACTACCGAGCCGCTCACGTTGAATCACAACTTAATAATGCACTAAGTACTTAGAAATAGCACGGCCTGACCAGGAGACTTACAATTACAAAATACTACTTTATTAAAATACCAACACTATTACACAAAAATGATCACACACACACACACACACACATTTGGGTGGCTACCCTATAACTCACTCCGTACACTCTTATTGCCTTCTACCATGCTATCATACTATAGCATGGCAAGAGGTCATAGCCTCTATTTATAGAGCTTGAGGGTCATTGGATTCTTGACAAATGTTAAGGTTATAGCCCTTGAACTAAAATATCTAGAATCTACACGATTCCTACAAAATATAGATACTAGAAGTTTGCCTAGTTTATTTAATTAGCTACTCTAGAATACTCCCTAAAAATATCCTTGTTCTTGCAAAGTTTGGAGTCTTCTAGATGTTTGCATTGCCACATACACTTCCCCTCAGTGCAAACTTCTTTCCAAAGTTGTCTTGCGGACAATTCCGAGTCTCTCTCAAAATTTCTCGAACTTTGCCTTGTTGAAACTCTTCATAAGAATATTTACAACTTGTTCATCTGTTTTTGTTGGCACTATCTCGATATCTCCTTCGTGGACTTTTTCTCTGATGTATGGTAGTGGACTTATATGTGCTTTGTCCTCGCATGAAAGATTGGATTCTCTGCTAGGCGTATATATGATAGATTATCACAGAGAAGCCTTACTTGATAGTCCATCAGCCGGTGGAGATCCTCCATCAACTGCTTAAGCTAGGTGCTTTCTTGGGGCACTGTTGTTGTCGACCGATACTCTACTTCATGACTTGATAATGCCATTGTGGGTTGTCTTTTACTGCACCATGGTATGGATCCTGAACCAACGTTGAAGACATATGTGGTGGTTGATCGACGTGTGTCATAGTCCCCAACATAATTAATTACGACTAATTAACTAAAACAAAATTAGTTACGACTAAATGGTAATTACTAAGTTAATTACACCTACTTAATTACATCTAATTAACTATGACTAGATTAATTACAACTAATTAACTACAACTAATTTATTATGACTAATTAACTACACAGTTAATAAAGAAAATGCATACGACAAAAAATTACATGCTCCTAATGTCAAACTTTCTGTACTAATACGACCGCTAATGATTGCTTTAAACAATCAGAACTCTCTTCTCTATATCTCTCTTCGCCGAGCGTGGCTGGGAATGAGAGTTCTTTCTTCATCGAGCGAGGATGAGAATGAGAACTCTCTCTTCGTCAAGCCGGTTTTATAGCCCTGCGACACAGAAATTACGCCCGACCGTGAAGCAACAGGAGGGAATAGGATTCCCTCCTACGCGCGGCTTTTTTTTTGCATGTGGTGGTGGGTGTGATGAGACGGATGGGACAGAGGGAATGAAATTTGATTCCCTCCCACGTAGACATGCAGGCAACACCGTGCCTGGGGCACCAGAATTGGCGCAAAACTGTGCCCTAGGGGCACTGAATTGGGCAGGACTGTGCCCTAATGCACCGGACAGCGAGGAGGCTCATTGTGCCCCCAGGGCATGGCTAAGGCAGCTCTGACCCCAATGGCCCGGTTTTGAGTACGTGGCGCAAGGGGGGGTCCACCCTGGGCAAGTGGAGTGCAAGCCCGGCTCCTTGGGACTGGACTTGGGTACGTGTCGTCCGCCGGTAGCTCTGTTGTATTATTTTTGGTATTACGACCAGGAGGGAGCCATTTTTATTAATCACGACGCCAACAAGCCAAAAAAACTAGAATGTAATCTAAGGGGGGAAAGATAGAATGTGACATCTGTTTGGTTTTTGTCGAACCCTAGATTGATTTTGTGGAGGCTTTTCGGTCTACTCTCTATTAATCTGCCTTTTTCGTGGTGCTGCTCATAATTGCATATTGAGGCCATAATTGCATATTGAGGCTAGAGGGCAGCGACCTATTTATAGACTCTACTTCCAGGTGTTATAATTGATCCACCTGTTTTCGGTACACCGTAAGACTCCTGAACCATATCACTAACTACGATCAGACAAGCTAGTTTAATGAGTCTAAAATATATTAGTTCCTAGCACACATGTGTGAGTCATGCACCATGATCAGATTTTTATGAGCTCAATTACAATCTGATCATGTGGGTTAATAGCCTGTAGAGCTGATCTTGCAAAACAAACCCAGCTATTCCGCCATGTTCTGTATCCGAATTAATCAAATGCATATATATTAAATTCCAGTAGAGCCGGTCTCAATAAATATTTCTATCATATTCCAGCACAGTCGTCCTCAGCACTTCGAGTATTATTTTATCGAGTTAAATTCCACATCAAGTATTCCTGTTACATACATCAATAATATGAACAAATATGAACAGTTTCACATTGAGTTAAATAGACAATAACCACAATAAATATTGAAAGCTACGTATAAATCCAACAACATCGCCCACGTGTGACCGTAGCCTCAGTTTGATATATCCATGCTACGTGCGCACGAAACCTCGCGTGTTGTCTAGCGTAACAAATCCGGAAGCTTCCCACGAATGCTGTTCCGTTACACGAGATTGTAGAGCGTGCGTGTGTGCCAGAGTTACTGCGACCGTTACGTTCTAGATAAGGACATGTGAATAGATAGATGACTACCGGTCGCCAGCATAGTAGAGTTTTCTTTGTGATCTGAACAAGCCCTGCAAGGCTTTTGCTGAAAGAGGAGAAGCAGTAAACGGAAGCAAAGCCTAGTCAGAGGAGCCGGAGTCGTGCAGCTCCATCCATCCGCGCGGACGCAGGTGCGACGGGCTCTCCATGCGTGCGGGAAACGTACTGGATTTTATCTGGACGGGGACGGAGCGGGATGGAGTTATCGACTCACTGCCCGCCCCAACGTACAAATGGTTGCGCAGGAATCACGGTTTCGAGCGTAATTAAGAGAGTGGCTTTCATCAGGCTGTATTTGTAAATTTAACATCTCATCTGTATGACCACCGTGAGATGAGTCTCACACACCAACATGTGACACCTTATTTATACGATGACCGTGAGGCATTACACATATGACATCGACGTGAGACTCGTCTGCACAATAGTGACAAATTTATAAATACCATACAAAAATAGCTATTCTTGCCGTTACGTTGCGCCTAAAAAGAGTGCAATTCAGGAAAAAGAAAATCGTCGTGCAGTGCTGGTGCGTGCTGACATATATGGCGACGTGTGCGTCCAACGGAAAGAAAAGGACGGAGCGATGTGATGGCAACTGCATGCGTGGTTGTTGGTTTGTTGTTCGCCTTTGCCTGCAGGTGCAGTGGGAACGCGCGACATTCCTAATTCCTACTTTGAGAACCAAGCTGGATATTTCAAAAAGTAAAAACCAGGCCAGATCTTTTGGGGAATTTCCTTTCAAAAAAATCATTCGGGGAAATGCTAAATCTACATGCATTATCGTGGCCATCCATCCATTGTGCTCCGAGATTCGTGCGGCTTGGGAGAAGAGAGAAGGGCATACATGTGCATATGTATTTGAAAAGAGTGGACATTTTGGAGGGAGGATAGGATGTGTGTTTGGATTTGAAATATTTTGGAGGGAAATAAAAATATTTGAGCATTTTTTGCTCGTACAACATATTTTTTAAAAAACAATTTTGTTGGTACAAGATTATTTGTACAAGTTATTTTGTTTGTAAATTTTCAGTTCATTTTCATATTTTCGGTTCATTTGTGTAAAATTACAAACAATTTTACGGTTTCATTTTTTATTAAAAAGCAAACATTTTACTGTTCACCTTCTTGTTCGTCGGAAGAGTACACAACGCAAGAAATGAATTTCATCTTCACCCAAAGACCATTTCAACGAAATGCAAGAAACCAATTTCATCTTCATTCGGCCTGATCCAGCGTAGGGCGGGGGTGGGTAGGTTGGATCTGGAGCGTGGCTGTGCGAACCGGCGTCGGGCGTCTAGATCCGACGCACGGCGGGGCAAGCCAGCTTGGGGGGGAGGGTGGCGCGCGGCGGGGCTAGGCCGCGTCGGCTCGCCGGTGACCTCGCCGAAGAGAGGGGAGACTGTTGAGGAGAGAGACATGGTAGGGAGTTTGTGCTTGATTGTAAAAGGTGGGGCTGTATACTGTGGAGCCACATATTGATTGTATACTGTGGGGTCATGTATTTTTGTACACAATACGTACTGAAAGTTTACGCACCAATCGCAAAGAACATTTTGAGCCATTAGATATTATGCATGTAGCTACCCATGCACGTAGGAAAACCACTCTTCAGATCTTTCAGGGGTATCTTTCGAGGCTTTCTTTATCCTAGAAAACAAGATAGCTTTATTTGGGATATGGAATGCCGGATGTGGGATACGGGAGCAGAAAGACGAGAATTCGAAAGACGATGGATGTTTAATGCCGTCCTTGAGAACTTGCCGTAGTTCCCCCTGCCATGGGAATTTGGGAGATATATATTTCTATAATGAGAATGGCCGTTCTGATCTGAAATTTGGAGATGTGTGTGGATTTTTCCTGCTGCCAGCCCAGCCTAGCTAGCTAGACCAGCAGAGCTTCCCTCTCCCGGTCACCAGTCACCAGTCCAAACTCCATCTCCAAAAAGTTTTGGGTTATTCACTATATGCCACGTTGCTGGTTTTAAAATTTGCCATTCTAAAACTCAAAATTAGATATACGTCACCCTAGAGTCGCATATCTTTTATATATGCTATTATAGGTCAAATTTGACCAAATTGCCCATAACTTCTTCTTTTTTGCTTTTCTTCCCCCATCTTCCTCTGCCTACTCTCATGGTCACCACCCCTCTATTGGCGGGTCATACTCATCACTGTTGGAACAGCTCCAAAAAAACTCTGCTCGGCGAAACCGATCAAAGACTAAGACACACATGCAAAGCGATCGACTAGAAAAATATTTGGTGCTGCACGTTTCCTTCTTTGTATTGCTTCAACTGGCTTACATTGCTTCTCAACTTCTCACGTTACATTGCTTACATGCTCTCGTTATATAGTCAAACGAGTACGTATGTAACTCGGAAACTGAGACACCCTACGACTCGAATACGGCAAGCATGGCATATACGTACTAAAAAAAACTCTAAACTTAGAAACTAATACTTTAAATAAAAATTACTTAACAATCACGACATAAACTTGCAACAATACTGGCCCAACGACTGGTATCATCTCCTTGAAGAATCTGTAAAAAAAATACCGCCTTTGCCAGTTGCCACCGTGCAAACACCACAATCCACTATGAACGAAGCTAGAACTGATGGTATTTCGACCACTGAGGAGTTAAAGATGGATGGACGACGATGTGCATGCAGTGGAAGCCGCGGCGGCCGGCACGCGATGTGGAGGAGTAGAGTAGTGCTACTGCTGTTGTTCACTCCATTCATCAACTTATTCCCGAGGCTTGCAGAAAGATAGATAGATACAGCTTACATAAGAAGTTTGTCTACGACGACGACGAAGCTAGCAGCAGCAGGATGAAGAAGGGAGGAATTGCCGGTGGGGAGGAAGAAGGTGAAGGCGGTGCCCTCCTCGCCGCGCCCACGGCCTTGTCCCTACCCTCCTCCGTGGCGCTGGCTCGTCCTCCCTCTGTCCTATAGGATCTGGTCCACAACTCCATTGATGTAGACCAACTCCACTGCATGACACGTGTTCTTTCACGAATCTCAAAGCGTGACGTGGTAGTCTTCAGTATTCGATTCGTGAAAATTCACATCAGTGATTTATGAGGCTGTACGTTTTGAGATTCGTGAAAGGACACGTATCACATGATGGAGTTGGTCCACATCAATGAAGTTGTAAACCAATCCTATAGGATTTTTTTTCCCCACCTCACCGCCTCAACAAAAGCATACCGATGACGACCACTGGCGTCCTAGTATATTTGGTTAATTTTACAAATTTGCATACTTTTTTTTTTCCGGGCCAGGCTTTTTCTCCTCAGGCCATTCGTGCTGTAATATTTCTGGTTAATCTTATAAATCTTCATGCTTTTTTTTGTACTGGGCCAGGCTTTTTCCCCCTCCAGCCTATTCCCGCCAGATAAATGTGACCATGTGATTACAACAGGGCCACAAAAGCTCAGCTTCTTTTGGAGCCTCTAGGCTAGACCGATATAGGAATCGGGCCAAATTGGACCCACTACATATTAGCAAGCAGCCTAGCATGTCACAACTGGGCCGAGTTGGCTTGGAAAATGGACTTTAAATTTCTAAGCCTGGGCCTACTGCTCTTAAACGCGCGCTTTGTCTGCTCTCTTCTCCAATATTCTCACCGGCGTAGAGTGGGCGCGCGACACGTTGATATATTTTTTTTTTCTTCTAAAAGTAACTTTAGTTTTCTTTAGCTTCTAATGTTTTCTTCTTAGATTATTTTTTCTACTTTTGTTCTTCCAGTGAGTTTTAATCGGATTTTATTTACCCATCGTAGGTTTTATCGGATCCACTCACCTGGATGATGAAGACGATGTCGACGCGGAAATCGACACCGGGTTGAGAAAGGTGCAAATAATTCACCTCTAGTTTTCTTATGACGAACAACACCACTATCGAGGCGTAGGTCCTACATATCAATGGAGATGGTCGACAATCTACTTTTCACTGTCGTGTTTGTTGGCAATTAACACACCGTTGCAAGATACGAAGTCGATGACGAAGAAGATAAAGAAGTTCAACATGTTCATCCCCTAAGGACTTGATGGTGACATATTGTTTGTCTACAATATTTAATGTAAAAGTTACATTCTTATGTACTTTACTCATTGAATTATTAACATAAATCAGATGATTTTTTTATTAAAAAAACGTGTGCTTTTTGCAAAGTAACCTAGTCACGTTGGTTACTCTACTCGGTTCTGCTTTTTTCTCTACTTGCAAGCCTGCATTTTTCTTGGCTCTATTTATTTTCTTTTACAGTAATACAATTTACAAACCTGAGTGCAAAACACCAAACATTAGGACATAGCAAAAGCTTTTGACTCTGACTCCTGGTCTTATTTACTGGACATGCTTGAAGTAAGAGGATTCGGCCTGAGATGGAGAGAGTGGATCTCTATTCCACTAGGGATGTCCAGCTCAAAAGTCACACTCAATGGCACTCTGGGAGGAGAATATGGCATCATTGCAGAGTACGATAAGGAGACTCTCTATCACCTTACCTCTTCATCCTAGCCATGGACACCCTACAGTGCATTCTTGACATTGCAACACAGCAAGGTTGGCTCTCACCACTCCCTGGGAGGACATAAGACACAACTCTCAATGTATGCAGATGATGCAATGATTTTTGTAGCGCCAATCAAAGAGGATGTGCAAACTCTAAGAGATCTCTTTCAGATTTTCGGAGACATAACATGTTTTTTTAAAAATATCGCCAAGAGTGATGCCATACCCATCTGCTGTCAGGCACTCGATCTTGATGATATCCTACTAAACTTCCTTGCCACCTGGAAATATATGTCATGCACATATCTTGGATTACCATTATCGTTTCGTAAGCTCAGAAGAGTACAACTTACCCCTGATAGATAAGATTGAAGCGAGATTGGCAGCTATAAAAGAAACATGTTTTCAAGGGCTGGGAGGCTAACGATCCTAAAGATAGTACTCACAACAATGCCTATCTACCAGATGACAGTAGCGGACTTGCCTGTATGGGCATGTAAACGCATTGATAAACACCAAAGGGCATAGTTCTAGAGCAGAGATGACTATTGCACAGGGGGGAAATGCTAGGTAAATTGAAACATAGTATATCGCCCGAAACCTTTTGGAAGGCTCGGAGTCTTACAACTAGACTTCTTTAGCCGTGTGTTGCGAATCCGCTGGCTGTGGCACCAATGGAAAATGCTGAAGAAGCAATGACATGGAATGCATCTGCCAATAGACAAGGTGGACTATACCTTGTTTTGAGCCTCCACAACGATCTCGCTAGGCGATGGAAACAAGGCCAACTTCTGGAAAGACGCTTGGCTCCACCCCAAGTCGCTGCGAGAGATGATGCCGAACCTATACCAAATAGCGGCTAGGAAAAACAGAATGGTTCAGGACGAGCTACGCAATGGGAAATGGATTGCTGGTCTTAGAAGGAAAATAACATAACTTCATCTAGTGGACTTTGTAAACCTCTTTACAAAGTTGGACCGAGTTGTCCTAATGCCACAGACCCCGGATGTTATAAGCTGGAAGTGGACTTCCTCGGGGGAATACTCTGCCAAATCGGCATACTTGGCCCAGTTCAATGGCTCGATCAGAAGACCGTATGAGCACTTCATTTGGAAGTCACGGGTGCCACAAAAATGCAAGATCTTCGGATGGTTTCTCATTTAACACATGCTACCAGCGTTGGACATCTTAGCAGTTCGACATATGCCAAATGACTATTGGTGTCCGCTATGTACCAATCATCAGGAGACTACGGGCCACCTGTTCACTGTTTGCACATATGCCAAAAGAATCTGGTCCTTGATGGCAACCTGGGTACAACGGAGCAACCTAAACCCAACAGAGTGGAACACACATGAGAATATAATTGATTGGTGGTCGCAGAGAGCACAGTTCGAAAAACCAGAAAATAGAAAAGGGTAGGCTTCTTTGATCATCCTTGTTCTTTGGGAAATCTGGAAGGAAAAGAACCGGAGGATATTCCAACACCAAAGGAATGAGCCCATCGGGACAAGGACAATCATAAAAGAAGAGTCTAGAGCTTGGCTAGCAATCGGGACGATGACAATCATAAAAGAAGAGTCTAGAGTCTAGAGCCATCGGGATCCTAAGCGGAGCGACTAAGCTAGCAATGTACCTGCCGGGGGGACACACGGTCGATCTGATCGCCTGATTATAAGCTCTGTATAGCGTTTTGCCAATAATAGTAGAAGGTGAAACGGTAGACCTATGCTTTTTTTTGGTTTTTCTCCCAGTCTTATCTGTATAAACAATGTGGTTTTCTCTTCACCCTCCTTTAATGAAATATCAGCAGCTTCCCTGCTGGAGCTGCCGTTCTTTTTTTTTTTAAAAAAAAGACCAAACGTAGAAACATCTACCTTCGCGCTGGAACCACTCATGCCGCAGGCTAGCTTACGGCCAGAAGCCACTCAACCCCAGCTTGCCCCTCAAGGCCTCAAGTGAGTGACAACCGTTGGTATTGTCTAGCGATGTGACGCCTTGTTTCTTCAGCTAACCACTTGTTGGATAGACACCTTTAGATAACTGTACTTCACATGGAAACAAAAACAAATTGATGACTAATACTTAGCTAAGCCGGACGCGTCACCACGCTACATATGTGCTGCGTTTCTCACGAGCCTCCAGTAAAGATTGTAACCCACGTCAAGGGCCGGTACGGCACAGGTGAAACGTTCCGGAACAGATCAGCCAGCTGCATAGGCAACACTAGTCCTCGTGAGTGGGTTGGAAACTAGCCGAGCCGAGCCGAGCTCGCCCAAGTTCGGTCTAAACTGGGCTTGGCTTGTCTCGATTTTGAAAATGAGTTCGGAACTAGGCTCAGCTCGGCTCGAAAGGAAGCTCGAGTTGGCTCGCGAGCTCTCCCGAGCCAAAAACCACCTAGCCTAGGAAGACTTCAATTCTCAGCAGCAGCAACAATAATATGATTTTGTTCATTCCACATTCATCTAGGAGACATCCAAAATGATCAAATTTACCGGCATATCAACTTACATTGTAGTCAACACATGACATTAGAATGAATTGCAGAATTAACTCGCAAAATCCAGACTAAACAACATCAAAATCACCAAGAAATCGATACATGCAACTCGCATACTAATCAAAACATTGTAGTCAGCAGCACAGTCTTTAGAGGGCATTCTCAGTCTAATCACAAATTCACACGCACCTCACTGCCAAAACAAATTCACCACGGAATAAAAATCCAAAATCATCTAGAAATGAAATCCAATCAGCATAGGATAGAACAAAATCATATCAAGGCGCTCCATTGGCGATCCATGGGAGTCGCGTGGAGGAGTGGGGGAGCACGGCTGCACGGGGCGAGGTGGAGCACAGGGCTGCGACGCGGACGGACGGGGAAGCACGAGGGGAGCGGCGCGGTGGACGGGGCAAGCGGCGTGGTGGATAGGGGATGCAAGGGCGCCGACAGGGTGGACCGTCCACCGTGGACGAATGGCGGCGCGCAGGATAGGGAGGAAGGGGCAGGGGATCGGGATGGGACTTGGGAGGAAGGGGAAGGGGATGGAGAGGATTGGGGATCGGGAGTTCGGGACTAGCGGCCTCCTGATCTTGGAGTTGGAGTTCGGGCAAAGGGAACGAGAAGACTGGGCGTCTCAGGCTCAAAGCATCTGGGCCTTCGTGGGCCGCATGAGCCAAATGGCTTGCCAAGCGGCTCAGGCTTGGCTTGTTTTTTTTGGCGAGCTAGGCACTGGACTCGACTCAATTCGAAAAATCACAACCCCAAGTAGAGTTGACTCGCGAGCCATGAGCTTTTTTCCCAACCCTACTCGTGAGTCGTAATACACCACTCTAGTCCAGAGTTTTCCTTAATTTGCACTGTTTCACATCGCAGTGACAAAACTAGTCCCCTTCAAAGCGTAAGTGTAAAAATAGCCCGATGGCACCGCGTTCGCCTACCGGGTCCTGGGCGTGTGGCAGACGGGCGCCATGCCACCAGGCCGCGGCAGGGGTGGGTCCAGGTGGTGGGGATGTGATCGGCTGGTGCTGCATGACGGGACACGACAGACATACCTGTGACGTTATTTCCGTGTTTTTGCTAAGAATGAGACTATTTTTACCATTTTGACACGTAACTATGCCAATTAAAAAAAAAACTCCTCCAGCCCACGCCGGTGCCTCTCGTGAACATACAGCCAGCCCTTTTGGGCCATTATGACATTTCCACCCTCGTTTGCCCCAGGAAAACCATCCTAGGAGAAGCCAACTTCAAACAAAAAACCAAACGAAAAGAAAGGATCGGAATTGGTTTGATTAAAAAGTTCAAGAAAAAAAGGAGGCTTTTCAGTGTGCTGTTGGTGGTGTTTGGCTGGGCATTGCAAATCTCCAAGCAAGAGGTGCTGTGCTGTGCTCCATTTCTAGTTCTTTCCTCTTGACTCGTGTGGGGGGGAGGCTAGAGAGAGATCAACGGAGGCAGGCGTGGCTGGGAGGTGGTGGTGGGTTTTGCGGGCTTTTGGAGGTTTTGGCAATGGAGATGGCTCTCCGGCCGCAGAGCATCCCCTGCCCTCGGAACCGGCCGGCGCTCGTCGTCCGGCCGGCCGGTTGCCGCGGCGGTGGCGGTCTCGCGCAGGTACGATGGTTATGCTCTTTACAGTTCTTGATTCCTGCTCTTTTTGTGGTTCTTGATTGGTTTCTTGATCCACGAAATGAATGTTCCTCCGTTAAGAGGTTGAGATGCATTTGAATTTTGGAGTGGCATGTCCGATTGTATTACTTCGTTTCTTAATCTCCCTGTTTCTGTTATGGGTTGCGATTCTTGCGGTTTTGATTTTTTTTTTCATCTCGGGAACATTTCGCTTTGGGAATCAAGGTGAATTTGGGGCTATGGGGTTCTTTCTTGGGTTTTCTTATGGTTCTTGCCTTCTTGGGAGGGTTTTGATTGGCATCGTTCGGGGAATATTGGTCCTTTTGGTGATCTGAAGTGCATATTGGGTGAGAACGACGTGATTTTGGAAAGTTATTTTTTTTTTGGGAAATAATAATGGACCTGAATTCTGCCTCATTTGTTGATTTTTCCCGGTTCTTGTATTCTGTCTGTATGATAATGGAAACGTTTCTTGTTCGGAATAATGCTGGTTAATTTGAAGTGAAATTTTCCTCGTAAAAAATGAAGTGAATTTGGGGAGAATTTACTTTGTCTACACCTTTTGGTTTGTTCATATCTTCAGTTATTTCTATATATGATACGAGCTTGGTCAATTTTCTATTGATTGGATTTTGGCTGCCAACAAAGTCAGTGAAACACACCCTTGCTATGCATTTTCTATATGTGGTGCGAGCATGATCAATTAGTAGTACGAATTGTGCCAATGTGTTCGTGCCATTTGAAAGGAAAGGGGTAAAAAGGATTGCATCCTTTCCGAATCAACAGAGAAATTTATTCTTGCTGAGAAGTGAGGTCAGAAGGCAATTCAGAATGTAGTGGAATTTTTTGTATTTAGCATCTGAGAGGCATATAGAATGATTAAACGGCCTTCGGATTTCCGTTCTGATTGTTCGTAACTGCAATTCTGATTCGTGGAAGCATTACTTCAAAATTCACTTTCCTTTTTGTTTTTTCAGTCTTTCTTGATGACTGGCAGATTTACTGGAAGCAGGATTGTTAGATGCATGGCAGCAAGTTCAGGTGTGGAGAGTAGTTTATCAAAATATTTATTAAGTCTGTTAGCTGTTCTGCTAAGTTCGTGTTTCTTGAAATTGCATCATGCAGATTGTCCTAGTAGGAAACCTAGGAGGATGGTATCTCCTCAGATTAAAGTCGCTGCTTCTAGAGGATATGCTCCAAGACTCACTGCTGAATCGAGCACCAAGAAGAGAGAACACAGCAAGAGTGATGAAGAAACTCTTGGTACATACAACAGGCTGTTAAGTACTGATGAAGCAGAATGGACAGGTAGTAGAGAAGTAGGAACTGTCGAAGTGGATTTGTCGCAAAATGCTTCAAGCAGTTCAACAATGGGGGGAGTGGATGCGGCGGATGAAGACATATTTGAGGTGGATTTGCCAGGAAATGTATTGAGCAGTGTAACAATGGGGGTAGTGGATGCGGTGGACGAAGCTGGAGGGCTTGAAGAAGACATATTTGAGGTGGATTTGCCAGGAAATGCATTGAGCAGTGTAACAATGGGGGAAGTAGATGCAGTCGATGAAGCAGGGGATGTAGAAGACACACTTGAAGCGGATTTGTCGGGAAATGTTTCAAGCAGTGCAACATACGGGGAAGTGGATGCGGTGGATGAAACCAGCGCTGAAGAAGTCACTTTTGAGATGGATTTGTCAGGAAATGCTTCGAGCAGTGCAAGACAAGGGGAAATGGATGAGGTGGATGAAGCTAGGGCTGAAGAAGAAACATTTGAGATGGATTTGTTAGGCAGTGTTTCAGGCAATGCAAAACATATGGTTGTGGATTCTGTCGGTGAAGCCATAGCTGAAGAAGAGACTTACCAACAGCATCCAGCACTGTCTTCAACATCAATGGAGGGCAAGGTCATTGATGAAACACCTGTAAGTTTGAAGCCTGAGCTGATGTCACTTGTCAGAGTCCAGGAACAAGACAAATCAATTTTTAGTGTTCATGAGCAAGAAGGATCAATTGTTAATTTCCATGAACAAAATCAGCCAATGCTAGATTTCCATGAACAAGAGCAAACGATTATTGCTTCTGATAAACAAAACCAGCCAATTGCTGAATTCCCCAAACAAGACCAATCTATTGCTGGATTTCCTGAGCAAAACCAATCCATTGTTGCTTCCCATAAACAAGACCGGTCAATTGGTGATTTCCCAGAACAAAACCAATCAATCATTGGTTCCCATGAACAAGATAAATCAATTGTTGATGTCCCCGAACAGATCCAATCCATTGTTGGTTCTAGTAAGCAGCACCAATCAATTGTTGCTTTCCACAAACAAGCTCAATCAATTGTTGATGTCTCTGAACAGATCCAATCCATTGTTGGTTCTAGTAAACAACACCAATCAATTGTTGATGCCCCTGAACACATCCAATCCATTGTTGATTCTAGTAAACAACACCAATCAATTGTTGCTTTCCGCAAACAAGACCAATCAATTGTTGCTTTCCGCAAACAAGACCAATCAATTGTTGATGCCCCTGATCACATCCAATCCATTGTTGGTTCTAGTAAACAACACCAATCAATTGTTGATTTCCACAAAAAAAACCAATCAATTGTTAGTGTCCCTGAACAAAAACAATCCATTGTTGGTTTCCATAAACAAGATCTATCAATTGTTGGTTTCAATGAACAAAACCTATCAATTGTTGGTACCTCGGGAGAGGGTCAAACAAAGCAAGTGGCTATTGTTGGTAGAGACGATGTGTTGCATGTGAAGGGAGTGGAATCTAAGGATGGAGATTACACATATGAAAAAACGGATGGGGATGCATTTCATGTAAGGTTTGATGTTGATAACTTGTTGCAGAAACACAAGGCAGATAGCACCGAAAAAGCAATGGAAATGACAACTGGCAAGAAAGTTGATGAGGAACATCTTTCCATTATTGAAGATCAGATGAGGATAAGTGCCGCTGAAGAGCAGAGGATGGTTACCGAGGATGGGCTTTCTATGGCTGAAGTTGAAACGGGGATAGGTGATAAACTTCAACTTGTGCTTTCTGAAGAAGAGCTTTCATGGGCTGAAGATGAAGTGGGGTTAACTGAGGATGGAGAACAGTATGAAGTTGATGAGACATCTATGTCTGCTGAAACAGATATCCATGAGTCACCACAGGATGATGTGGATCCGCAAGCATTACGGATGATGCTTCAAGAATTCGCTGACAAAAACTATTCGATGGGAAACAAGATTTTCGTTTTTCCAGAGGTCGTGAAAGCTGATTCGGTTATTGATCTTTATTTAAATCGTGACCTATCAGCTTTGGCTAGTGAGCCTGACGTCCTCATCAAAGGAGCATTCAACGGTTGGAGATGGAAGCTTTTCACTGAAAGATTGTACAAGAGTGAACTGGGAGGGGATTGGTGGCATTGCAAACTGTACATACCCAAGCAGGCATACAGACTAGACTTTGTGTTCTTTAACAGTCGCACAGTCTATGAAAATAATGGTAACAATGATTTTGAGATACAAATAGAAAGTACTATGGATGAATATTTGTTTGAGGATTTCTTAGTTGAAGAAAAGCAAAGGGAACTTGAGAGACTTGCTATTGAAGAAGCTGAAAGGAGGAGACAGGCTGAAGAACAGCGGCGAATGGAGGAAGAAAGGGCTGCAGATGAAGCTGACAGGGCACAAGTGAAGGCTGAGGTAGAGATGAAGAAGAATAAATTGCGCAATATGTTGGCTTTAGCCAGAACATGCGCTGATAATTTGTGGTACATAGAGCCTAGCACATATAGACGAGGGGATGATGTCAGATTATATTATAATAGAAACTCGAGGCCACTTGTGCATAGTACTGATGTTTGGATGCATGGTGGTTACAACAATTGGACTGATGGACTCTCTATTGCTGAAAGACTTGTTAAATGTGATGACAAAGATGGTGATTGGTGGTATGCAGATGGTATGACATTTCACACTTTGCCCCACTTGGTATCCTATAACATAATAACATACTTTATGATGCTAGCATAGTGCGCCTATAAATATGCCATGAATTTCCTTGTTTTAGTAATGCCATGAATAAAAATGTGTAGTAACTTGAAGGCCATATAAGCTTTGCAGTTACCTATTGACATTGGTTTCTAAAGTACATAACTACATATCTGATGAGAGGAATGTAATATCTATCTTAGATGCTTAAAGTTTGTTATATACTCTATTACGCAGATAAGTAACACCTAGCTTTTCTTTATGTACAGTTATTTTACCTGAAAAAGCATTTGTGTTGGACTGGGTTTTTGCTGACGGGCCACCGGGGAATGCAAGGAATTACGACAACAATGGTCGACAGGATTTTCATGCTATTCTTCCGAACATCATGATGGAGGAAGACTATTGGGTGGAAGAGGAACAGAACATCTATACAAGGCTTCTGCAAGAGAGGAGAGAAAGGGAGGAGGCTATCAAAAGAAAGGTTAGTCGCAACAGAATCTTTGCATATACAATGAATGGGATCATTTTAACCAGGATCGCATAAATTGGTTCTGGTGTACTTCGTTGGGTAACAACTAACCAGTGGAACATGTCTGTAGCTGACCAATGACACATGTAAAATCAAGTTACAACTTCATCAATGGCCAAATTCGTTCATAACTAGTCATTTTTTTGCTGTTAACCAGCTGAATGCTGGCAAATTTCTTCTCCTTTCAACTATTTTCCACATTCAAATATATGGTTCCACCGAAATTTATCCTAACACACTATATAGTCTTCTAAAAACAACAGAGCTAACTTGACCATTTAGATCATTCTTCACTTCAAACTCACAAGTTAACCCCCTATTGTAGCTGACTGGTTTGACCATTAACCGGTGATGACCCACACAGTTAGGACCGTTTATTCAGAACTTTGGTTGTACCACTTTATGATATCAAAGACAAAAGTAATTGTTCTTTGTGGTGGATATATCTGACGTTTGAACAGCAGATACAATCAGGATTCTTTGGTTGAATTTTGTTCTTTTTGCTTGCACAGTCTGAGAGAAGGGCAAAAATGAAAGCTGCGATGAAGGAAAAAACTATGAGAATGTTTCTGCTTTCCCAGAAACACATTGTTTATACTGAACCGCTTGAAATACGTGCTGGAACCACTGTGGATGTGCTATACAATCCTTCTAGTACAGTGCTATATGGAAAGCCGGAGGTTTGGTTTAGATGCTCCTTTAACCGTTGGACGCATCCAGGTGGTGTGTTGCAACCCCAGAAGATGGTGACAGCAAAAGATGGCTCACTCTTAAAAGCAACAGGTTTGAGCTTGTCTTATTGCATCAACGTTCTTAGTAGATACTTTTCTGGGATACATGTATTGATATACATTGTTATGCCATTAGTACGGTCAGGTGCTACCAGAGTATTTTGTCTTGTAGAATTTTGATCTATAGATGTATCTAATATCTACTTATTGAAACCTGAATCAAAAGGTGACATAGTTTGATTATTCGGAAGAGCTAGCTAGTTTAATGCCATAAGAGATATGTTACAATAAGCAGGCTGTAACGGGAGAATCTAGCTGTTATAATGCCTTGAAGGTAGTATTATAGGTCTACTTTGCTTTAATATATTTATGTTGTGGCGAGAAGAGTTCAAACCGCTGCTTGTCCCCTAAGCCAGCCACTCAAGACTTGGCAAAAGGTGGCAATTTGGTGGCCAAACTTGGTCAATTTCCTGTTAAATTCAGTCTGCTTCTGTTTAGCTTGTTTTTGGAACCTTGGTTGCAATATTCATGTGGTGGGGCATTACTTATCCTTCAGTTCACTCGTTATTACAGAGTTTAATACAGAGAAATGCCGAGAGCTCTATCCTTCCTCCTTAATTGTTTTCTCTCAAGTGACATGTTCCTTGTCCAGTTAGCGTTCCGCTGGATGCCTATATGATGGACTTTGTTTTCTCTGAGTCGGAAGAAGGTGGAATCTATGACAACAGGAATGGAGTGGACTATCATATTCCTGTTTCTGGTTCAATTGCAAAGGAGACTCCCATGCATATTGTCCACATTGCTGTTGAGATGGCTCCCGTTGCAAAGGTAATCCATATTTCTAAGTTAAATTTCTGTGATAAGCAACAGGTGAGATGTTGTCACCTTTTCCTTGTTTTTCTGTGCATAACATAATACCATGCTTTGTAATGACCAATGTTATCACAGGTTGGAGGTCTTGGTGACGTTGTTACAAGTCTTTCACGTGCTGTTCAAGATTTAGGCCATAATGTTGAGGTTATTCTTCCAAAGTACGACTGTTTGAATCTAAGAAATGTAAGTTGAAGTACTGTGCTTCATCTTGTGTTTTTTTCTGTCCTCTTATAATGTTTTTTTTCCTTCGATTCTGTTAATGGTTTTTTCACTAGAACTGAAGTTGACCTTTGTATTTTAAGAGCATCTAAATCTACTAGGATACTGTATATGGATGAGCTCCTTGTAGGTTATTTCTTTCTTAGTAGCAGGTTAGTGCTAATTTTGTGGAGTGCCTTGGAATGTTTGAACTGGAACGTATTATATCATATACAACTTTTCTTGTTTGATTTGTATTAGTTGTTGTAGTTTTTTTTTTGTCTTGTGCCCTTGATGTGCAAGAACCATGGAGGCAAAGACTAAGTGTAGCAGAAAAAAAAAATCCAAGAAGAGATAAAAGTGGATATGCGACATAGTTTTATATCTGTTATTAATTAAGTTGCATCTTTTCAATGCAGGTGAGAAATTTGCATTTGCATCAGAGTTTTTCTTGGGGTGGTACAGAAATAAAAGTATGGTTTGGACTAGTTGAAGACCTCTCTGTTTACTTCTTGGAACCTCAAAATGGGTATGCAGCAGCTTATATATAGTTCCACACATATAAAAGCATAATTATTACTCTTTTCACAAAAAATTATCGGGCTAGAGCCTTGTACTCGTTTCTAATGTATAATTGCTTTGTGATGTTGTTAATAAATCTAACTAGTTTTTTTAAGTTCATATACCTACTAATGTCTTCGAGAGTAGAGATGCTACTTAGTTGAAATCATTGGTCCTGCCAGGCAAATGCGCTGGTGGCTCCATGATCTCTTTTGGGGTAGAGAAATTTGCTAAGATGTTATTGATTAATCCAACTATATTGAGTTCAGGTAACTGCTGTCATCATAGAATAGAGAAGCTACTTAGTTGAAATCACTGGTACTTGCATGCAAATGCACTGGCTGGGAACTAGTTACAATAATGACATGTGAGATTGGCAGCTTGATCGATCTCCTTTGAGGTAGATATATTATCAGGAAAACTAGAAAAAGAAGAAGAGAAAAGCCTGCCCATGCATTTGGTGGACCAAAGTGTAATGGATTGGATATCCTTTTGATTTTTTTCTTCCTGTATCTCTAGTTTTAAAATATGAAAAGCGATAATTACCTTATTATAAACACATGTATTTCCGAGAGATATGAGTGGATGTGGATCTCTGAGAAGAATCTCCACATCACCAGTTGTTTCAGAAACTGGTACTGCACCAATTTTTGTTGTTTGGCTGATGCTCCTGTGGCTCACATGACCACTGTCTGTACTCTCCTTTCAGTGGCATCTGTTCGCCACTGGTCTGTTTCTCAGCTTGATGTCAAGAATGCCTTTCTTAATGGCGAGTTGCGTGAGGAAGTCTACATGCTTCCGCCCCCTGGGTATTTTGTTCCTGAAAGCATGGTATGTCGCCTTCGTCGCTCTCTCTATGGCCTTAAGCAAGCCCCTCGTGCTTGGTTTGAGCGCTTCTCCTCTGTGGTCACTGCTGCTGGTTTTTCAGCTAGTGATCATGATCCTACGCTCTTTGTCCACACTTTGTCTCATGGTCGGACTCTTCTTCTTCTCTATGTTGATGATATGATCATTACAGGAGATGATTCTGAGTACATTGCCTTTGTCAAGGCTCGTCTTAGTGAGCAGTTCCTTATGTCGGATCTTGGTCCTCTTCGTTACTTCCTTGGGATTGAGGTTACTTCCACTCCAGATGGTTTCTTTATGTCCCAAGCGAAGTATATTCAGGATCTTCTTGATCGCGCCTCTCTCACTGATCAACGTACTATTGAGACTCCTATGGAGCTCAACGTTCACCTCTGACCCTCTGATGGCGAGCCTCTTTCTGATCCGACTCGCTATCGTCATCTTGTTGGGAGCCTTGTCTACCTTGCTGTTACTCGTCCAGATATCACTTATCCAGTTCACATTCTGAGTCAGTTCGTCTCTGCTCCCACTTAGGTCCACTACAGCCACCTTCTTTGAGTTCTGCGATATCTTCGTGGGACTATCTCTCGCCGTCTCTTCTTTCCACGCTCCACTCGTTCTGACTTGAGCTTATTCGGATGCTACTTGGGCGGCGATCCTCTCGATCGCGGTCTATCTCTCGCTTCGTGTTTTTCTTGGTGGTTCTCTCATTGCACGGAAGACGAAGAAACAGATCGCAGATCCGTTCGAGTCGCCGAGACCGAGTTGCGCGCTATGGCTCTCTTGACAGAGAGATTACTTGCTACGGTGGTTACTTGAGAATTTTGGTGTTTCGTCACTACACCGACTCTCTCTTGTCGACAAGACATGTGCTATCAGTATTGCTCGTGATCCTGTGAAGCATGAGCTCACCAAGCATATTGGTGTTGATGCTTCCTTCATGAGGTCTTGTGTGCATGATCAGGTGATTACTCTTCAGTATGTGCCTTCAGAGCTTCAGCTAGCGGATTTCTTCACGAAGGCCCAGACTCGAGCACAACATGGCTTCTACCTCTCCAAACTCAGTGTTGTTGATCCACCATGAGTTTGAGGGGGGGGGGTGTTAGAGATATATGTATAATGTCTTATTCCCCATTGTTATGAGGAGTTATTTGCATATTCCTCACCTGTACTTTGTGTATATATACTGACCCATTAGCCCCCTGAGAATACAAGTTACTATTCCTAACAAGAAGTCAATTCAAGATATCCTTGCTAGCGCTTGTCTTATTGATCAGCACATGGTGGACACTCCTATGGAGCTTAGTGTTCACCTTCAGTCCACTGATAGGGAAGCCCCTTGAGGATCCCACTCGCAACCACCATCTTGTCGGGAGCCTCGTTTACCTTGGGATCACTCGACCTGACATTTCTCATCCAGTTCATATTCTGAGTCTCTACTCCCACTCAGCTCCACTACAGTTACCTTCGTGTTCTGCGATATCTTCGCGGGACCATCAGTCGTCGTCTTTTCTTTCCTCGCTCCAGCTCTTTTCAGCGCTTGTCTTATTGATCAGCACATGGTGGACACTCTTATGGAGTTTAGTGTTCACCTTCAGTCCACTGATGGGGAGCCCCTTGAGGATCCCACTCGCTACCGCCATCTTATCGGGAGCCTTGTCTACTTTGGGATCACTCGACCTGACATTTCTCATCCAGTTCACATTCTGAGTCTCTATTCCCACTCAGCTCCACTACAGTTACCTTCGTGTTCTGCGATATCTTCGCGGGACCAACAATCGTCATCTTTTCTTTCCTCGCTCCAGCTCTTTTCAGCTTCAGGCGTACTCTCATGCGATCTGGGCTAGCGATCCTTCTAATCGCTAGTCACTTTCTGCCTATTGTGTTTTCCTTGCTTCCGCTTTGATTACCTAGAAGACCAAGAAGCATACTGCTGTTCCCGTTCGAGTGGTGAGGCTGAGTTGCGAGTTATGACGGCGTTGATAGCTGAGTTCACTTGGATTCAGTGGCTACTTAAGGATTTCAGTGTTTCAGTTTCTGCACCGACTCCTCTCTTATCAGACAGCACTGGTGTGATTAGTTTGCATATTTACCTACAAATGTTGATGGATAAGTCTCTGTGTCGGCTTTCTGTGTCGGCTTTCTGTGTCGGCCTTTTGTGTCGGCTTTTTGCTTTTGTAAAGGACAGCATCCTTGACTGGTTGTTAGCATCTCAAGGACAACATCCTTGACTGGTTGTTAGCATCTCTAGGACAACATCTTGACCAACATCTAGGACAAAGTTGTTAGCATCTTAGAGGACAACATCTAGGACAAAGTTGTTAGCATCTTAGACTAGCATCTTGGCATATGCTTGGTGAGTAGCGACCTATAAATATGTATACCCAACCCCTTAGGTTGGCATGGCATTGTGAGAGAAATATAACAAGAAGAAAAATTTGCCTCATCTCCAAGTGTCATCCTCTCCATGAGAGTAAGGATCTTGCTATCACCAATAGTAAGAGTCCAGCGTGTAACAAGTGGTATCAGAGCTATACTATCCTGTAGCCTGAGCATCTCCCGCTCATCTCCTTATCCGGCCTCGCAGCCCCACCCAGTGCAGCAGCAGCCCGGCCGCCCACGCCACTCCTCTCCGAGACGGCAGCAGCTCGTCGGCGCCCTCTCTCACGCAACACCCCGCAGCGCGCCATGTCCGCAGGCGCTCTCGCCTTCGCCGCCTCGAGCACGCGGGCGTCGTGGGCCGGCCGAGCTCGCCGCGGCAAAGCAAAGCGAGCGCGGCGGCGGCAGACAGCAGCAGCGCGGAAAGGGCGCCGAGGCCGGCAGCGCGCGGCCGGCAGCGGCCTGGGCAGGCGAGGTGGAAGCGGCGGCGGCGCAGATGCAGCGCGGCGGCAACAATGAGGTCGAGGTCTGCGCGGCGGCGTCGGTAGCTCCATTTCGGCCGACGATAGCGCCGATGCGACCTCGACCACGGCGAGGAGCCACAACGAGCGGGCGGCGCAGCAGGCGCCGCGCACGCCACGAGCTTGGCGGCGGTCGAGCAGCGCGGTCGCTGGTGGCGCTCTGGAGGAGGCGCGCATGGCGGTGGCGCTCGAGGAGGCGCGCGCGCGTGGCGCTCGGCGGCGCGCGCGGCGGTGGCGCTCTGGAGGAGGCGCGCGACGGTGGCGCTCTCGGAAGAGGCGCGCACGACAACGGCGGCAGACGGTCGATAGAGCGCGCCTTCACGTGCGGCGTGACTTCTCTCCGGACGTGCAGTGGTTACCACGGGTTCCGTGTCGTTGTCGGGACGCCGCCCCGGCGGTGGGTGGCCTACCTCACCAAGGCCAACTACGCCGAGCGGGCGCGGTGATGAAGGTGAGGCTCTGTGCACGCATGTGGGATGCGATGCACGGCGACGCCGACTACAACCGGATCGACGGCGCCGGATGCTCTCATCGCCGCAGATCCCGCCGAGATGCGCTTCGCTCTCCAACAAGCGGATCGCCAGGAGGCTTGGGACGCCATCGCCGCCTCACGACGGCAGCGATCGCGCGCGCAAGTCCACACCGCAGCACTTCGCGCGGAGTGGGAGAACACGGCCTTCAAGCGGTGAGGACGTCGATGACTTTGCTCTCGTCTCAACACTCGCTGCGAAGCCGTGCGATTCGGCAATGACACCTACGGCGAGAGAGAGCCGTGGAAGCTCTTTCGCCGCGTCCCGAGAAGTACAAGCGGATGGCTCGCTCGATCCGGTCTCTGCTGGACCTCTCCACGATGTTGATCGAGGAGGCGATAGGTCGCCTCAAGGTCGTCGGCGATGATGAGCCACGCTCCTCGGGACCCGTCACCATTGGCGGAAGCTCCTCCTCACTCGGGAGCGGTGGGTTGCGGCGGGTGACAGGAAGAAGGGAGCCTTCTTCCACGACAGCGCCACAGCGTGGCAAGCGCGCAAGCGCGCAAAGACGCCGAGCATGGGCGCGAGGACGTCTTGAGGGTGATGACCGTGGAGGCGCCAGGCGGCGCGCGCCGGCAAGCAAGAGCCGACACGAGGCGACTCTTGCTACAATCGCGGCAAGCCCGGTCACCGGGCCAAGGATTGTCGGCGACCACGACGCGCCAGCCCACGTCGCGCGAGCGGAGGAGGAGGAGCCGGCTCGTTCATTGCTCAGCGAGCATCGAACTACCTCCACGGCCGCACTCTCTCTCCACCTTGACGAGCCAAAAGCACACGCCTCCTCGGCGAAAGTTCCGCAACAAAGAAGATCGACGGGTGGTGCCTCGACACCGCGACACCCACCACATGACCGGCGGCGGAGTTCTTCTCCGAGCGTGACTCAGGCGTTCGAGGCTTTGTCAAGTTTGGGTACACCTCCGGCGTGGAAATCAAGGACGACGCTCTGCTCTAGGATCGGGATGACTCAGATTCCTCACAAGGAGACACACAAGACTTAGGGGGAGAATGATGGATAAGTCTCTGTGTCGGCTTTCTGTGTCGGCCTTTTGTGTCGGCTTTTTGCTTTTGTAAAGGACAGCATCCTTGACTGGTTGTTAGCATCTCAAGGACAGCATCCTTGACTGGTTGTTAGCATCTCTAGGACAGCATCTTGACCAGCATCTAGGACAAGTTGTTAGCATCTTAGAGGACAACATCTAGGATAGGTTGTTAGCATCTTAGACTAGCATCTTGGCATATGCTTGGCTGAGTAGCAGCCTATAAATATGTATACCCAACCCCTTAGGTTGGCATGGCATTGTGAGAGAAATATAACAAGAAGAAAAATTTGCCTCATCTCCAAGTGTCATCCTCTCCATGAGAGTAAGGATCTTGCTATCACCAATAGTAAGAGTCCAGCGACTAACAAATGTAACATGTATATTTTGACCTTTGGCCTATTGGAATAGATCAAGGTTCATTCCAACAGCCTGGACTGGGAAGCCAAATCGACTGTGCAGTATTAGTGCTTTGCTGGTCATGGCCAGCTTGAAACACACCAGGGTCTTTGGTTGCCTCGCTTGGGAAGTGTTCAGGTCTAGCTTGTGACCTTATTTATTCTTGAGCATGCATTTGACTGGCGTATTTCAATTTCTCGATGTCATCAAATTGATTGTAAGTTCTGTTTACAAACTTCATGGCAGCAAATTGCCAAAACAACACATGTAGGATGCACCAGGCTTAAGAAACACAACACACTGTACTATTGTCTTCATACATATATCAGTTTAGTGATTTATTTGTCTCATTTGATTCACTACCTGTATGTGGATGTCAATTCTCGCAAGAACTCTCTTGGGGATTTTGCTTGTAGGAGGCTTCACAAAATAACCATCTTGACATTTCTTTTTCCAGGATGTTTGGGGTCGGATGTGTATATGGAAGGAATGATGACTGTAGATTTGGCTTCTTCTGTCATTCTGCTCTAGAGTTTCTCCTCCAGAATGGATCTTCTCCAGTAAGTGTTATTTATAATAATAAATGTTACGTTAGTTTTTCTTGTGAAGCTTTACCTTCTTGTTTGCCATGCCTGCGGTGCATTATGTTAAAAAAACTTCTATTAATAATGTTAATTTCTGTTTCTTTACTAGCTTATTTTCTGCGTTAGCCTTTTGTTTCTTAATCTGTTAACTGGATGCTGCTTGCGTATTCCCAACAGCTGCCTTGTTTGTTTTTCCCTTTCACGTCTCAGTTAAAACACCTGATATTTTATCCCACTGACAGCATATAATACATTGCCACGATTGGTCAAGTGCTCCGGTTGCCTGGCTATACAAGGAACACTATGCACAATCCAGGTTGGCAGATGCCCGGGTTGTATTTACCATCCACAATCTTGAATTTGGAGCACATTATATTGGTAAAGCAATGACGTATTGCGATAAAGCCACTACTGTGAGTGCTTGCCTGTCTTAGAGATTTTAATTATCTTGTTTGGCACATTTCGACATCACAAAAGAAATCTTTTTCATGTATTATTAAGTCATGTTCTTGTGTTTTGTACATATTCAACAGTATTTGCCATTTGCCCATTTCTGTGCAGGTTTCTCATAAATATTCAAGGGAAGTAGCAGGTCATGGTGCCATTGCTCCTCATCGTGGAAAATTCTACGGCATTCTCAATGGAATTGATCCAGATATCTGGGATCCATATACTGATAACTTTATCCCGGTAAACTGGTCATCATAGTCAAGTACATTTGTTTTATATTGTGTAGCTATGTGTTCCATATCTATTTGAACTTGGTAAATTGAAACAAAGGGGTCCACTATTACAGAATTATGTTTATTCCAACAGACATAATTTTGCTTGTTGCCACTTATTTGCACTCAGAAATTGAATAATCATTTCAACTAATGTGTACGTGATGCTTGCGCTAATATGCATCTCCATGCATGCCTGTCAACCGATTATTCAAAGTGCAAGCACATACCAATAGCACAGATAGTGTCCTCTCCTGCCTAACTGTTTATTTCATACTATTTCAGGTCCATTATACTTCTGAGAATGTTGTTGAAGGCAAGAGTGCTGTGAAAAAGGCATTGCAGCAGAAGCTTGGATTACAGCAAACTGATGTCCCTATTGTCGGAATTGTCACTCGTCTGACAGCCCAGAAGGGAATCCACCTCATCAAACACGCAATTAATCGGACTCTTGAACGCAACGGACAGGTCCATCCCTTGTGAATAAACTTCTAATGTTGCCTTCAGAAAATGTTTTTTTTTGTATTTGTTTTTGTTTGTTCACTTCAAAACTGAACTGGTGAAAATGATGTATTTGGTTTCTAGGTGGTTTTGCTTGGTTCAGCTCCAGATCCTCGAATACAAAGTGATTTTTGCAGCTTGGCTGATACTCTGCATGGTGTAAACCACGGACGGGTGAAGCTTTGTTTAACCTATGATGAGCCTCTTTCGCATCTGGTGAGCTCCGACGTCCTACATCATCTAGCTGGAAAATTGTTGTATAATACAAATTCATGATCCTGCTACAGATATATGCTGGCTCCGACTTCATTCTTGTTCCATCTATTTTTGAACCCTGTGGCTTAACTCAACTTGTTGCCATGCGGTATGGATCCATCCCTATCGTTCGGAGAACTGGAGGTGTGTATACAACTTAGTAGCTTACTCTTTGTTGCCATTATGCTGCACTGCTTGAAACCAGTCTTTTGCATTGCAGGACTTTACGACACTGTTTTTGACGTAGACCATGACAAGGATCGGGCTCGATCTCATGGTCTTGAGCCAAATGGATTCAGTTTCGATGGAGCTGACAGCAACAGTGTGGATTACGGCCTGAACAGGCAAGTACCGCGCCTTACAATCGCATAAATCCCAATTCAGTAATGTTCTTTATTCACCACATTGTTCGATGCTTCGTTTCAGAGCAATCTCCGCTTGGTTTGACGCCCGCGACTGGTTCCACTCCCTCTGCAAGAGGGTCATGGAGCAAGACTGGTCATGGAACCGGCCTGCTCTGGACTACATCGAACTGTACCATTCTGCGCGCAAACTCTGAGACCCAACTGAACCAATGGCGACAAGCGAGTTGTTGGATACCACAATTTCCCAGGTTCCCGCGACATTGCTGTACAGGCCCTTTCCTTCAGTTAGCCCCCTTCTCCAAAGGGCAACAGGAAGAGACTTCCAGTATCCCCCTCCAAAGCCTTTCTCATCGGGCAATAGCAATAATGCAGCGTACATATATGGCAGATGTCTGTAATTGAGATTATTGCAGAGAGTCTCGGTTGCATGCTGAATTCTTTGATTTACAAAGTTGCAGTTTCAGATGTACATATCTTGTAACGATTTAGAGGCACATTTACATTTTCCCTCTGCATTTGAACATGCTAAAGTAAGTACATTGCCTGCATACAAACTGCAGTGACTTTTTGTGATTAGTGTCTGTGATTTGGTGGTTGAGATGTTCTTTTGTGTGTGTTAGGTAGTTGAAAGTAAGTTCTACGTAAATTAACGGACGTATTAAAATGGGAAAAAAATGATGATACGCCGTAGATGAACCAGGTAGGATTAGGAGCAGGAGCTCCACCAGGCGGCCGCCGCCGACCAACTAGGAGCAGGAAACCGACTGATCGGGAGTAGACGGCCTTCACCACATTCTTTGCCTACTTGCTAGTTCAGCAATGACCGATCCAAAATCTGCATCCGGTTCGGGACAGTGTGTTTGTTCTGGGTAGAGTACCAGACCGAATCAGGGGAGGGGCAAAACGGACTTTCCACTGTTGATTTCAGGCCAATAAAAAAACAGAAATACCTGAATACAGCCACAGTGGCAAAATGCAGCTATTTGTGGCTTAGAAGTAGCAAATAATAAAGACAAACTTAAAAGTTGTAAATCATAAAACAGATGCAGCTATTTGTTTTTTAGAAGTAGCAAATAATAAAGACAAAAGTTGTAAATCATAAAACGGGAGTCTTAACACTGGCAAATCATCAATTTTCTCTATTAAAACTGTTAAATTGTGGTACTTCCTAATATTCCAGGGTTTAGTCCTGTGTATGTGTCACATATTCCAGGGTTTAGTCCTGTATATGTGTCACATGTACTCTATATATTGGTACTTCCTAATGCTCTAGGGTTTAGTCTTGTATATGTGTCACATGTACTCTATATATTAGTCTCTTGAGCTATTGCCATGTATCTAACTATTCACTTGTATACTCCTCTCCATCTAAAATGCAGCTATTTGTGAATAATAAAGACAAACTTAAAAGTTGTATATCATAAAACAAATGCAGCTATTTGTGGCTTAGAAGTTAGAAGTAGCAAATAATAAAGACGAAAGTTGTAAATCATAAAACGGGAGTCTTAACAGTGGCAAATCATCAATTTTTCCTATTAAAACTGTTAAAGGTATTTATGATATTTTTTAATGTTCTAGGGTTTAGTCCTGTGTATGTGTCATATGTACTCTATATATTAACCTCCCGAGCGGTCACCTCTTACTTCTAGTATTTCCTTTCAGTGTAAAGCAGCAGCACAACAATAGTAACCCCCTTCGAGCTCGGGCCATCATCTTCCTTGACCAGATCAGATCCCCACGAATTTGGACATATCTGTCGACAGTCGACACCGGCAAATCCGCGTGAGCCTCGGGCCGGTTTTGCCGTTGCGCGTGGGGGAGCAGTCTTCTTCATCGAGCTGTCGTGGCCGGTCATGCCTCCACCACCATCGGCCTCAGATTGAGCTCGGGGAGCCCCGATCTGACGTTGTTGGCCATGGATCTAAGATACCTCATCACCGGCTTTGCCCCACGCTGCATCTAGTCATCTTCATCATCGCTGGCTCGCCACTGTCGTCCTCGAGCTTGCCTATGCCATCACCGTTCGGATCTAGAGCTGGCCAAGCTCACCCTCCTTCTCCCAGCCGGATAAGCTTCTCTTCATTGCTGAGCCGCCGCCCCGGGCCCTTTCACTCTGTCCGGTGCCATCGCCTCGGGTCTCTTCTTCCCTGAATCTGCCACCGCTGCGTCGAGCCTACCTGCCCCGGGTCGCCGCTGCTAGGGCTTGCAGCCACCCTGGGCCTCCCTGCCTCCGGCCGTAGCCGTCTGTCGTCCTCGACTCTAGCCTGACCTCTAGGCCGCGGACGCTGTCTTCACTGAGGCCGCTGCGCTGCACCACTAGTCCTCTGGCTTTTCCGATGCAGCCTTGAACAATGGATGCACTTGGACAAGTTGCGTCGCCCTCTCTCTGCTTGCTCCGAGGAAGCCCTAGTTGCTTGCTATGGGCTATGTCGTGCTGGACTGTTGATGGTGTTGCTTGAGGCTTGGGTGGGCTACTAGGCTATGATGGCGCTTGCTGTTTGATCGAGAGAGGGGTCCTCCTACTACTAGTATATCTATAGTGTCCTTTCCGTCGCATCCATCCAAGCCTATTGCTCTCTCCCTTTGAGTTAGTCTAAGCCATATAGATTTGTATATTCTTTGTCAGTCAGTCAATTGCTTTGCTAGTCACGCTCCATCATCTTAGATCGAGTATGCCCCCCTCCTTCTCTTTCGTATGGCAGCAGCCGCTGCTCCTCTTTGATCCACTACAGATCATAAAAGTCGTTATGATGTCGACACTTCTCTCTGAGCTGTCGCTCCGAGCTTCTAAGGCCACCGCGCTTCCCTTCTTTGCCGCCGCTGTCTCGGGTTTCGATCTGCACCAACATGCTTCGTATATCACTCTTCAACTTGATTTGAAAGTTCTCTCAATACATGGTATCATTTGGTTTCATTACAAAGTGTTGACTTCATCATCTTCTTCGTCGTGTTGTCGCGATCGACTCTGTTCTCGTTTGCCTCTGTTTTCTCAACCCCTGCACTTTGTTCTTTATGGGTTGCGGCATGACCCTGCATGGATCATTTGATACTCGACACATTTTCCAAGAGCTGCACATTACGACGACAACCTCAAGATTAGAACTTTGGATTTTTCCTATTTTAGTATCAACCATTTTAAATACAACACTATTGCATACACATTGCATTTGAGGGAGGTGCTAAAGGTATCTGTGATATTTCTTAGTGTTACAAGGTTTAGTCGTGTGTGTCACATATACTCCATGTATAAGCACCATGAGCGATTGCAATATTTTAAATATTCACTTGTGTACTCCTATTAATCTAACAAAAAGTATCAATTTTTTTATGGGCATACTGTCATACTGATGTTAGATTTCAGTACATAACTTTTCTGAATGGCCTGTACGAACACTTAACATTAATGGAACCAAGTTCCTCTTTGACATGTGCAAAAGCTTAGAGTAATCAAGATCAAGACATTCACCTATTCCTCCATACCGATCTGCAAACCGACAACTTTTCGTAGGATCAAAAATGATAGCAAAGCAATACACATGTGAAATAGACTCAAAATATTTAGTAAATTTTGTCTCCATTAGTGCGACAGCATGATTTAAAAGGGGATCATTCCTAGATTTGGCAATCTTGTCTGCAATTAACCAAATAAATTCTATAACTAAGCAAGAGGTAGGGTAATAAATACCGATAACATCTTTGTTGCTTTATAAAAGGTTGTAAAAGCGTCGAAAATGACTAGCACATGCCAATCCCAGAATTGGTAACTACCAATTCATTTTTTCGAGTTAGCATTGACAAAAACAGATATAATATGTTCGTACCCTTGTACCTTCTTTAACATGATGTAGGTCGAGTTCCACCTCACCTTCATGTCAAGACCGAATTTTCTTGGCTCCTTCCCATTGGTGCATACTCATGAACTGGCTATCACTTGTGGGAATTTGTGAGGTAGCGAATGGCGTGCGGACATTGTTCAAATATCCGCCAATCGCTTCCATACCGTCTTGAACAACAAGGTTCAAGATATGGCATACACATCTCTGGTGGAGAACATAACCACCAATATCGTCGCAATCTTGGGGTGAGGGTGTTCATAGCGGTGAGTGTTCGATCGTTATCAAGAGTGATAGAAACAATCTTATTATCTATCTTAAAATCATCAAGTCACGTGTATATATCGCTCAGCAATAGCCTCTCCCGTGTGTGATTCGTTAATTGGCTTAAACCCTATGACTCTCTTGTTTAGTTTGTAATTATCGTCTAAATAATGGGCTACAACACTAAGGTAGGCACTTCTCTGGTGTGATGATGTCCAAATGTCTGAAGTTATAGCAAAAAGAGAATTGAACTTGTAGGAATTGTTCTTTTAGCTCTGCTAGTTGCTTATGATACATTCGTAAAATATCAGATGTAGTGGTTCTCCTACTAACATGTTGGTACTGTGGGCAAAAGCCGCGTTGGATCATTTTTTCGAACGCGCGGCTTTCACCCATCCTAATCGGTTGATCTTCCGCAACAATATATCTAGCGATTTCCTCACGAGCAGAAAGCGGGTTGTATACCCAAGTACTTACAGAGCCATCGGCCTCGAAGTTTAGCTGCGTTTGTACTCCTCCCCCTCGGCTCTGCGCCCCGATCTTGCGCAAGCATGCCTTGTAGTGCCGGTTCAAGTGCCTGTCCCTGCAGCTGTACGAGCAGATAATTTAGCTTGACAATAATTACATGTTGCGATATCTACCGTTTGGCGTCATGGATTTCCGGCTCCGTGTCATGTGTTTCAACGATTCGCCTTCCGTCGCACCGCCAATGTTGCCGCTCAGTGGGCGGGGAGAACTCGAGTCCCCATTGGCTCGAACCGCCCGGTACTCTCGTAGCCCTCCGTCACCGTCCATATGACGGTCATCCATGCCGTAGTCTCCCATGCTTGGCGACAACTGGCGAGCATCAACGGGAGTCGGAGCCGGAGGAGGACTAGGGGAGCGACGACGAGAGCTTACACTAAGTCGCCCTGCTGTCCTTTTCGTGCTCAGGCTCTCGGTAGCATACCGCTCGGAGCTCCTTGGTGCTCCACTCATGGCGACATAATGGATAGATGGTGAATAAATAGGGAGAGTAATAAATAAATAAATAAAGAGAGTGAAGAAATTGCTTTGTGATGCCGGAACAATAAATATCCCGAACCGTGATGCTCGGAAGAAATTGCGAGCGGAGGAGTGAAGAATGAAGCAATGCGATTATCTTTGGGAACTTGGGAAGATGCGAGCGGAGGAAGTGAACTTATAAGGAAAAATACTGAGCGTTACTTTCCGAGCGTTACTCTTCGATCGTTATTTTCTAAACGTTTACGATCGTTATTTTTAAATGTTGCATGCGAACATTAGTCTTACGTGTAGAATCAACTTTTTCACATCATCTTGCTCTTTTTGTGTCGGCGTTACTCCTAAAGTCTGATTTCCTAACGTTACTTGAATCTTCTTTGTATCAAGGTGAGCCATCCATCTTTCGGCATCGAGCATCTCCCCGTGCGTGACTCCCAGGGGCCCAGCGACTGCATCGATCCATCGCCACCGGGGCCGTCCCACCTTAGCCACCTACCCGTGCCTCCTCTCCCCCACGGTCCCCGGTGCATCGCCTCCCAGCCGTCCCAGTCGGCGATCCCAAGACCCCAACTCCCAAGTCCCCGTCCCCTCTCGGCTCTCCCACGCCCACTCCCTCTCCCAGCTCTCCCCGCCCACGACCCCCACCGCCACCACTCCACCGAGCCCCGTGCCTCCCGGCTCCCAATCCCCCAATCCCCATCACCTCCCGCGGACCAGGCCTCCCCTCTCCCTCTGGCGGCGGGCCCTCCCCATCGCCTCCCCACTTTGCTCCCATATCGCCTCCCGGCCTCCCTTCTCAGCTCTCCCCACCCTGCGTGCCATGCCCTTCTCAACCCCGCACTTTGTTCTTTATGGGTTGCGGCATGACCCGCATGGATCATTTGATACTCGACACATTTTCCAAGAGCTGCACATTACGACGACAACCTCAAGATTAGAACTTTGGATTTTTCCTATTTTAGTATCAACCATTTTAAATACAACACTATTGCATACACATTGCATTTGAGGGAGGTGCTAAAGGTATCTGTGATATTTCTTAGTGTTACAAGGTTTAGTCGTGTGTGTCACATATACTCCATGTATAAGCACCATGAGCGATTGCAATATTTTAAATATTCACTTGTGTACTCCTATTCATCTAACAAAAAGTATCAATTTTTTTATGGGCATACTGTCATACTGATGTTAGATTTCAGTACATAACTTTTCTGAATGGCCTGTACGAACACTTAACATTAATGGAACTAGAGCTGGGAATTGGGCCGTGCCGTGCCGGCACGGCCCGGGCCCACCGTGCTTCGGGCCGCATCGTGCCGTGCCTGCTCGGCCCGGTCACCTCGTCGTGCCGTGCCGTGCCGGCCCACCTCGCATTCGCCGCAAGCCGTGCACGCCCAAAGCCCGTCGTGCGTGGTCGTGCCGCGTGCACCAAGCCCAAATTTCTAAGTAACTATTGACGGCACAATGGCAACGACCGCCATCTTCATTCTTCTCGTGCGGTCGTGCTCGCCTCATTAAAAACCTAGTTAAAATTGAATTAATTGCGTAAAAACATGGGCACGAAAATATTTCGGGGAAAAAGTGAAATTTTCTTAATATTTTACAAATACAATGTTACTGCCTCGTTAAAAACCTTACGCCCCAGAGTGGGGTTCCCCGAGTAAGGAAAAGAGTACAGTAACAACATGTGTACATACCGACTACTCATCAATATCGAGATCGTTCATGCGTTCAAGGTCGCCAGCGCTGCGCGATCTCAAGATCTTCCGCTTGATGTCATTGCGCTCTTTAGCCAATTCCCAATCCTTGGCGCATGTGATTGCCTCCACCATCCTAGGCGTGAGGGATGATCTTCTTTCTTCAATTATTCTCCCTGCCATGCCGAACGTTGCTTCAAGATACAAGGTGGACACCGCACCAACGAACATCCGTGCGAAATGTGATAGTACAGAAATATCCGCTTGTTGTTCTTCCACCACTCGAGCAAGTCTATCTTTCCCCGAAAGGTCGGATCGATGTTTGCAAAATCATGCTCCGTGTAGTGGTTTAGCTCGAGACGAATTCCAGTTGGGGTCGCCGAGGTGAGAGGACGAAGAACCGACTTGCCTTTAGCTTCTTCCACAAGTGGGATGTCAAGCTTTTCTTTCCTTGTTGCGTTTGTTGTGAGGCCTCCGATCCTGCCATCGCTAAATTTGTCATAATACATACGGAAAACACGAAAAGTTCCTCTTTGACATGTGCAAAGCTTCCGAGTAATCAAGATCAAGACATTCACCTATTCCTCCATACCGATCTCGCAAACTCGACAACTTTTTCAGTAGGATCAAAAATGATAGCAAAGCAATACACATGTGAAATAGACTCAAAATATTTAGTAAATTTTGTCTCCATTAGTGCGACAGCATGATTTAAAAGGGGATCATTCCTAGATTTGGCAATCTTGTCTGCAATTAACCAAATAAATTCTATAACTAAGCAAGAGGTAGGGTAATAAATACCAGATAACATCTTTGTTGCTTTATAAAAGGTTGTAAAACCGCCGAAATGACTAGCATCACTAATCAATTGGTAACTACCAATTCATTTTTTCGAGTTAGCATTGACAAAAAGATATAATATGTTCGTACCCTTGTACCTTCTTTAACATGATGTAGGTCGAGTTCCACCTCACCTTCATGTCAAGACCGAATTTTCTTGGCTCCTTCCCATTGGTCGCAAAGACTCATGAACCCGCTATCACTTGTGGGAATTTGTGAGGTAGCGAATGGCGTCGCGGACATTGTTCAAATATCCGCCAATCGCTTCCATACCGTCTTGAACAACAAGGTTCAAGATATGGCATACACATCTCGGTGGAGAACATAACCACCAATATACGCCTCGCAATCTTGGGGTGAGGGTGTTCATAGCAGAGTGTTCACGATGCGTTATCAAGAGTGATAGAAACAATCTTATTATCTATCTTAAAATCATCAAGTACGTGTAGTATACGCCAAGCAATAGCCTCTCCCGTGTGTGATTCGTTAATTGGCTTAAACCCTATGACTCTCTTGTTTAGTTTGTAATTATCGTCTAAATAATGGGCTACAACACTAAGGTAGGCACTTCTCTGGTGTGATGATGTCCAAATGTCTGAAGTTATAGCAAAAGAGAACTGAACTTGTAGGAATTGTTCTTTTAGCTCATGAGTTGCTTATGATACATTCGTAAAATATCAGATGTAGTGGTTCTCCTACTAACATGTTGGTACTGTGGGCAAAAGCCGCGTTGGATCATTTTTTCGAACGCGCGGCTTTCACCCATCCTAATCGGTTGATCTTCCGCAACAATATATCTAGCGATTTCCTCACGGGCAGAAAGCGGGTTGTATACCCAAGTACTTACAGAGCCATCGGCCTCGAAGTTTAGCTGCGTTTGTACTCCTCCCCTCGGCTCTGCGCCCGATCTTGCGCAAGCATGCCTTGTAGTGCCGGTTCAAGTGCCCTCCTCCCCGCACTGCATTTGCGGATAATTTAGCTTGACAATAATTACATGTTGCGATATCTACCGCTTGGCCGCTGCGGATTTCTGCTCCGTGTCATGTGTTTCAACGATTCGCCTTCGTCCGCACTCCGCCAATGTTGCCGCTCAGGACGCGGGGAGAACTCGAGTCCCATTGGCTCAACCGCCTGGTACTCTCGTAGCCCTCCGCATCGCCCATATGACGGTCATCCATGCCGTAGTCTCCATGCTTGGCGACAATCGGCGAGCATCAACGGAGTCGAGCCGAGGAGGACTAGGGAGCGACGACGAGAGCTACACTAAGTCGCCTGCTTGTCCTTTTCGTGCTCCGACTCCTCGGTAGCATACCGCTCGGGAGCTCCTTGGTGCTCCGACTCCTTGGCAGCATAATGGATAGATGGTGAATAAATAGGGGAGAGTAATAAATAAATAAATAAAGAGAGTGAAGAAATTGCTGTGATGCTCGGAACAATAAATATCCCGGGAACTGTGATGCTCGGAAGAAATTGCAGAGCGGAGGGAGTGAAGAATGAAGCAATGCGATTATGCTGGGAACTTGGGAAGATGCAGAGCGGAGGAAGTGAACTTATAAGGAAAAATACGAACGTTACTTTCCGAACGTTACTCTTCTGATCGTTATTTTCTAAACGTTTCTGATCGTTATTTTTTAAATGTTGCATGCGAACATTAGTCTTCTGTGTAGAATCAACTTTTTTTCACATCATCTTGCTCTTTTGTCTGTCCGGCGTTACTCCTAAAGTCCTGATTTCCTAACGTTACTTCGAATCTTCTTTGTATCAAAAGGTGAGCCATCCATCTTTCTCGGCATCTGAGCATCTCCCCGTGCCCGTGACTCCTGTGGCCTGTGCGACTGTGACCGATCACATCGCCACCGTGGCCCTGTCCCACCTTAGCCACCTACCCGTGCCTCCCCTCTCCCCCCACGGTCCCCCGTGCCTTACTGCCTCCCCACTGTCCCCAGTCGGCCGGTCCCCAAGACCCCAACTCCCAAGTCCCGCCCCTCTCCGCCTCCCCACGCCCACTCCCTCTCGGCTCACCTGTAAATTAATCCCATGCAATTGCATGCATGGGCCATACGCTATAATATGGACCTATGCTTCATTAGTCTTAATTTTCTCGCGATTAATGTGTAAATTTTACGGCCTCTTTTAGCGATCGCGCGTGGCATCTCCTGTGTTAACCCGGTTTTAATTATTTACAGAGATATATGTCCTCAGTATATGATCATTGTCTGAAGGTATGTGTAAGCGTATAACCACCTTTATTCCACATTGAAGCTAGCTATATATATGTTTACGCTCTGAGTTGCCTAATTTTTTTAAAAAATTCAGACACCTTTAATTACATAGTACTAAGCCTAAAATTGTATTACCAAGTAACGTGTAATTTTAACACAGCTTTACTGTATCTTTTAGTTCTATTTATTTTTGTATTTGTAGGGTTTACTTAGATTTACTTTTGGCTAGTTTACAATTTTTGTTTTGTTTTGTTTTTGTATTTGTTGGGTTCATCTAGATTTACTTTTGTCTAGTTTAGAATTTTTGGTATAAAAACAGAAACTATTGGATGATGATCTAACGTACCGAAGAAAGTGACTGAGTTTTAAGAAAATTTCAGGCGACTGTAGCTCAGTCGGCCCCATATGTTTAACATGATACGAACGCAACTATATTATTATTATATTATGTTGAAATCCAACCATTTTAATTTGCACCTATTGCTTTAATTCACACGGAATTGCTACGAGTCGGACGTCCGAGCGAAACGAGCGACTCCGGAGTCCGGATGCAGTCCTGGCATATCAGATCTCCGGATGACGCGACTCCGGATGCTCATTCTATTCCCCAACCATCTCCAGTTCTCCACCCCACTCCAACTATCCACGCACATCAGAGCTCTCCCTCTCTTGCCACCTCCCTGCTACCTTCTCTCCCCCGCATCCCCTCTCTTTCTCTCTCTCTGCACATAGCCATGGCCAGATGGAGCTCACGCTCCTGTGCCCTCTCCTCCGTACCTCTCTCGCTGCACCGAAGCCCCGTGAGAAGGTCTCTGCTTCTGAGGCTGCCGCCACTCGTGCAGAAGAGTAATTTTTTGATGCAATAAGTATTTTCATTTGCTGCACTATCGCCGTGGTTTGTTCCCGAGGGGCTCCCGGCTCGACAAAATTTGCTGCAGTAATCGTCGACGATGGTCGCACGAACGGACGATTCGGTTTGTGGATTCTCGATTCCTCGGATCAGCCATCGTCGTTACGAAACCGAGCCGCAGGAGATGCTCGCGGGGCGAGATAAGTCGATGCCCCGCGGCCAACGGCGAGCCCAGGAGGAAGAGAGGGGGAGGTGGGCGTTTTGTGAACTCTTTTTTTTTTATTTAATCTTTTTTTAATTTAATTTTAAAGTTAACGTTTCGTAAACTTTATTTCCAATTCTGACCTCTTTGGTCACACTATCACCCGTGACGTGACAAAACAACACTGTCACGCCACAGAATAAATCCCCAAAATCGTATTTTTTGTTACACCACTGGTGGTGGCGTGATCAAACAACACTGTCACGCTATCACCAGTGGCGTGACAAGACTTTGACCAGAAATAGGCTGCCGTGACAGTGTTGTTTTGTCACACGTGACCAAAGGGATCAGAATTGGAAATAAAATTTGCGAGAGGTTAACTTTAAAATTAAATTAAAAAAATTAAATAAAAAATACGCGTTTTGTTTGCACGAGGGATGAGAATCGGACCGTAGAGATCGAGTCGGTATTGATCCAACGGCAAACGAGGCACACGGAGCCGGGCGCTTGTCGGGTCCTGGTTCATATCCTGGATCGGCCGTTGGACCTCCCACGTAGAGGATAAGCTCCCGTGTGATCCCGAGTCCAGTAGGATTATTTTCCTTCGTGACTCGTGACGCACATGCCTTTTTGTTGAGCTGTGCTGCGTCGCGTCTCACGTGTTGAGTAAAAGGTATAAGAGATATTTTCTTTCTATTGTCAGGAGGAAATTAAAATGCTTCTTCGCGGATGTGGCAGTGCATTCACAACTTGTATGGGAGGGCATATTCTACACATATATATAAATATAGAATCATATTTTCCTGTAAGCCAACCTGTTGTTGTTACGTCTGCATCGTGCTCTCGGTTCCGCTACGTTGTCTGGTTGAGCTATGTCTTGGCCCGCGACGTGCCTATTTTGTTAGGCTTGGCTTACACCATGCTCTCAGCTCCTCCACTGTGAAAGTTTGTGTCGCACCTCCACCGCACACACGGGGAGGGAGGGACGGGGAGGTTGTTGGGATAAGTATTTTTTTAGTTGTTAATTATTTGTTAAGCGGTGATTTTTTTGGTATTTTTGTTAGGTTTTGCGGAGGTGGAAGAGGGATTCGAGGAGGGGTTGCCGAACATATCGCTACTGACTGATTCCTTTTATATTAGTAAAAATATGCCCTCCTCTACATCTCCAAAAGTTTTGGCGAATTTTAAAAAACTTATACACGTTGCAAGCACGGAGATAGCAAGGTAAGCAATGGGTATTTCCCCCTCTGTGCCTGTGGCATTAAAAAAAAATCTTCTCCCCAGTATAAATACATGCGTAGAGCAAGGTAGATACACATACGAATACGGTCAACCATTCCTCATCCACAACAATACAACATGGCGAGCTCCAGCTTCCTCCTGCCCTCAACCGCCGCCACCTCTGCGTGCCCTCTTCTAAACAAGCGCACTGCCACACTCTCCAGGACGAAACGCGGCCGCCGCTTGTCGTGGAAGGCCACGGCGAGTACCGGCAACGGCGATGACCAGCTGGTACGGCGCCTCGACCGCCGTGACGTGCTCCTCGGCCTCACCGGGGTCGCGGCTGCCACCACCAGCGACCTCGGCCTCCCCGGCCTCGCACTAGCCGGCGACGGTGAGGGCGCCACGAAGCCCAAGTGCGTGACCGGCAAGATCACGGACGAGGTCATCATGTGCAGGTCCGCCTTCCGATGCCCCGTCGGCGAGTACCGGCTCGAGGACGTCGTCGACTTCAGCACGCTGCCGCCTCCAACCGGCCCGGCGCGCGTGCGCCGACCGGCGCATCGGGTCCAGGGCGACCGCGCGTACGTCGAGAAGTACGAGGAAGCCATCCGGAAGATGAAGGAGCTGGACGTGACTGACCCCGACAACCCGCACAGCTAAAAGAACCAGGCGGCGATACACGAGGCCTACTGCGACTTCCACTACAAGGTGGTGGCGGCGGCGGCGGCGGCCGAGGGATACAAACAACCGGAGGTCTCCTTCGACGTGCACTTCTCGTCGATCTTTGCGCCGTGGCACCGGATGTACATCTACTTCTTCGAGAGGATCCTCGGCGAGCTCGTGGGGGACAGCGCCTTCGCGCTGCCGTACTGGAACTGGGACGCGCCGGAAGGTATGGTGTTGCCGGAGATGTACACGAAGGCGTCGTCGCCGCTTTACGACGCCAAGCGCAACCCGGAGCATGTCAGTGCCGTCGTCGACCTCAACTTGGGGCCAGGCAAGGAGCAGGGCCTTCGTTCATGCAATGACGACGATGCTTGCCAGACAGAGACAAATCTCTGCAACCTATACCGTCAGGTTCGTATTGTACGCGTGTTCTACGCAATATTTATCTATATACACGTCTCAAAAAAATACATTTTATCGGAAAAATATAGCAGACGGTACAACGTCCAATGGAGATCGGATAAGATCTGTCCCTATCTCTCTTTCTTACTTTCCTTTTGTTTTCGATAAACTAGCCCGAATGTAATATAGTTGTATTCATTATACAAATCCAATATATATGTATGTTTCTAGTAAAAATTACACTATCATATTCTGGACTCAACAAATAAGCGAGTAGATATTTCTCTTTTTTTTTCTTTTGATTAATATGGGATTTTCTAACTTTTTAGAGAAAATGTGATAGCTCTTTTTAACATGTTACTATATATGACCAGTAATTTGTCGCTTGATAATTGAAGTTAAGGTAACCCCCTCTCATCTGTATTTGTAAATATCAAAACTAGCCCCTCCGGTAGTCAGGGAGATAGAGGAAGCGCACGAAATCACTGAAATTTCGGTTAAAATTTTGGTGAGTTTTCAAACAGGCGCTTAAAATTTGGATGAAATTTGTTCAAAATTCAAATGCTGCCGAATTTAGGTGTAATTTGTCCAAATTCAAATATTTTCGTACCTGGATCTCGAATGCGGTCTCGAGAACAGGATCTCGAGCGTACCTGGGCACATGGATCCAGGGTAGTATAGGTCACACTCAGAGGCAAGCTCTGAGCAGTCCCAAACACGTGGTTTGGGCGGTCTCGAGAATGAGATCTCGAGCGTGACTGAGCACGAGAGACTTAGGTAGTGTAGGATTTGGATCTTTTTGCATCTCCTTGTTTTTTGGTGTTATTCATCTACTGTGTATGGCATAACACACTTTAATAAAGGGTTAGTCTCTGCCAGAGAAATATGATATTTATAGATCACAATTGCCCCCATTCAAAAAGTAAACAACCCGAAAACTTCATTTATCAAGACGAACTGTTCCATGATTACTGTAAACCATCATGCTAGTTTCTGTAACTACAACATAGTACTGACATAATACAAAATTAGAATAAAGCTGTTATTAACCATTAGTTTGTACCTTCAAAGTGCAGCTTTTGTTTTGTACAATGTTGATAGTGAAAATTCATTCATATGGCATGCAGTACTGATTTTGCAATATTTTGTTGGTTGTAGATGGGCAAAGTTGTACGTGTATTTAATGGTGGGCCGATTAGCCAAACGGGTAGTTCTGTCGACTTTGGTGGCATGAAAGCGACCGTTCTTTTGTTTCACGAATCACCGAACTATCAAACTCTTGTTACTAGGATTAAATCGACCTTTGGATGGGATGAGCCTGGGTCGTTGTCAGAATGCAAGGGCGATATGACGTAGGGCTGGGTTCTACGGTGCACACCTTGTTGGTGCCAATCTTATCCGCCGATGATTGGGACATGTACAAGGATATTGTGCTCGCATCTCAGGTCCGGTTGTTGGAGGTGGCGGTGGAGAGGACAATCAACATTGTTGAGGATTTGTCAGACAATTTGGATGCGGTGAATGGCAACACAGAGGAATTAGACCTTGTTGTCCATAATTCGCGAGGTCCCCCAATAGAGGAGCAACCTTCGGCTGAGTTCGTTAGCGTCAATCCTACCAACCATGCCCCCTGTCGGTGGATTTGCCTGTTTCTTCCCCGCAACATGTTATTGACCATGTGACTGATTTCAATGGCATTGTAATGAACAACGAGCTTGAGGAGGAGTTGTTTCGCGATGGAACAACTCGTGAAGTGGAGTCCGACGATGGATGGAGCTCGACCGAAAATGAGGCTAATGCACCGCTTCTCCTCTGAGGAAGGGCGGGTTCTTCGCAGTGTTATGGGTGAGGTCCCGTTCGTGCACGCATTCGATGATGTCAGTATGGCTGATAAGGCGGTTTGTGCTAATGGGTTGAAGAGCGAGAATGGTATTGCGGACCCTGAGACTGATATAATACGGAAGAACATGTTGTTTCCAACCTTGAAGGACATGAATGTTTGGCTGCAAGAATACTCAATGCGGCACCATCGTCCATTCGTAGTGACACATTTCGATGTGAACTAGAGGTACACCGTGATGTGCAAAAAGGAGTGCGAATGGAAGGTATGGGGGCACAAAACTAGGGAGAATCAATGGAAAATAGTGAACGTGAAACAACCTCACTCTCGTGGGATTGTTGGAGTGTCGGGGGAGCATGTTCAGGCGACCGCTAATTTCATAGCAAGACGCATTACCGGGGTTGTGGCTGTTGATCCTGATGTGACTGTCGCCACCCTCACTGAGGTTATATTTGGGTTTATTAAGTACTGCGTGAAGTACGGGAAAGCAAGGAGGGCCAAGTAGAGATCGATGCAGTTACTGTGGGGTGACTGGAAGGAGGTTTACGGGTTGCTTCCTCGAATCCTAACCGCTATGCAGGTCAAGAATCCGGGCATGGAGTTTTATCCTTTCCACGATAACCGAACAGGACTCGATAGAGGGGTTATGAAATATGTTCTTGAGTGGGTGTACTGGTCATTTGGGCAATGCAAAGAGGCCTTCAAGCATTACATGCCTGTCATATCAGTTGACGCCATGTTCCTTACTGGGAAGTACTATGGCGCCTTGATGCTCGCCGTGGGTATTGATGCGGAGGACCAGCTGATTCTATTAGCATTCGCACTGACAGAGGGTGAGAACAATAAGAGTTGGGAATGGTTTATGGATATAGTTCGTCTACGCCTCGTTAGGCCTGGACGAGTTTTTTTGCATCGTCTCGGACAGGCACCACGGGATTCTGAACGTTGCGAAGAGCAGACTTGACGGACACCCGGATGTGCTGCATAGGTGGTGCATGCGTCACTTAGCTGCTAATTTCTTTAAGCAGTGCAATAGGGAAGATCTCACAAAAAAATTCAAGCGGTTGTGCGGATGTTTGGAGAAGAGGGACTTCATGGTAAAGTTGACGAAACTTAGGGGACTAACAAACGAACGAGGTAAGCAGTGGTTGGACGAGATCTTGGAGCACAAGACGAAGTAGGCACAGGCATACGAAGAATGTAGTTGTCGGTACGACATGATGATAATGAACATCTCGGAAGTGTTCAACAACGTTATTAAGGGCATCCGTGCTATGCCAGTATCGGCTATCTGGGAGTACTCATTTTGGAAGACCAACTCATACTTTGTGGATCGGTGGACCCGTGCGAGGCGTACAACGCCGGCCACCGTTGGGGTGCGGCTACTGCCAAGCACCTTGCTATCGCTGAGGCAAAGTCATGCAATCAATAAGCGGGGGAATACGATCCCACTTTGCACATATACGCTGTCAGGGCAGCCATGGGCACATCGATAGGGGGCAAGCGTTATGGTGGCCAAAACCATAGAGTCAACCTGACAGCGGGAGACTGCACTTGCATGGTCCCGACGTTGTTACATGTCCCATGTTCTCACATCGTCACTGCCTGTCACGTGCGTGGCATAAGTTACCTTTCTAACACGTTCATTGCGGAAGAATTCTCAAAGCTAGCCACGATGAGGACTTGAGAGAATAGATTCGAGCCTTACCTTGATCCGTCGCATTGGCCACCGTATATGGGGGAGGAATACATTCCCAACAATAACATGTTGCACAAGCGACATGGTCGAAGGAAGAGGAAGAGGCTTCATAATGACATGGACCTCTCACAGCAAGGCGGTAAGGACATGTACTGTCTTGGGGACTTCGACGACGCCAGAATAAGCAACAGGTGCTCGGAGTGTCACGAGCACGGACACACTAGGGCAAAGCACATGATTGCGGATTCCCAGCCACGTCGGGTAAGGCGGTGCCGCTCTCGTTTGTAGCCCCCCTTGAGGTAACCATTATTGTTGTTATGCGAAAATTATTATTTTTATTGATAGAGGTCACTCATTTGCATTTTCTATAATGTTTTGTACCTCATGTGTTCTTACAAAAACCCTATGTTGTGATGTAGGATGCCGCAACACGCACAATACACCTTGCTCCTCACGGAATACGATGATGACCACCGTGTGCACCGCATAGCCGACGAGGGGGTGGTGAGACTAGCTGATATGCTATTCGGTCATACTTCCAACTTGTTGACCATGTTGTTGGTTTTCTCATTCATTTGCATATCTCTCCTGCAGGTACTCGAGCCACTTTGCCCTCGCGTCCACACCCCTCTACGTTGGGACGAGCGGTATGAGCCACACGTTAGCCAGGCCGGTCTACTAGCTTTGGCGCAGACAGTGATCAACGGGGTCTCCTGTATGGACGGTGCTGTGCTTACCGCACTGGTTGACCGGTGGCGCCTAAAGACCCACACATTCCACCTACCGTCAGGCGAGATGAACATCACGCTCCAGGATGTCGCCATGATTCCCAGCCTTCCCATAGACGGGGTGGCAGTGTCTGGGGACATCAATAGCATGGGTTGGCAAGACCAGGTGGGAGAGTGGCTTGGAGTTCGACCGGACGACCCGCCTACCGACACGAGGGACAACTGGCCATCCGCAGTGCTTGCATCCTGGCTGCGTGCGCACTTCAACGTGTGCCCACCGGACGCAGATGACGACACGGTGTGGCGCTTCGCACGAGCATGGATTTGGCATCTTCTCGGCTCCTTCCTATTCCCAGACGGTACAGGGAATGCTGTCTCCTGGATTTAATTGCCGATTTTGGCAAATTTGGTGACGGTAGGGACCTACAGTTGGTGTTGTGCAACATTGGCATGCCTATACCAGCATTTGTGCGACGCGTATCGATCAAGGAGTGAGGACGACAACTTGGGCGGTTGCACATACCTCCTGCAGGTATGGATGTGGGAGCGTTTCGCCGTGGGTCGGCCCACTCATGCTCCCTTACAGGTAACTATTTATTCTGTTCGTCATAGCTGTCACCTTCCACCATAAATGCAACTGAAATCAATCTCCTTCCAGGGATGGCCCCTTTAGGACCCTACGTCCGGACCGACGGTAGCATACCTTTGGAGCTCCATCGTTGCACCTACTAGGCATCTGAGGTCGCGGTACATCGCATATACAAACGAGCTCGACGTCATCACGCAAGACCAGGTACATAGCTCATACCTATTCGAACTATGATTTTATCACTATTGATTTACACATCTGGTGCAGGTTACATGGTTGCCATACACGCACGACGAGGTCATCGAAATGGAGCTAAACCCGATGTGCGAGCGGGACAACACCTTGTGGATGACGCTCTCACCGCTGGTCTTTTTCCATGCGGTGGAGTACCACTTGACCCATCAGGTCATGAGGAAGTTTGGGAAGCTCCAGGCCACGCTGCCAATGATGTTCTCGACCAATCTGAATCTTCACGGGTAACAGTACCTACCACGATTCCTTTGTCGATTCCGTAGCAGTTTATATGCTGACTATAAGATTCTGGATATGGCAGGATGAACCGAAGGCGGAGGTACCACCACACGGACTAGGCCGCCTATCACCATGCGTACTTGTCGAAGTGGGAAGCCCAAGCGAATCGGAGCAAGGATGCGCCGCCGATCCATCAGAAGGCTCAGTTCGTTCGATACCTCGAGTGGCTCCACAGCGTCACGCATCTTCGGCTTTGACCAGCCATGACTGATGTGGACATAGGGGGCACTCCTCCGAGGAGGATATCGTGGATGACTATGACGAGTTCACACGGACGGGCACACAGCCGGAGAGGGCCCCCATCAACGCCTATTACGTGAGTACATTTTATCCCACTACTATTTTCCAAAGTCAATCACAGCAAACTAATTTACTTTGTATGGCCATTTCGTAGGGAACGCAGCTCGCACGAATATGCAATGAGGCTAGTGAGGCCCTCAAGCTACCCAAGGGTTCAGAGGGGAGTTCTAGCGCTTGAGGGATTTTGCGGAGGTTACATTTTATACCTTTTGTACTGCAATTTATAACACTTAATGTATTCGTACCCATGTTGTTGTATTAAACTTCAATATCTTTTTTTTGGTTTACCTTGTAGATGGTTCACCGCCGGTGTCGACGTTTGGTCGTAAAAATGAACTACGCGGCGGCGGCAGGAGAAGTCATGCAGCCTACCCCTGCTAGTACTGGCACGCCACGTGCTACAACATCGTGAGTGATGACATCCGCTTCGGCCGCACGAGACGATGAGGAGGACATCGCTGGTAGGCTTCCGGACGAGATGGTCCTCGAAGACCTTCTTGGTGCACCATCCCCCATGCCGCCGACTCAGGCCACGCCTACGCGGCGTAAACGACGTGATCGCACTGACGCTAGTTTGGTAAACGTTGTGGAGGGCACGCGAGGCCAACACCCAGCAGCGAGGTTCACACCGGGATCGGGTGCACGCCGAAAGCGCAAGTGAACAGATGTATGGCGCTATTCTTGAATGTAATGAGATGAATTTCTTTTGGTAATGCATGGATGTGTGTATTTGTATTAAACGATTACGAATTGATTGTGGTTGAATGAAGTGATCTGAATGGATGGTTGTGTTTGAACTAACTAATTGAATGGATTGTTCTGTTCCAATTAACTCCTTTGTTGCATCATATTTGAATGAAATCCTTGCCAATGGTTCAGTGCATGCTCTATTTTTAATGTTTGCTACTGTCATGACACAGCTGTCCTGCAATGCCATGATTACCGGTGTGGCACTAGTGGCAGCACGGTTAGGCCACACCAAGCCCACTGGCGTGACAACTATGTCCTGTCACGCCATGATTTCTGGCGTGACATGACTTAGTACCAGAGGCCGATGGCACTTTCGCAACCCCACTGGAATGGCAACATCCCTAGCATGGCAGCACGGTTAGGCAACACCAAGCCCACTGGCGTGACAATTATGTCCTGTCACGCCATGATTTCCGGCGTGATAGGACTTAGCACCAGAGGCCGACAAGTTTTCGCAACCCCACTGGAATGGCAACATCCCTGGCATGGCAGCACAGTTAGGCCACGCCAAGCCCACTGGCGTGACAACTATGTCCTATCACGCCATGATTTCCAACGTGACAGGACTTAGCACTAGAGGCCGACGGAGTTTTCGTAACCCCACTGGAATGGCAACATCCCTGGCGTGGCAGCACGGTTGGGCCACGCCAAGCCCACTGGCGTGACAACTATGTCCTGTCACGCCATGATTTTCGGCATGACAGGACTTACCACCAGAGGCCCACAAGTTTAGGGATTTAGGTTTTAGATTAGGGGGTTTTAGGATTTCAGAAACAATTGAATTTGAATTAAACAAACTTGAATTAACTTAAAGTTGGTTTATTTAAGTTTTATTGCTTTTTCTTGTATTTTAATTTGGTTTTTCCTTTTGTCCCGAGGTTAAAATCTAATTTGTTTACAAAATTTAAAACTAAAGCATAGTTAAAAGTATTTTTATTAAGCTCTAAATAAATCTAGAAATTTATGTGCATTTTTCTAGATTTTTTTAGAATTTATTAGTTATTTTCTAAAATCCTTTTTGCTTTTCTGGGATTTTTTTTAATCAGAAATCCATTTTAAATCCCCTAAACCTCTTAGGCTGAATTCCCTTGGTCCGTTCCTCCTTTCCCCTTGCCCGCCCCAGCTACGCGGCCCAACCTCCCCGCGCGCCCGCACGCTCCTCTCTTGTGAACCGTCCAATTAAAATCGGACGGCCCGATCGCGTTAAACGGTCGGAAGTCCGAACACTCCTGTCTTGTGGACCGTCTGATCAAAATCGGACGGCCCAATTGTGTTAAACACGTTCGGTGGTCCGAATGTTCCCGATCATTTTGAACCGTCCAAAGAAAATCGGACGACTCGCAAGCACCGCGCCTTCGCCAGCCCGTGAGCCCCTCCCTCGCTCGCTCTCGCTGCCATGCGGGTCCTACTCGTCAGCGACCGCAAATTCTATGGCTAGGATAGCGTCGGTAGGAAAAGTATTTTATTGATTTATGATTTCTGAAATGCTTTACTTGTGTACTGTAAATTATTTTAAACTTCAAAATTTCATAAGTAATTCATTTTAACTCCTTTTTGGATGAACCAAATTTTGTTGGGTTATATTTTTAGTGTACTTTTTTAGTATAGTTTTTGGACATGTTTCTGTACCAGAAAATTGTGTTAGTTGTATTGCTTTAGATATAACTTTATTCTAGCACTAGAAATTCTTTTAAACTTGAAAAATGCATAAGAATTTCTATGTAACTCCAAATTAAGTGAACTCAATTTTGTTGGGTTCCTCTTTTAGTATACTTTAATGTAGACTAGGTTTTGAGCATGTTACTATTTCTAAAAATCTTATTTTACATATGATTTGTTCACTAATTTCATGACTTTGAAAAATCATAAGTATTTCATTTTATCTCCTTTTTGGATGAACCAAATTTTGTTGGGTTATATTTTTAGTGTACTTTTTTTAGTATAGTTTTTGGACATGTTTCTGTACCAGAAAATAGTGTGATACTTAAATTTTGTACTTAATGTGTGATGCCTGTAATACTTCTGCGTTCTTACGTGTACTAGTCCGTACAATGCATGTTTGTTCAATGCATATCGACACCTATATCTTAATGCACGTGACACATTGATACAACAATCCACTCAATAAAATGCAATCGTAATGATGCGGCGACCATTTAGTTACATGCTTTACGAGATCATAGGACCAATGTACAAGCTTCTCCAGCCATGCCTAATGGTGGAATGTGCCTCGTGCTATCCACATAGAGTGTTGTAAAGGGGGGGATGCCTCGAACGTGGCTGGTTGTCGTTGTAGTGGCACGCACATATACAGCTAGGGTTCACACAGTAGCTTGTGGGATAATAGGAACTTCCTATGTTCACGACCTTCTCGTTGCCCCTCTCGCGCTGCATTTGTTGGCGGAGGTCATGGTTTTCCTTGCTGAGATTGTCAATCTGTGCCCCCAATTGAAAGATTCAGTTCCACAATGTATCCACGTACATCACAACATGTCGTTCATGAGGAGGATCGATCCAGCGAACAAAGTCACATTTCGCCATCTGCTGAAAAGTAGGGTTAACATAGAAGCTCTATTAGCAGTAACATAAAGCAAACTACTTACTAATTGTACCCCAGAGTGTGGGCATCGGAAGAAATGACATCCGCCATCAAAATGGCCGTCTGAGACCTGCACGACAACATCCTCCCTGTGTCCGCATTTCGGCCATACCAGTTGAGCACACTTGTTCGGCGTCAACCGGTAGTTAGGCCCGAAGTCCTCCCTCCTTTCGAGGGAAAGGTCTTGCTTCGGGACCCCGGTTGGAATGGTCCCTAGGCTTCTGCCATGGTATGTTACTGTATGGCAGAGAAGGTTCTTCTTCCTACGGTTTGGAGGGTCGAGTGGTCCTACTTTTGGAGCGTGGGGCGTGGATTTTATAGCCCGCGGGGGGAGACTCATAAAGCGGGTAATGTGTTAGCTTACAGCTTTGCGCGGTGATAATACCAGATGGGGCTACTTTGCGCAGTGACAAGACCAAACAGGCCTGCTTTGCGCAGTAACAAGACTAGACGAGGCAGCTTTGCGCAGTGAGTAGTCGAAACCGATAGCTTTGCATAGTGACACAACCAAACGGACCAGCTTTGCGCAGTGACAAGACCAAATGAGATAGCCTTGCGCACTGACAAGACCAGACGGGGCAGCTTTGCGTAGTGACAAGACGAAACGGGCCAGCTTTGCATAGTGACAAGATAAAAGGATACAGCCTTGTGCACTGACAAGACCAGACGAGGCAACTTTGCGCAGTGACAAGACCAAACGGGCCAGCTTTACGCAGTTTAAGTTTAGGTTTAGAGTTTACGGTTTTAGGTTTTCTGGTTTAGGGTTAAGGTTAAGGTTTAGGTTTAGGTTTAGGTTTAGGTTTAGGGTTAGGTTTATGGTTTACGATTTTACGTTTTCTGGTTTAGGGTTTAGGTTTAGGGTTTACGTTTTAGGCTTTTCAAATCGACTTGACAACCCTAACCTCTTCGTCAGCTTTTTAGATCGACATGATAACACTATACCTACTAAGATTTTCAGACCGAAAAGATATGACTATGCAAATCAACACATGACTTCTCTCTGCAAAGCAGGATGTGACAACACTCTGCCTAGCCAGCTTTTCAGATCGATATGACAACACTCTAACTCCTGAGCTTTTCAGACCGAAAAGACAGAACTCTGCATGATATTAACCACACCATGCAAACCTGGAGGCTTATAAAAGGAGGTGGAAGATATCTGGGAGAGATCACTAGACAGCCAAACCAAACACTACACCAGAGCTTTCTTCACCACGCTAGGATGGACAAGAGGCAGAAGAAGCAATGGGACAAGATGATGAAGTAATGGGACGAGATCCGCGAACTAGCAAGGGCTGCTAGGGAGTAGGATGATCAAGCAAGGGCTGCTGCAGCCTGGGTCCAACAAGAGGCGCGTGCCAGGATGGCAGCTCTCCATAATGAGCCCCCCGCAGCAACAACCCCATCCCGAACGTTCCAACTGAACGTTCGTTGCAACACCCGTTAGAGGGGGAGACGCCATCCCTCTGCTGGTGCAGGGACCCATGCAAGTTCTTCAAGTCCAAGTATCGGCTCAGCCTGGGCATGCATTACTGGGGTTGTGCGAACTACTCTTGTGACTATCCTGACCGCCGTTGGGACACGAGAAGCTATCGGCAGCTGGTAAGGTCCAGTTATAGTATGTTTCTGTAACTTTTCTCTTTCAAAGTAGGCTACCCATTGTCCCCGGATCCGCTATGTGGCTACCGAAAGTGGATCGACCAGGAGATCCACCCACATGACCAGTGAACTCTCGACTTCATCGAGTGGAATGACAAAAGATCACACGAGATTTGGGAGGAGGAGCACCGCAACGACGGGCAAAATGGGCGTATACGTCGTGAGACGAAAGCTCATCTCGAGGTGTGCAATCGCAGGGAGCGCGAGGCTCGCGAGAGGGAGTACGAAAAAAAGAGGGAAATGACGGCCAAGGCGAAAGAGGCCAGCGAGGAGTTCAACACCAAGCTCGCAAGGAAGGGAAAATGGCCCCGGTCCACGCAATAGGTCAGGCCATTCTGTACTATTCCCCTGTCGAAGGTCGAATTTATTTCCATTCCAAAAATGCGCATATGTATCGTAGGAGTCCTTCGGTTTGTTGTATCGTGCATGATGTTGTTTCTTATGCACGTGACCAAACCCTGTGCGCTGTGTAATTCCAAGCTTTATTATAAAGTCTATTTTAATTCGCAACTTCAAATCTTGTCGTCTTTTCGCATTCAATTTTTCACGTAGCAAGACATCCAACAACATGATCCTAACTTCAAAACGAGCTCTGGAAGTAGGCACGAAATGGTCTACGACCACAAAGAGACGAAGAGCGCCACCTATCATTCCAGTACGATCTCTACGCATGTTTCGTCAACGGTACTGTCTATCATATGTCCATACGTCCATAAAAAGATTATCGGCCCATATAGGTATTTACTCTCAGTAAAAAGGATGGTGTTATCTTTGGTTCATAGATATATTCTTTTTTTAAGTTATGGATTGTTAAATGTTTCATGTACATGGTGTTATGTATCACCGTAACTTGAATTGTTTTTTGATCTTTGAAAAGGAAGTCCCTTTGTTATCATCTTACCACCAAATCCTAAGGTTCCAAATCCGTAAATCAAGTCCAAATTAAATTCTACTATGAGCACGAATTTATAATTTACAATAAAACTTTAATTAGGTACTGTCACGCCATGGGACATGGCGTGACAAACGCCACGCAAGCCCTCCACGTTGGCACGACGCGCGGCCGAGGGCTTACGTGGCATGTTTTGTCACGCCGCAACCGGTGGCGTGATAGTGTGGTTTTGTCATGCCACTGGTGGTGGCATGGCCAAAGTGGTCAGAATTGGAAATAAAGTTCGCGATGGATTAACTATAAAATATTAATAAAAAGGATTAAATAAAAAAATTCATGTATATATATATACGACTTGATTGAAAAAATTTCATTGGGGCCCTTTTTTTTGCTATATACCCTTTTTCATATATAAAAAAGTATATACACAAATTTTGCTATAAAAAGTGGATTTTAATGAATTTTTTCGTGGAACTCACTTTGAGGTATCTTATAATCATTATTAGAGTATGCTCAAATAGATAAAAAGATATCATCAAACGATTTAAGTGGTATATAAGAGGGGCAGTACGTACTCCTAAGAATATCATACCATTTTCCTCTCTCTCTCTATATATATATATGAAATTCAAACAATTGAGTTTCAAGCTGGTCACAATTTCTTGTCAAGCTGCCATGCACATACAACCACATCCAGCATTGGTTGTGTATCTATTTATGTCTGTGTCTTGTATTTAGCCTATGTTATACGGACAATATTAACGTGTTGCATTGAATGAGACTCGCGCCATGACTCGAAGCCTGCACGTACTTCACGACTTCTCTTTTCTTTTTAAAAGCATTTTTTTGTGTGGTTGCATTTTTATATGTAAAATGTTAGGGGTTGCATGTTTCTAGTGGTATTCCATTTCAAAAGAGACTGTGTTGTACCTGTCCTTAGCTATCACAAAAAATAATCTCACGAATAAAAAACCGTAGTGTAATAAGTATTGATTTGCATCGATTTTTTTTAAAATAATATTATTTTTTAAAAAAGATTACAAAACTAAATAGTCGTCCAAAAATACAAAACAAAGTCCCTATCGCCACTTAGAATGGTGACAGGAAACCGTGTGATCCTGCAATCTATGTAAACGTCAAAAAATCAGTCCAAATGTCATTTTAATTCTAGGAAAAAAATTGAAGAGAGGAGGAGAAGAAAGGTAGCGAAGCCCCGCCAGTTCGTAGTAGTGGAGAGAGAGACAAAGCATCAGATCTAGTCGGCCATCTTGCAGGTACAAGTTTTTGCAACTTGGTATATTATGTCAAAACCTTGTCGGTTAGCAAACAAAAATAGCGACATATAATCCAATAGATTATATAATTTTAGTCAAATTATGTTGTACATCATTTGAGCTATGCATAGTCTAATTTATCGTGCACATATTATAAATATTCCAGCACTCGAATGATTTAGGATAAATTTGCAGAAATAGGATGGCGCCTATTAAAATTTTGTCAAAATTGCAGAGTAGCTAAGTAGAGTAGGTATAGCGTAATCAAAATAATCCCAGCTTTATTTAGCTTCCCATTTATGCGCGGTAATTATATTGTTAATGCCAAAAATAATTTTAAACTAGGAAAATAGCATGACACATCTGAAATTATAAAAATAAATCTGGAGTTGCTACATAGGTTACGTAGAGACGAATTAAAATATTGCAAATCTGTAAAAAAATTAGAGTAGCTTAGTACGGGTTGTATAGTTTGTATACGGTAATTATTTTGTTAGTGCCGAAAATACTATTTAAACTAGGAAAATAGCATGACACATCTTAAAATTGTTAAGAAAATCCGGAGTTGCTACAAAGGCTACATATAGCTGAATGATAAAATTATGAACTTTATTTATTGTTTTTATTTGCACTCAGTAAATATTTAAAAATTCGGTTAAAATTGGAAGACCCTATTATAAATTATTTTTAAAGTAGGAAAATAGCAACATTCCTATTAAAAATCTGTAAAAATTACAGAGTAGGTTACTGGGGTTTGTGTAGCTAAACCAAAATAATTCGAACTTAAATTTGGTTTATATATGTGCCTGGTAATTATTTTGTTAATACCACTTCTTATTATCTTATGTTTATTTTTTGTAGTTTTTACAATGCATGCACTGAATTTTTAGGTGTGGTGGACCTAGGACACGTTGCGCAGTGGTCGTACAAGTTGCTTGACTCGGTGATTGACGTGCATCATCGTAGCCGCCTTAATACCATCCTCCCTCAGGAGGGCGAGGCAACGATTGAGCTTGGTGCGTTGCAAGTGCGCGCGCCCATGAGGGCGTGGAGGGTGGACCCATGTTGGGTTCCAAGGTACATACTGTTGTGATCTTCGTGTACTCATTTGAAGCCTAACTACTTTCGGTGGACTAACGTTTGTTCTTAACCTTACCCGTCGCAGATTGAGGTAGGCAGGCCTCCTTCCGTTGGCGATGATGGTTGAGGTGACATGGGAGGATGACCAGGACCGTGCGGGCGATGGTCGTACGTCCAGGTGCTTTCCATACTACCGGTGCCTACTGACTGCGTTGGTTGCCCGTTGGAGGCTAGAGACACATGTTTCACCTTTCGCGTGAGGAGATGGTGCCGAACCTTTAGGATGTTACCTTCCTAACCAGGTTGCCCTGCATATGCTTCCCTCTGGCAACGTACGACATCCCGGCCATGTGGCGCACAGAGTTCCTGTGAGGTTCCAAGAGGTGCTGCCGCTGGACAGCTGGTACAGGGACTTCAGCAGCACCCACGGGTAGACGATGAGGTGGATCTGCCAGTTCTACATAAGTCTTAGTAACTATTGTCCTCTCACATCAATTCATTTGTGAACCTTACTGATGTATATATGTCTTCTTGCAGCCCGAGCATATGGCGGAGGACGCACCCGACCACATTGTTAGGAGGCACTTCGAGTCCTATCTGCTGTGACTGTTCGGGTGGGTCATGTCCCTGGGGTCCCACGGCGACAGCGTCGACAAGCACTACATCTGGTACGCACGTGAGCTGGCGAACTGGGCGTTGGAGGACATCCAACCCTATGCATGGGGTCCAGCGGTGTTGTGCACAAGATACCGCAGACTGTGCGACGCGTGCCACCGGGTTCAGGACAGCTCCATACTCTGTGAATGTCCCCTGCTTCTTTAGCTGTGGTCCTTCGAGTGCTTCTAGATCGGCCGACCACATCTGGACTTGGGAGCGTACACAGTCAGCTTGTACGCCGAGGACAACGATGTAGACTGGCCAACCATGGGCACGGTGTGGTGCCACCGATAGGCTAGTTTCATGAATATTTATTATTTTTCATAATTTAATCACAATTTCGTGTGCTATGTTTCCGTTGTTCTATTCCACAGGTCACCTACACGCTGATCAGTACACACGCGTCCTACCCGGACTACGTTGCGATGTTCGATCAGCTGACGAATGACTGCTTCATCTGGACACCATATACTCCTGAAAGGGTGTACGCACGCGCTCCCTGAGGTCTATCGAGCATGTGCACGCAACACTACGAGTACTGGTACACGCGGAGGGCCTTGGTGCACGAAGTCTTAGTGGAGGAGTACCAGGTGCAGCGGGTCATGCGCTAGTTCAGTCTATGATAGCAGGTCCCAGCCCCTAGGGCAGCGCGTGTGCTGGCGAACGTCCATGGGCAAGTTCACGCTTCACTTCTTTCGTACAATTTTTGTTACGTATCCATGAAACAATTGTTTTGCCTTCCACAGGTACACTAGGAAGGGAGTACCTGCTACTACCTCCTAGGCAGAGAGGATGTTCTCCTGGGTTCAAGGTTGGTCAATGCCTACGGCGACTTCGTCGAGGAGCATGCTCCCTACGACCCCGGGAAGTACAAGGAGTCTATGGAGTGGTACTCCAGTCGGACAAGGGTTCGCTGTGTCAGGGTCATGGACGACCTACCACGACACGAGGCTGCGACATCCGACACGTAACCCACCCAGCTGGACTCTGCATTCCACCATGTGGTATGGATTGAACGGTTGGTACTTCATATTTAATTTGCAAGATCTAGGTTTCCAACTTGTTGATTACGTGTACAAGTGGATCTACACTGGGAGGTGCACGATTTGGCAGCCTCCGTGCATCATAGGACACTCGGGGAGCGCTTCAGCATGATAGTGCAGGACATTAGAGTGGTCATGGAGCAGATCCTCGAGAAGGCGAGGCGAGGGATCCAGATTGCGACTTGTCGCACGCCGAGGGACCCGGTGGACCCACCAGTGCGTGGATGAGGGGTGAGCCATGGTGGTTCACGGCCATGGGCTCCTCACCCGGACGTGGCAAGTGGGTCATTGTGGCATCGTGTTGCGAGCACCCTGGGGTAGTTTGCAAGTGAGCATGAGACATTCACATCTGCTTCATTATTTCGAACCACACTAGTTACTAACGACAATCTTCTCTTGCAGGTCCTAAGTTCCACCCGTATACGGGGCAAGACTACATGGAGCCATCGTCGTCTGCCTTCGTGCGACCAGGTATGACTAGCTTGCTTGCTTGTGAAACATCATATTTTGTGGTTTTTGCCATGTTTACATGTGTAACGTAATGTTTCACAGGTCGTACACTGCTTTGGGATGAGCCAAACATATCGCACGAGGAGTCACACTCCGGGGACTTCAACTTGGACCAGTGTGGCAGCTAGGCCTCCGTCGGGGCTTCACAACTGCATGGTGCTCCCGGATCGAGCCAATCGACACAGGACCCCCTCATGACACCCCCTCAGGCTACTCGCGCTGGTCAGGTACCTTGGTAGTCTAAGCCTTTGACGTACTCCACAGCTGACCTGGACGAGGTCAAGGACTCAAGGGTGACATGAGGGGTACGCCCCAAGAGGAGCTATGAGTAGATATTTGTTCTTTTAAATATCAGTCATGCCATGTAAATATTAATTCATGTACAACTATTATTATGCCAGTCTCTTATTTCGATATTTCTTTTTTGTGTGCACACAATGACTATATGAGAGAGTCAGCATCGGAGCACCTCACATCACCAACTTTCTAGCCTTGACTCGTCGACGCCACCTTTTCAGACCGATATGAAAACACACTACGACGATACGACGCTTACTTTTCAGAGTGACAAGACCACACTCTGCCATGTGACCTTTTCATACCGAAAAGACCAGCCCCTGTCAAGCCACAAGCAACCACTTTTGCACATCGATATGACAACACACTACGACGCTACGACACTTACTTTTTAGACTGACAAGACCGCACTCCGCCACGTGACCTTTTCAGACCGAAAAGACAGCAGCCTGTCATGCCACATACTGCCACTTTTGCAGATCGATACGACAACACACTGCGACTCTAACTTTTCAGAACGATAAGACCATACTCTGAGATGACAACACACTACCACCCCCCCTTTCATACCAAAAATCCCTGATGAGCGTAGGCAAACCGTTCGAATGCCTCCCCGCCATTTGTTGGGATCCCTGATGAGCGCAAGGTAGTTAGGATCGCGATCCAACTCTTAGAGTCTTACGATTCTACCTACCCACGACAGTCCGTCGATCCAAGTCTTACGTCGATCCTACTCGTAGAGTCTTAGAGCAAAAAAATAATTTTGCAATTTTTTTAGAGGCTAGACTTTACTGATATTTTATTTTAGAGCAAAATTTGTTGATATTAATTTTTTAGAATGAAACTATAAATAAACAAGGAGCATGCAAAATATTATATCAGCGTGGTAATGCTGTTCTCCTGTAGTTCAGAACTATATCACCCATCATGTCAGAACCATTATGCTTTTCTATTGTGTGATAAGAAGTGTTTTGCCCCTTTTGGTAATAAGTAAGTGGTAAACCTTATAAGAATCATACAAACTTATAGTATAGATGGTAAATATGTGTATTTTTAAAAATCCGTAGAATCGCCGATTCTACGATTCGATACTACGATTCGATCATACCGGAGGCAAATCGATCCGACTCGGGATCTCGACTCTGACTACCTTGGATGAGCATGCCCGAAACTGGCTAAGAGCGAGGTTATCTACCCTATCTTCGGGGGTCATCTCCTTTCCAAACCCCATAGACGAATGAGTTGCACGAGATTGCATCTATGGTACATGGAATAGGCCAACAAGACGGATGAACAAGGGCGCTCGGGTGTCAATGTTAAGTTTAAGAATGATCATCTTAACCACGAGGTTCAAGACTGTGTCTTCACGGTGACCTTCGAGGACTTGTTCTTCCTCTTCAACCTCGACGCCCTCGACGCCTCACTCATGCGATGCTGGACACTGTAAGTGTATATAATCTCGGTCAACGTTTGTGTAGTACCGATAAATGTTATATATAACTCCTTGCTTTTGTGTGTATATATATACACATGATTTCTGAAGCCAAATTAAGGAAATCACCGGTAGGTTTCGTCGGCCCACACTTGGTCTCCTTGGAAAACATCAACGAGAATGGAAAATTCATCGAGGATTACACGACAGATTCATTGCTGGCTCACCGTGGCAAGGAATTCATACTTTTGCCCTACAACCAGGAGTAAGTGCTGCACAAGTGGCTATACTTGTTGATTTGTACTTTATAAGCAACACGAACTTAGGTTTAATGACCATGGCGACATACCTGTGTAGCTTCCACTGAATTCTAATTGTAATTATACAAAAACAGAACAAGGTATGATACCTTGATTCCCTACAGAGTGCTAAATACGACTTCACAATTATTCGACAATTAATCGACAAGTAAACACATTTTCTCCATAGATAACTCTATTGTAATCTTTCCTTCCTTTGCAATGGCTAATGCTAACTTTTTGGAATCACGTAGTTCGTTCATCATGTACTATGCTTCTGGAGGGAAATGCAAGGGAGGGACCTTGCGACACGATCTAAAATTCCCGATATTCGCTAGTACACATTAATTCTATATAACACTTCATAGTAATGCCTCTCGAACTATCCAATTCTATTTTTGCAGTGCCACCAACAGTCGCCGGGAACACCCGTGGAACTATGTTTGTCACAACATGGCACTACTCGTCGGTTCCATGATAACCAATAATTCTCAGGTTTGTCAATCTTGCAATAATTATTTCATACTTATCAATTTACATATACACGAATTTAATCTTTCTAGCGACAGGTTGTGAGCATCAATACAACTGCGTTGGAACAGGGCTAGCTCATAAACATTCAAGGACAATTTGCGGCATTCTTGAACCGTGAGGTCATAAATCCAGATAGGAAGTTCCACAATGTAGATTGAACTTGATTGGAATAAGATTGAATTTATTGGTATATGTGTGTAAATGTACATGAATGGTTAATTTTAGTTAATTTATTTGTGAATTGGATGTGCTTGTTTCTGAAATGAATGTGAATTGAATGTGCTTGTTTTTTAAATGAATGTGAATTAGATGTATACATGTACTTGTTGTGTTTCAGCTTATTTCAGAGGGCATGGCTAGCATTTCCTAAGACTAGCCAATAAACAAAAATAGATTTAGCAAAACAAAATAATATCACAGATGGTTCCATAGGAAATACCGTCTGTGATACATCAGTTCTCACATACGGTTTTATCTACAAATCGTGTGTGATACATCACTTCTCATAGACGATTTAATCTACAAACCGTCTGTGATAGTGAACTATCATAGACGGTTTCATCTACCAACCATCTGTGAAGTCAACTATCATAGACGGTTTTGAGTTAATAACCGCCTATGATAGTCTGCATCACAGACGGATCGAAAACCATCTGTGATGATCTCATATCATTACTGACCTATAAACTCAGACGGCTAATGAAACCGTCTATGACGATGTTTTTGTACCGTCTGTGAAGACCTTTTCTGTAGTAGTAGGAGGTGGAGTGACGCAGCGACGACGGCGCGAAAGGCGCACGACCGGCGGCGGCTTGCACGGGCAGTGGCGCTCCGACAACGGGGAAAGAGAGCTAGCGAGAGCACAGTGTAGAACGCAATGATGCGAACCCGTTGGTGGAGACACGGACAGAGGAGCTTTGACGGCGAGGAAAACCGACGAGGAAGAAGCTTCGGCCGCAGCAGCTTTGTTGACGAAATTCGTCAAAACCAAGACGATTATGGTGACGATTTCTTAGGGCTTCGGGAACACGCCGTGATGTGCTTGGCTCAGCAAATGGGTGGCTAGAGAGGGAGATTGAGGAAGGAGTGGTGGTGGCCGGTTTTGGAGAAGGATGAAGAAACGTGGTAGTGGTTGCTCTCAGGAGAGGGGGAGGAAAAGGGGATGGGGAAGAAAGAAGAGGGGCTTGATGTGCCATTTATAGAGGGAGAAGGAGAGGAACTTGAGGTATAGCGGTGGCACGCCGGGTGGCGCGGGCGCAGAGCAGGCCAAGTGTGGGGGCAGTGCGGGCGGCGCGTGCGTCGGGCGTGACCGGGCCAGGGGAGGCGTCGACGCTAGGGCGAGGGCCACGCGTGGGGCGCGGAGCTCGAGGTGGCCGGGGCCGACGTGCGGCCAGCGCAAGCCAACGAGAAGAAGAACAAGAGCCATAGAAAAGAAAAGAAAGAAGAGAGAGAAAAAGAAAAGGAAGGAAAGCAATAGGAGAAAAAGGAAAAAGGGAAGGAAAAAGAAAGAAAAGAAAAAGGGAGAAAAAGGAAAGGAAAAAGAGATGGGTTGGGGAAAATTCAAATTTTAGAATTAGAATTTGGAAATTTGATGAGGAGATTTGAATTTGAGATGAATTCAAAATAAGAATTTGAATTCAGAATTGCCCGCAAAAAGATTTGATTTGGAACAAAGATTTGAATTGAGATGGCAGAACTTGGATTTTGATTTGGAGTTGAAACTGAGATTCAGAGTTTGATTCAAATAGTATTTTATGTGAGCAAGAATTCCAAATTAAAATCCAACACTTTGAAATAATTAATTTGAATTAAATTTTAGCAAGAAAGAAAAGAAATTTCGGGAAAACAGAAAAGAAATAAATAGAACTCAAATGAAATAGCGAAAAGATCTTGGAAAAAGAAATCCAAGTTAAAACCAGAAAATCAAATAAAATAATTTTTAAATTAATTGAAGTTTGATTAAATCATATTAAATTGTTTTATTTATGAAATTTTAAATTAAGCTTTAACAAATCAATAAAATTTCAACTCGTTCCTTTCATTTTTAAAACTTAAAAAAGGCCCAAAAAATTAGGATGTTATTTTTGAACTTAATAAATTTATTTCCAACTTAAAGTTTGCTATTATTTTTGCATATAAATTATTTTTAGTTCCTAGAAAATAGGAAAAACCTTTTTAAATACCAGAAAATTCAAAAAATTAATTAAAATTTTCTTTTTAACTTTAAATCCAATAAAATGATAACGTTATTAATTTTAATTTTGGTAACATAACTTCGGAATATTACAAGTCTTGATTTTGTTTGTTTGTTTTTTTTTGCAACAAGCAGAACAATAACAAGGAATAAAGAAATCAAATTTACATCTTTGAATTGTTTCTCTGAAAGCCATATCTTACATGCCATCAATCTAAAGGATCCAAAGGTTTTGTTGAAGAAACAAAAATGTTTAAAATGTTCAATTCATAACTAAATTGTCAAACCCCTAACATCACAATGTGCAAAGGAGCGTCTCACAAATATCACAATCAATTATGCAGGGGTAAGTGTGTAATCTTCTATGATCTCAATTTGTAGCGGTTCATACTTTTCTCTGTGCGAGCACATCGTGACAGCTGCTACTAATCTGATGAAAGCAAAACCTGACCACTAAAATATGTTGGAATAGTGAATTAGGATGATTTGAGGGATAAAATAGCGGTTATGTTTCTAAAAAAAGTAGGTTAATGGATGTATTTCTCACTTATCGTTACTCGAGAAGTTTCTTCTTATGGTAGCTAAAAAAAGATGCATGCTCTGTCGGTGAGATGGAATGCAGTAGGTGGGAACATTTACTAATTACTGACATTGAAGGAAAACCTTTTTTTTTTTGAAACTGACATTGAAGGAAAACTACCACAAACCTATTAGTCGATGGTACACCGTTCTCTCTCTCTTGTATCTTCCATCTCAATACTTTCTTTATCAGTTTCACAAATGCCTGCAAGAATCAATGACTTGATAAATCACATTTGATGATCATTACATACCGCCAACATTTTTGCACCCAGAGAGCAGTGTCACTGACAGTCTACAAGATATGAAAGAACACAATTATGATAACTCGTCCGAGAAGCTTCAGCTAGCCATTAAACATCAATTATAAGATAGTAGTTCAAAAATAAAATATGTGATAATTAATAGAAGGAAAACTTTTGTGATTTGGGATCAGATGGCCACACCATCGAGAAAGCAACATGTGCGCATCATTTCAGCGTTCAAAGTAAGAAGCGTATAATTATATTCTTGCTCATTTAGTCTCATCAGCAGTATTCCGTTCTTCCTCATTTTGTCTCATTAGCAGTATTCTACTCATGCCACTACGTACTGTGAAACAGTAGTGCATCTCCTGTAAATGATAAAATAGAGTTATGCCAAATCCAGCTTGAAGCGTGCTGTAACTTGAAGAGAATCATCCCTTACCCACATTAATCTTAGAAAAAAAAAATCAAATATGGATAAGGCGAGAGCTTACTTCGTGGTTCCTGAAAAATTCAGAGTTCCATCCAGCACGACATATTGCCTAGCCACTGTTGTAACATAAGCAAGGAGGTGATGTTCCACACGTGTCCTGCATACCAAGAACTTGCTCATGTCGACTGTTGTGCATTGGCATAAGAGAGTAATTGAATCATTGAACATAAATCCCATGCTAATGAACAGGGAGGAGAATTGCCAGGTATGAAAGGAAGGCACAACACTGTCGGACACTCATCCTCCGGGTTTGTTGTTAGCATGTGATCTTCCATCAGCCACGTTGTTGCCGTGCTTGTCGCCTTGACCATGCGCTTGCAATGGCATGTACAACACTGCGTGCGGACGGCGGCTGCAATCTTGGTGGCGGCCTAGATTACCGCTCGCCATTCCCGTCAGCTACCAAGCCCGCCGTTATTCATCGGAGGCCGCCGTCGTTCTCACCTGACGGCAGCAGCAAGCCCGATAACGGTGATATCATGGGCAGTCGAGGTGAGGAATCACACGGAGAAGTGCCAGGGGTGATTTGGGGATGAGAAGGCTGAGTAGGAACCGTTAGAATTGGGCTCTTATTTATAAAGGCTTATTTATTTTTGAAATTTTAAAGCATGCATATTTTAGTCTCTTTTGCTAATCGTGTATTTCTCTCTCTCTCTCAATCAAGTGGTCCATAAGATCAGTATGGTCGAAACACTATGGTCAAATGGTCCTTAAGACATGTGAGAGTTTTCCATAGACCACCATCGGACTTCCCTTGGAGATTTATCTTGGACCTCTTTGGAGATCTTCTTGGAGCTCCTTTGGAGATTTCTCTTGGACCTCTTCGGAGATCCTTTTGGACCTCCCTTGGAGATTTCTGAGGATCACTCCAAGAGAGTGTAGTCGGAACACTGTGGTCCCATTGTATCTCTTTGGGAGATCCTCTTGGAGATTTCTCTTGGACCTCTTCGGAGATCTTCTTGGACCTTCATTGGAGATTTCTGAAGATCACTCCAAGAGAGTGTGGTCAGAACACTGTAGTCAAAATAAAGTGGTCAAACCAGAGTGATCCAAATAACGTGGTCAAAGTTGTAGACCAGTGGTCAAAGTTGAAGACCAACGTGTAATCAGGATATGATAATTATTGCTTAATTACTATTAATTGATTTTGAATTAGCAGTTATCAGTGTTCTAATGTGTGCTTAATTGAGCAGTTATTATAGAGTAATTGACTCGACCCTTAAAATGATCTGGAGACGTCCAGACCAAGGATGGTCTTTTCCATTCCAATTCTTCTTCTTCTTCTTCCTCTCTGTTCTCTTGTACTGGAGGGTTGTGTTGTTTGAACTAAGCCGTCCCTTCTCCTCGGCATGCATCGGGAAGTAGGGTGAGTGGTATCTCCGAACCATTATCGCAGAGTTCACCGCATGCATGGCAATAAGGTTTTGGACAGCGCAAGCTGCGATCGCTTTTGCATCTGCGGCGTCTCGATCTACATGCATCGAGTCTGCACTGCTTCCTGTTCTTCATCGAGCCCTATTGTGAGTTGGTCGTACAACCAGTTCATTCTGCTATAATCATTTTGTTGAGTATGTTTAGAAGTACAATGAGTTGCCTGCTGTTGATGTCGTCTGATGCATCTTTAGTTATATGTGATCTTTTTCCTTTTATTAAAATCTAGAATTAAAATATTGTCCACATTTCCAACATTCCAGAAACCTTATTGTGGTCGTTGGCTCTATATGTGCGAGCAGTTTCTCGACTACAGCATAGAAGATGCTAAGTCGATAGTTGCACAGGCTCATGAGCTTTAGCTATTGGTCGGGGGAGATTTCACATCTGGGTGGTCGTTTGGTTCGATCAGAAACAGATTAGTCGTATGGAGATACGAGCTGGTCGTAGACTGGTCGAACATAATTACTAAGTGGTCGAAACCTGGTCGTAATGAGTTACGAAATGACCGAGACTATATATAAACTGGTCGTATAAAGATACTTAGTGACAAGAACCTGGTTGTAGATCATATTGTTGCCAAACTTCCTGCTTCATGACAGAATTTCACCACTAGCTTAAAGCATAAGAGGGAATAGATATCTATTGAGGAACTCTTTGCTGCCCTTGATGTGGAAAAAAGGCAAAAGCAAAAGATGCACTAAGCACTTCCTATTAGTCGAAGTCTTAGACCAGGGATCTTAGATCAATGTGGTCGAAGCCTTAGACCAGTATGGTCGAAGGCATAGACCAGTGTGGTCGAAGGCATAAACCAACATGGTCGTAATAATGTGAGGCCAATATATGGTATTCTCATTTTTGTCATATTGGTTTTGATAGTATTGCTAGAATGTCCAGATTAGATTTAATTCCAAAATATGAAATTATCAAATGATCAAAGTGCCAAACTTGTGTGCAAGCAAAACAACTTCGAAAACCCTTTAAGGGGTTACAGGAGGAAAAGCACTTGACACTATTAGACCTTGTCCATTCCGATCTATGTGAGATGAATGGACTGTTGACAAAAGGAGGCAAAAGATATTTTCTAACTTTTATTGATAATGCATCACGATATTGTTATGTATGCAAATTAATCAAATCCTTATATGGCCTAAAGCAAGCCCTATCATAAGTATGCGTATTATCGTTATGGTGGGGGGGGTCAAGGAGTGATTTATGTTTGTATATCGATGACATACTTATATTTGGGATAAATACTGCTGTTACTGACGAGGTCAAATCTTTCTTATCTAGATGCTTCGATATGAAAGACCTAGGAGAAGCAGATGTTATTCTGAATATCAAATTGATAAAAAATGAGGATGGAATCACTTTGAACTAATCCCATTATACTGAGAAAATCTTGAACCGGTTCGGTTTTGATAACTACAAGATTTTCCTAACTCCTTATGATGCTAGTGGTAAGCTTCGAAAGAATAAGGGCTTAGGTAAAGATCAATTGAGATATTCACAAATTATTGGGTCCCTTATGTATCTATCTGGTGCAACAAGACCACACATATCATTTGCTGTGAGCAAATTTAGTCGGTTTACTTCTAACCCAGGAGATGATCACTGGGAGGCACTTGAGAGAGTGTTGCGCTACTTGAGAGGCACAACCTCATATGGAATTCACTAGGTATCCATCTGTATTATAAGGATATAGTGATTCAAATTGGATCCCTGATGCAGATGAGATCAAAGCTACAAGTGGGTATGTGTTTACCCTTGCAGGTGCCGCAGTTTCATGGAGGTCGTGTAAACAAATTATATTGACAAGGTCAACCATGGAAGCATAACTTGTAGCAGAAGACACAGCTACAGTCCGAAAGTTCAAATCAATCTTAGCGGTCCACGTGGCAGTCCGATCGTGTGAGCTAGGTCGGCAACTTTTGTGTTTGCGGAAGTTCCGGAGTTCCCTTGGTGGAACTACCATGAAACGTTCGGACGTCTGATTGTTTGTTTTGATTGTGTGGTCTTTACAAGAAGTCCGATTCTTCAAAGCAATCTGAGCCGTCCACGTGTTCATCTGATCGTTTTGCTTTAGCTGCTTTGGTCATTCTTCTCTTAACGGTAGTACCAGCGTTGTTACTGCGGAACTACCGCTTTGCGGTAGCACCGCTTAAAGTGTGGTACGTTTTTTACAGAACGTGTGTTTTTCGGAGTTTGTTTGATTTTTTGTGGTGCGGTAGTACCAAAGTGTAACTCGCGGAACTACCGCTGCCCAGTTCTTCCGAAAATAAGTAGCGGTACGTTATTTCTAGAAGGTGTGTTTTTGGATCTCAAAGTTAACGGAAGTACCAGTTCTTATAATCGAAACTACCGACAAAAGGAACTGCCGCATGTCAGATGGAGGTAGTACCACACCGAATTTTCAACGGCTCTTTCAGAGCATTTAATGCATTTGCGCTAATCGTTAATGTCTATTTTCGGTAGGTGCGGTAGCACCAGTGTTAATTGGCGAAACTACCGTTTATGCTGAAAAGTTCGGGGATTTGGTCCCAACTGTTGAATTTGTTTGTGAGGGGCTATAAATACCCCTCCACCTGCTCTTGGACATAGATAGAGCTTATATATTTACATCCTTAAGCCAAGAGCATTCACTCCACATCTCATACTCTCTATTGCATTCATTGTGAGGTTGTTGAGCTAGAATTCAAGTGCATTCATTCTAGTTTGATCTATTGCACTTGATTACTGTCAAACGAAGATTCTGATCTATTACTCTTGGTGTTGCTGACACCTAGACGGCTTGGTGGGAGCTTGCACAATGATCTCTTCAAGAAGATTGTGAAGAGGCTCGGTGCCGGACTGTGAGTGGTTCGGTGTTCACCATCTCCGGAGTGAAGAAAGAACAACTACTAGTAAAATCGAGGAAAGGCTTAATTCGTGCAGCCGGCTTGATTGGTTCAAGCTTCCTCAACGTGGACTAGTGAAGACTTCGGTTTTCGATATCACGGGAAAAACTTCATTGTCTTCACTGTAGTTATTTCTTATCTTTACTTTCCGCATTTACAATTTTAACAACTCTATTGTGCTTGTTTTTCTTAGCTAGAATTCTATCGAGTATTGATATTAGTTATTTTATTGTCTTGAGTAGCTTAAATAGTTTTATCTTCTTGTTGCTAGACAGTTTTGTTAGAACTATCTTGCTCAAAGTTTTAATTTGGTCGATTCAATTTAGAAACCTCCTATTCACCCCCCCCTCTAATCAATTATCCTTGATCCTACAAACATGTAATCAGGATATGATAATTACTGTTTAATTACCATTAATTGGTTTTGAATTAGCAGTTACAAGTGTTCTAATATGTGCTTAATTGAGCAGTTACTAGAGAGTAATTGACTCGACCCTTAAAATGATCTGGAGACGTCCAGACCAAGGATGGCCTTTTCCATTCCAATTCTTCTTCTTCCTCCTCTCTGTTCTCTTGTGCTGGAGGGTTGTGCTGTTTGAACCAAGCTGTCCCTTCTCCTCGGTGTGCACCGGGAAGGAGGGTGAGCGGTATCTTCAAACCATTGTCACAGAGTTCACCTGCACGGGTGGTAATAAGGTTTCTGGGCAGCGCAACTGCGTGACTGCTTGCTGCACTGCGACATGTACAATCTGTACTGCTTCCTGTTCTTCATCGAGCCCTATTGTGAATTGGTCGTACGACCAGTTTATTCTGCTATAATCATTTTGTTGAGTATGTTTAGAAGTACAATGAGTTGTCTACTGTTGATATAGTCTTATGCATCTCTAGTTATATGTGATCTTTGCCTTTTATTAAAATTTGGAATTAAAATGTTGTCCACATTTCCAACAGGAACCAGGGCTGTCAACGAAGGCGGGGTCATACTCCAGAGTGGTGAATCATGCGGTGGTGGCACTTGGTTGGGAGAGAGAGGGAAGCGACGTTTGACCGGGGAAGGAGCAAATTGGGTGGGAAAGATAAGAACTTGAAAGGAGATCATGGTGTGGTTGCAAAGCAGGATTGGGGAATGAGCGAAAGATTTGTGGAGGAAGGATAGAAATCAGTTTCAGGAAGTTTTTCTTTTTGGTTTTATTAGTAAGTTTAGGTACATACCATTGTGTCGAGTCGAGTGAAGTAACATTTTTTCTCAAAGTGGAGGTGGTTTTCGCTCATGCAGACTGACAAACTCTGTCTTTTATTAGTAGAGAGAAATAGTGGGACTCTTACATGCATTCGGCCAAGGCAAGAGTGCACACGGACCATGTGACACAAACATACATGAGAGTCCAATCAAATCAAGTGATGGTGTATACACATGTATAGAATTTTTTTAAAAATAATATTAATTTAACAAAATTACAAAATTAAATAGTTAAAAAAATAGTTATAGAACTAGACTACAGTCGCCAGTCCAACTGCAATTCAACTAGCGATAGGGTCCTACTTGTTTGTTTTTAAATTTGTGTGTACATAATTCAACCTAAAAATTTAGTAATTTTCAGGGAATTTTTTGGTAGTTTCTTTAAGTGTCAGCGTAGTTCGGAATCCAAAATGGGAGAATATAATGAATATGTGATAAAGAATGCGAGATCGATGGTGCAATAACATAAACAACCCCTTATGGAGCGAAATGAAAAAGATATTTGGGATTAGGGTTGTCATGCACACTGTTGGCTCTATTGTATTGTTCGTGGAACCGATTCCTTTGGGAAAAGATATTTAAGTATCAAAGACTTCATAATTTAATTACAAATTACATAGCACGCTGGGTTTGGTTACGTGCATTAGAAACGACAACATGCACGAATCAACAAACCAAAATATACTATGGTACATGTGCGCCTTTTTGAAATCGGGAAAAAAAGTTGATTGGAACAAAGTCGATTAGTCCTAGAGGCCTATCGGATACACACACACATAAGTTTCTCGAGCCACTTCAAGTTTTTAAGAATCTTGTCAAAATGCTCATCTGCAAGTGGCATGTTCACCATTGGACCATATGGAACTACATACAGACGTTCAATTGCTCTTTTGACCACGACACCAATAGAGTCCGCCCACTAAAAGTACTGGCAACCGCCAGTCTAAAAACCACACTGAATAGTGAAAAAGAAGTGATGAACAAACCCTAAATCCAAATACCAGCATTCGTGGAAATCAAACTCACGGAGAAATATGGACACTTGTAGAACACACACCCATGTTCTCTTCAGTGTTGGAGTACAGGACATTTGGCTGGACACTGTAGTTCGGACAGTTCATGCGTCTTGCACTCGCGAGCGTCACCACTCTTCGGCTCATTGAACTAGACGACTGAGACATGGCGTCGAGTAGAGTCATGAGACAAGTGTAAGTAAGTTAGAAGAGAGTAGATTAGAAGACAGAGGGCTGGAGTTTACTCGTTTGGGTGGGCTTTTGTAGTGGTTAGGTTCGGGATCCTAGGTAATTTTTTTAATATTAAAATTTAGGCAAATTGTCATTCGAAATGACGACACAATCTCCCCTATAAAAGACCCCCAAAACCAAAAATTCGAAAAACACTCACTTTTATTCAGGAAAAAGAGAAAGAGGGGAGATAAGGGAGAGGAGCAAAGAGGAGTAGAGGGAAGGAGGGGAGCTAGCGAAGTGCTGTCCGTTCGGTCATCTGCCTTTGATGTAATTTTTTTAACTTAATGGATTACGTAATTTTAGATCTACAGTTACGTAGTGTAGTATGTTGTAGATAGTCCTTTTTGGTGGGTAATTTAGTCTTAGATATGTTGTTAATAGTGTAAATATTGTTTATGGTGCAGTACGTCAAATATGTCGGGCGCAACCAATTTTAAAATTTACTACGGTCCGGGGACTATTCTGGAGGGTCCCTAGGGAATTGATTTGCATTATTTCCAATCGATAACCGTAACCCTAGCAAGACCAGAGCAGCGTACATATGGCACTGTGATGTGGTGGTTGTTCCACACATTTGACTTGGACTATGCTGTGTATGATCTGAAATTGAGTTGCCTTGTCAACCGAACACAACAGGGCACACATTGGGACTTAATATAGCTCAAGGGAACTAGGTCATGACAGTATTATGTACACTTAGCGAGGGAGGAAGGGTGGGATTTGGTCATTCTAGCCTAAACATATGCGAAGGTCATTCCTGCATCAGCGGCTGAACAAGCAGGTGCTGGTGATGCCGAAGAAGAAGTTGGGGACTCCAGCGTAGTAGAAGGTTGGAGAGTTGCTGATGTGGTCGATGAAGACCGTGAGGAAGGAGCTCATTCCGCCAGGCAAGCTAGTGGGATTGCTAACGAAGGTGAGGAGATCGAAGGACTAGTTGAAAGGATGGATCTTGAAGACTAGGACTACTAGGCATTGTCAGAAGATGAGGATCTGATGAGGAGGATGCTGTGGAACAGTAGACGATTCCATCCGAGTGGAACATATTCCAGTTCGACAACCTCATCGTTAACGAAGACTCCCGTGTACCATGGGAGTATGACCAGAACGAGGTCAAGCAAGGGGCTGTGTACAAATGCAAGGAGATCGTACAGGAGGCTGTCAAATTTTGGGCCTTGTCAGAGTGACGTACATTCATGGTAGTGGAGTCCAACCCCATATGCTACGACGTGAAGTGCGATATAGAGTGATGCCCTTGGCGAGTGCATGCATTCTAGCCTAAGTGGGACACCTACTGGAAATACTCTACAGTAGTCCCTCACACATGTATCGTCGCTGAATCAACGTCGCTCCACAAGAACCTGTCATCCGCCTTCATCGCAAACATAATGTATGGTGAGATCATAGATAATCTAGATTTTGAGTCACAACCCATCATTCGGGCAATAGAGGCAATGTTTTAGTACACAATCAGCTATACTAATGCATGGAGGGCAAAGCAGAAGGCACTGGAATCAATGTTCGGTACGTTCGAGGACTCCTACCACAACCTCCCCGGCCAATTTCGAGTCATACAAGATAGAAATTCCGGCACTCATATTGACATTCAAGATGACATACATTTGCGGTGGGAACAGAAGAGGGTACTGAAGCGAGTATTCTTCGCCTTTGGTCCATGCATCAATGCATTCCAACATTGCAGTCTAATCTTGTGCATGGATGGTATATTTCTGACTGGAAAGTACAAGGGCGGATACTAACTGCAATAGTGACGGATGTGAACAATCAAGTTCTTCCCATGGCCTTCGCATTCGTTGAAAGCGAGAACACAGATAGTTGGTTGTGGTTTCTGAGAAATGTGAAGATTGCTATTGTATTGGGCCGTCCTAACGTATGGGTCATACATGATCGACATGCGAGCTTGTTGAGTGCAATAATCCAACTACAACAAGGGGAGAACGAGGCACTTCCGTGGGTGGATCTACAGAGCTGGTGGTGCATGAAGCACTTGGGTGCAAACTTCTAAAAGCAGTTTCGCAACAAAGACTTGATAAACCTATTCAACCGTCTGTGCAACCAAAATCAGAAGAGAAAGTTCGATGCCCTCCGGAAGATTTTGGATGAGTGTACTAGGGCGCACAGAAGGAAGGCAACAAAAAGACTATTTGCAAGCGCAGACCAGGACCCCAAGGTATTGCCACAAATACCCACAGATGCTCCTGGTGTGACGAGGAAGACAGGGGCGCATGTGAAATGCATCTTGGACTGGATTGAGCACGAGCCTAATGGGAAGTAGTCGCTGCTATATGACAAGGACGGTGCTTGATATGGTGTCATGACAACTAATCTAGCCAAGGTGTACAATTGGATCATGCGTGGCGCCAGGTGTCTCCCTTTGGTTACTATTATGGAGGCAATTCTCTGGGGTACCACAAAGTACTTCGTTGACTAAAGCAACAACGCATCGTTCTTCATGGCAAATGATAAAGTTCTGTACTCCACCATGATCACTAAGTACATGGAGGAGAAGAGCAAGAAGGGTGAGATGCACCGAGCATTCAAGATGGGCACAGGGGAGCTTCGCTTCGAGATTATGTGTAGGGAGAAAGGACACCGCAGGACGAACCATGAGAGGATCATCCATGAGTGCACGCTACACCACATTAATTGCGTATGCACCTGCAACAAGCCTCTTCTTCTGCATAGGTGATGCTCATATGTCATGGTTGTATGTTCGATGGTGACGCAGCATCCCAGTCAGTACATTTTCGGATATTTCACCAAGGAAGAGATGAAGCAAACCTGGAATGCAAATATGTATAGCTATGGCATGGTTGGCCATTTCACTGGCCATCCTACCTGGGAGTAACTCATCTAGGCCGTGGAACATCGCTAGGCTGAAGGGAAAGGTTGGCCGGCGGCAGGTACTGTGTATCAGGAATGACCTGGATGAAGCAGAAGCGGGGCGTCGCATGAAAAAGTGTTCAATTTGCACGGAGTCCTGGCATACCTACAAGAAATGCCCTACGAGAAGTACACATGATGAAGGAGAGGTCAGCAGTCTGGACGACATCCACTAGAAGATTCTGGATGAGCGTATGTGTACCACGTGTTGTAACAACATTGTGATTTGTCAAAAAAAACTATGTGATGACGTTGTGTCGAAATGTGTTTACATTGTTGTGATTTATCAAAAACTATGTGATAACATTGTGCTGGAATGCTTTGTAACATCATTGTGATTTGTCGAAAAACTATGTGATGACGTTTTGCTTTAAAATATGTCATGCTAATATCGTTTCTTATTATTATCTTATTATGTTTCTTATTATGTCGTGCGTCTGATTGCAATGTGTAACTTACATTCTTTGTGAAATGACCAACATTGTCTTCACTGGTGGGGCGGTTAGTGGTGGTAGTTTAGTTGGTGGGTGTTGTGTGGCTGTTTAGACACTGGAATAATGGTATAAATTTAAATAAAACAGTTGTAAATTTTTTGTCCCAATTCTGCACACAAAAAATTAACCTCTGCCGCCTATTGAACTGGCGACAGTAGCCTAGTTCTGCAAAAAAATTAACTATTTAATTTTGTAATTTTTAAAATTAATATTATTTTAAGAAAAATCCACATGTATACATAAGAGTGTTTGTTCTTTAATAATATAATCATCAAGGGAACACTAAATGAAGAAGGAGGAGAGAAGAGAAAACACTATAGAATAGGTACCCTATGGTAAAGATTCCACATATATTAAGATGGGATTAAGATAATATCTCAAAGTTATTAGAGGGTCGATTCAAAGTATGTGCTTAAACGATCTTGGTTAAAACTTCCTGCTTACGAAATTTCTTACAATTCTAACTATGCAAATTTTGTTTGATAAACAAAGTATTGTAAAAGAAATTAACGATCGAAGTTCAACATTGGAGACCGCATCAAATCAAACCACACCTTAAAAACCAACAGAGCAGTACATGGCAGGACGGTCTAATTAATTAAAGCTCGATCGCCTATCAAGCACTAAGGGTGTGTTTGGTTTGGTGAATCAGGGTATACATGTATGGGATGGTCCTGAATATGCTCTAGTTCCTGTGTTTGGTTGAGTGGACGGAACCAACTTGTTTTGGATGGAGTCATACAGATTCTGAAAATATTCCCCAAATATGTTGTACCGAACGATTCCATAAAAATGGGCAAACCACACGACACAAGGACAAGTGTGTCCCCTCTGTTACCCTCTCTCCCTCTGTGTATACATCACTGACTAGTGGACTATGCTAATTAGTGGATTGTTAAAATAATTAATTTATCTAAATACTCCTTTTGTAATTAAGGTAAATTTAACAATTGTGCTAATATTTCAATAATTAATCGTACTAATACTCCTTTATGTATACAACTCATTCAACTTCATCCCTCAAACTAAACACCATCTTGAACCATCCGATACCATCTCATTCATGCAACCAAATAAAATATTAAATTATCTCATCCCACTAACCAAACACACAAGTTGTACCATACCATCTAGGATCATCCCATCCATCCTGTACCATCTTATCCCATTCACCCTAGTTCATCCAACCAAACATACCAATGTGCTGCTGTAGAGAAGTTGATGGTCTTGTTCTTGTAAATTAACCAATATATACTAGTCCTTATCACTTAGCTTGTCAGGCTATATGCATTGCCCTAGAAGATATATATATATAGGAAAATGGTATATATACGTAGAATAATTATTCTATGCCCAGCTAGCCCACCGCGCTGGCCGTGTGCAGGTGGAACGCGTGCGTGCAATCCTCCTCCGCGGTGGCCCAATAAGAATAGTTTTGGACCAGGAACCTCGCGCCACATGCCACACATATCGGAAGTAAACGCAACATGTGTAACAGTAAATATAACACCATTTTTCCTGCCAGATTACCGCGTAGGAGTTCTATTCATATCAATAATAATAGATAGTATATGTGACAGTAATTCTAACACCATTTTTATTGTCGGACTATCTTATAGCATACTTCTTTTTTCGAGACACAGTCACACGATCCGCACACGCGCGACAATAACTTGCAACGGTGATAAAAGTAATTGTGATACCCTTTTTTCTGCCCCATCACACCTAAGCGAATGTTTTTTCCTCGGGGTCACGATACCACACCCTCTATGCTTAGTGTGACAGTAAATCTTTTGTAGTGCTGTAGTAAAAGGCACAATGAGATAGCGGTAAAATCTCTTGTAGTGCTGCAGTAAAGGCACAATGAGGTCGCAGTAAATCATTTTGTAGTGTTGTAGTAAAAACACAAGGAGGTTGCAGTAAAAGACACAATGAGATCGCAATATATTTTTTTGTAGTGCTGCAGTAAAAGGAAGAATGGGGTTGTAGTAAATATCTTGCGGTGCTACAATAAAGCACAAGGATATTTGCAGTGAAATGCACAATAAGGTCGCAGTAAATCTCTCTTAGTGCTGTAGTAAAAGGGGGGACATCGAAATAGGTGGTAGGGTGGTGGATTGAGGGCACACGCGTGATTTTATGGTCGGTTGTGCCGCACTCATACGATGCAGTAATTGATTTGCTTAGGTACAGTAAAGCCAAATGTTTTGGCGCAGTAATTTTTTTTACAACATTAAATCACACTCATCATGGATCTCTTTTTGTCAAACACATTTTTTCCCAACAAAATGCTTCATGCGGATTGTAAATAAGATAAACAGTTTGGAAGATATTTATCATTTAAAGTTTGCAATTAACCCACACTTCTCTCTCCACCCACCCCTCTAGACTCAATGTGGTAGTAAATCTCTTATAACGACGCAGGAAACGACACGTGCGGCGCGCGGGTTTTACTATCAGTTCCGAGGGGAGGGGGATCATGGGCTTCAGCGTGGCAGTAAATCTCTTATAATGACACAGTAAAAGATATGTGCGGCGTGCAGGTTTTACTGTCGGTTCAGAGGGGAAGCGGGGGGATCATGGGATGGCGTGTCGCGTGGCCCATGCTGCGGCCTACACGCATAATAAGCTATTCAGTGCACAAAATATATATTTGCATGCCATGGAACTCTAGTACCACATATCTCCACCACTCATCTAGCATGGGCATTGCACCTTTAACTTGTATCACCTTTTCTCTCTCTCCACTACACACATCCACATGCAATATTGATGTTATGGATATGTGGTACTAGAGTTCACTAGCATGCAAGATCATTTTACTACGCCTAGCTAGCCCAACGCGCATGAACCAAGCCAGGTGTGACGCTCACGTGCAATCCCCATAAGGCCAGCCCACCAACTGCAGTCGACGGGCCAGAAACGTCTGCACCCACGCGGGATTCATTTTTGACGGTAATTAATATGAGGCGTGACACTAATTCATGAATCATTTTTACTACCTATTTTGTGGCGTGTAACTTTTTTCGAGCTCGTATGTTTGATAGTAAAACATAACGGGTAAGACAGTAAAGTGGTATTGTGTTTTACTACCGAATCTCATATGTTTATTTTTTTAGCGGGTCATGCTCCCACTATCTCCCCCCGAGGCATGATGCCCCATCTGACAGTAACTTGCAGAGCATACCATAGTAATCCCATCGAGCTTGTTTCCAAGCATCATCATCATGTCACAATGGAATTCGTGTGTAGTTAGTAGCATGGACCCTCGATACCCCCCCTCCCCGCCGGACACACTAGACATCACGTCTAACATTAATAAAATGCTCCACATGTGATTAATTAAATTAATGCTTAGCGAGTTTCTTCACACGCAGTAAACATAACGGGTAATACAGTAATTCCAAATAAAATGGAGGTCAGTATTTTTCAAGCGCATCTTGCAGTAAAAGAGCTCTCACATACCATCTGGTCGAGGATGTACAAATCTGTTCAGCGATGTTAGTTTGATAGTAAAAGCGCATACATGAAATCGGTTAGCATGCAGATCGGGTCTTTGCCATCCATGCAAGTTTATAACGTCCTAAATAGCCACTCAAAGATGTTGCCTTCTCATCACGGAGCAACGCGACCCCAAACATGGTGTTCTGCAAATGATGGTTGGTGCCAATAAACATAGCCAGAGGCATCTCATACCAGTTCGTTCTGTAGGTTTTGTCAAACATGAAGACATCTTCGAAGTCAGCGTATTTCGCGTGGCAACTCGCGTGGCTCCAGAAGACATTTTTCACAACGCCGTCATCATCCACTTGTATGTCGTAGTAGAACTTGTTGTTCTACGAATGACACTCCTTGAAGTAAGCCATCAACTTGTTCACATCGTCAGCGCAATCAGCGTGCATATTCGCAGATTTCGTGGGTTTAGTACGTACAATAGATGGTAACTAACAGTAAACACACAAAATATGGCAGTAAAAATGAGAATATGAGGAAAATAGTAAGTCGAAACGGTCACAACAGTAATAACGCGAATAAGGAAAGACGATATTCACGGTCACAAAGCAAAGATAATGATGGGACACAGTAAAAACCTATTTTACCCTGGGACCATGTTGTCCTGCATGGTGTCGACGAGCTCCATCAATGAGGGATCAAAGTTCTTGTGCTACTGCACGAACGCGACCAAGGATGGCGTCCTAGCTAGTGGATTGTTGTGCTCCAACACAACCCGCTTGATGCATACGGAGCCATCTTTTGGGCTCTTATGCGGCTTCACGAATGCCCTGTACCCAATCCTCTTAGAGGTTTTGCTACGTTCCTGCTCCTTCTCTAGCATGTAGAGGTCGTGTTTACCATCCAAAGTGCAGTAGAACTCTTTGATCGTTTTTCTGCTCCTGCTCTTTTGATGCCAAAATCAGCATGTCGCGTTTATCGACAGTAGAACTGGTAAGCATCACCCTCATTATTGAACTTTATGTAGACCTGGGGCACCATATGGTCGGGGGCGTCCTCGTCCTAACATCAACAAAACACAATAAACACTGTAATATATAACAGAAAACAAGTAAATGACTCTAGATAGGACAATAAATATCGAAGAGTGCAAAATACAGTAAATGGATGACATACTGGTAGAAAAAATAGCTGGCAAAGACCAGTAAAAGACACATACTTGGGTGTACGTCCGATCGGTGTCGGGTGTCCTCATCTTGCTCGAGAAACAGTACAGGGTGGTGTGAGGTTCGAGGTATGGAGGTGAGGATTCTGGTTATTGTGGGGCTTATAGCAGTGGTACAGCGTTTACCGACGGCGTATCGGAAAGGATCGTTGGGGCGAGGGGGAGAAGAGATAATGAGTGGACGAACGTGGAGAGGGGGGAGGTGGGGCAGATCTTATGATAGGTTACGCGGGGAGCGCGTTCAGTGGGATGCATGGTGTAACGTCTTAAAATTTGACTTTTCAAAAATCTTTTGAGTTGTTTAGGTCCCTGGAAAATTTCACCAATTTTATTTGAATTAATAAAGTTTAATTGGAAATTTCCTAAATTAAAAATATTTAATTTGACTAATCTAAATATAAATTAAAAAAACATGTGTTATTTGGCTTCCTTGTGTTTCAAGGAATTTTTGGGTATTTTTTTTAGAATTTTTTTGGATTTATTTGTTATTTATTTGGTCTCCTTAATTTTCGGCCTTTCATTTAATTTCGAAAATCCTTCCTTTTCTCTCTCCTCTCGGCTGCTACAGTACTATGTGGGTACTGTTCATCACCATCCTCCCCGTCCGACCAGCTAAGTCCAGAGAGTTCCTATTTTGTACGTGAGGCAAATGAAGCTTCCAAAATTGATATCCCCCTCTATGGTGCATATAAAAGCAAACTGTGCGCATCCAAACGTCCGTCTTGATCTTCTCTTCCAATCCCCCAAATTGGTTTCCTCCAAATTGATCTATTTTCATCGCAATCTATAAAATACCGAGCTCCAACCAAAGGTGTTCTCCGGCGAGTTGCGTCTTCATCCGACGTCCCTCGGCCGAACCGTCTACGCCGTTGAGTTCGCGTCAACGCGTTCTACGTCTACATCCTGTCCCCTTCGCCCGAATTGCAAGTGATCTATACAGCATGCAACCGTATTTGAAGTCAAGTTGTCTTTGACTTGGCACCCATGATCAACCAACTTCAGAAGGAATTACGTTAGAGGTGAATTATGACAAAAGTTGTTAAATGAGTTTGCAAAAATGATAGAGCAGAGCAGATGATTTTCTCATAAGTAGGCAATGCCAAATCAAGTTCGTCAGTTTGGCAAGCGCCAATGTGAGTTGTAAAGTAAATTGTTAGCACAAGGATGTGCGAGAATTTAAGTTGATCCAAGAGCTAATCTTTAGGACCTCAGAGTCAGCTGGTTGAGTTTTGAGTAAGAATTTCAGTTTTCCCCTGAATCGTCCATGAACTAGACTGTGTCAGTAGAATACCAGCAAAAATAGTCATTTCAAGAAGTGTCAGTTGAAGATTAGTGAGATCATTGTTTCAAGCCAGTCCGGAACCCTCTTCGTCATTCTAAAAGGAGAAGTTTGCCTAGGTCGTCAGAAGTGATCTGAGTTTGCGAGAATTTCAGAAGGGATCAATCACAACTTCAGTGTTCGTATTGCCAGATACCAGAAAGAGCCTTGATAACTTTTATCGTGGAACGTTCAAGAATTTAGTGTGTTAAGAAGCTTCGCGAGTACTTCCTAACAATTAAGTCTCAAGCAGTGAATTATCCTAGTCGTAATTCAAAGTTGCTACCATGGAACAGCAAAGAATGGTTTTATTGGATTGAGAACCATGAGGTTGAAATCCGTTCTCTCGGGACATACCAGTATAGGAATAGACGCTTCGAATCAGAGCTACCGCAAAAAAACTTGTTGATCAGCGAAGAGTCAGCCAAGGTTACCTGTGAAATCCAGAAGTTGAGGCTTGAGTCAGTTGCCAGAATATATTTGTTGAACCCTAGTGATCAAACCGATGCTAGAAAATCAGTGTTGACTAGACAGTGAGATGACAGTTATGTCGAGTAAATCAGTCCTCACGTGAAGCAAGGTAAAGCCTTGGAATCCATTGAAGACGAACAAAAATAATCCATGAATCAACGACCATATATGTGTATCTGATCAAAAGAAACTCAAGTAGTTGATGCTCAAACCAACATTTGACAGCAAGCATTCTATTTTCTCTGAAAGTACCAATGTGTACAAAGATCTCAAAGTTGAATTGTGATGATCTAAAGTAAAGCGAAAGGTCATAGAATGTGTTACCATGTGGTTGGTATGTCAAAAAGTTAGCTAATATGTCAAAGAAATATGCCGCTTCATTCCTATTAATATCACCAAGTTTGGAGTCCGTTTAGAAGAGTGGTATACTACAGAGGTTGTATACGCCAAAGATGGTATTCGCTAGAATTAGTATAATGTCAGATCGACAAAGATGGTCAACTTCACGAGGTGCCAGAGAAGTTAGCGCGAGACCGAGGATCCTAGTTTACCTCATGTTAGCGATAGAGTGTGTATGAAGCCTTGGATACTCGACACGTTCTACGTCTACATCCCATCCCCTTCGTCGAAGATCGTCGGAGCACCGTCGGCCATGTCAAGCCATAAAGCCGAAACGTGTTCATGGCGTTCCTCGCTTCCTCGGTGAGTTTTTCCAAAATACGATCGCGTCATCTCGTGCCCCTCGTTGATACCTATTTTTCCCATCTTTTCAATTCAAGTTTTATCCACCGTGCATCAAGAATTGAGCGTTCTCTCTCCTCTTGGCCGTCTCCTTTCTCCGGCCAATTACTCCGCAACCATTGATCCCCTGCCTTCAACTCCACCACCGTTGAGTTCACGTCACCGCGTTCTACGCTGTGCTCACCTCCCTTTTCGCAGAATGTCGCCCGAACTGGTGCGCGCTAATGAGGCCGCCGTCGTCGTCGTTCTTCACCTCGCTGCCAGCGCATGGTGCTGATTCTCGTTGTCCAGACCACATCATCACCTCCACCTCGTCGTTGCCGTTCCGTTTTGCCCGTTCGCCGGAGTTGGTTCGCCTCCGTCCTCCATCTACCCCTTGCGCCATGAATTAGCTGAATGCTCCTATTCATGTCTGTTGTGTGTGTTGCTTCTACATGGTTAGCTCTCTATTGGTTTCTTTCTTTTCTCTGATATGTGGACCATCAAGTCTTCTCTGCCTTCTTTCTCTAATCCTTACTTTGCCATCTCGAGTCACCATGCCAATGCATCAATGTGCCATGAACTGACAGCAGCAGCTCCCTGTTCCATTTATTGTCGTTCCTGATGTTGGTCCGGTTCCTTCTCTAGATTCCTTTCTTGTTTCCTTTCTCTTATGATGTGTGCCCCCTGTGCCATCCAATCAATATAAATTCCAGAACAAACTCTTTATTTACATCATCTTGGTCCCATTGTCATTCACACCATCCAAACCACATATCTAATCCTCTCACTTACATGTAGACCCCACATGTCATCCACCCAATTAAAACCCCTAATTATTTCTCTCTCTTACATGTGGTCCTAGTCAAATCTTGGTCAACCCTCCTTCATGAGCTTGGTCCACCACGGACTAGTACATCTTCGTGGACCTAGTTCATAGACCAGTGCTCTACATATCAACCCCTAATCCCATTTTTAGGAATTAATTTAATTCTTGAAAAATTCTTTTATCTTATTGGTCTCATATGCCACTCTCTCTACCTTATTTCTGGAATTATTTTAATTTTAGAAATTCATAAATATTAGTAGGTCTCACATGTCATACACTCACCTATTTTCTAATATATTTAGAATAGAATATTCTGAGAATATTCTGTAGACCCCAATTGTCAGTTTCTCTCTCCTTTTTCCTTTTTCATCATTTCATATGAATTTCAATCTTCTGAGAGCTCGTTTTTTTCTCATACGAACTCCGATTGAACCCATTCAAATTTCTAAATTCATATAAATTCAATATCTATCTTCCAGTACTATTCAATTTTAATTTAGAGTTTATTTAATTTGTCTTTTGAATTTTATTTGTTTTGCGCGTTCTTTCTCGTTAGATGCCGAAGTCCCGGAATCGTCTGAAGGAGCTGAGGTCAATGAAGTAGAAGATTGAAGATAAAATAAGACCGTCATTGCTATAGTAAGGCAAATTGTACCTTTTATCATATTGAACCCAGTTTTTCAAAATTACATTGATTCAAATTATTGTATTTACTTTAAGTTTTATTTAAATGCTTTGGGATTAGTTATGCCAATTTGATTATATCCTCCTTGCCTATTGTATTACCTTGATCTTTTATCACTCTAGATTGGTTAATTATTTAGTTGGTATTATCATAGCACCAACGTGGGTTGGTTAGATACGATTAGATTGTTTAGCCATGCAACGAGTCATCATTTCATGTGAGTTGCAAATATAAATATGACTAAGTGTAATATGTAACTTTGTGATAAAACTGTGTGCTATTACTCGTTGATGGCATGTGTTATACTTAACCAACTAGGTGGTTAAAGATTTAGACTGAGGCAAGTGATGGATACTGTGTGACATGGTGGAACTGTGTGATTGGGAATGATAATTTGTGTGGCATAGTTAGAAATTAGAAGTCTATGCTTGGTCAATTAAGGACTTAACTTTGTGCGCCATTGAACTGAGCTTTATCGTACAACCACATACCTGGTATGGGATGGGTCTAACTTAGTAAGTTATGAAATCTCAATATTGATTACTCAGGTTGATAGGTTAGGCTATGTGACAGGATGAAGGTGTGAACTACTCTGTAGGTCACATCATGGGATGGTTCGTCGCTTTCCTATCCAACGGTGTGTGTCGTACCAAGCGTTGTGTTTGGGTGGTATGACGGTAAAGCACATTAGGAGTGTCAATGTTTGAGATTAAGTTTCAGAAAGGTTTTGTTGTGATCACCTCCGTACAAATTGACTGAACCTTGTGGGGAAAGTGTACAACCTCTGAAGAGTGTAAAACAATTCGAATAGCCACATCTGCGGTCATGGACATGCTCGGGGATTTAACACGAGGGTTAGATTTTCATAAAACAATTGGGGAGGGATAGCTATGTGAATTTATTCATAGAGCTGTGTGAAAGAATTTGATTAGGCTTTGTACCCTTTGTGAAAACAATTGTTAAAATTATTATTGTTTATTTGTTTTGAATTATGCTTTCAATCTATTATTTGTATTCAATTGCAAATGTTGCATTTTTGCCAAAGAACAACAGAAACCATTCCAATTCCATCATCTATATTTGCATTCTGTGGTGCAACTTATTAAGTACGACTGTGTACTCATTCTTGCTATACGCAATATTCTTTATTTGAGAAGGCTACATCAGATTATCGTCGGTCAATAAGGTTTACTTCAAGGATCGTGGAGAACTAGGTCGTGCTACTCCAGCCGATTGCTTGTGGACACATGGATGGGCTTCATTGAAGTTATTCCGTTACATTCCGCTGCGGTTTATTTGAGCTATTCGCCTTTTGAGGCATTAATTGTAATATTTGACTTTAAGGGTTTTACTCTGAAAATTATTGCTATTTATCTATTTATTAGTCATCTTTGTATATAGAAATGATATTTCATCGATGTTGCTACTGTGTACACTAGCGTGATCCTAGACTAGTGCAATATACACAGAGAGTCCAAATTACATTTTTGGGTCACGACACATGGGATCGTCCGCCTTTTTTATTGCTTCGCGCCACGGGAGGACATGCGGGGGCGTTTTTTTGTTCGAATGAACGGGGGATCAAGTGGTCATATCGACAAGTTTGTCTTACAGTAAAAATCATTTTGGTGTGAAGTAAAATTAGCCAATAGGTTCGATAATTAGATACACATCCAAGATAGTAAAAATTCACACACTTATAGTAATTCGACAGGGAAAAAATAGTAAACCTCGTTGAACATAGTAAATGGGCGAGAGGACAGTAAACAATAAGTGAGTCAGCAGTAAAATTAGCTGGGTACATGTACATCTACCAGTAGTTTTGTTACAACCGTTCCAGTGCTCCCCACCGAGTAGCTTTACTATCAACTACAGTCTGACCCGCGGCGTACTAGTGATTCTTTGGTTTTACCGTCGATTCTGGTAGTAATAGTCTTTTACTGTCGATTTAGGTGATGTGCGACCTTCGTTTTACTGTCGATTTTACCGATTTTGCTTTGATATTGGGTTTTACTGTCATATTAGGCGATACCGAGACTTTTACCACCGATCCTCATGCGTGCGTGGGTTTTACGTTTTACTATCGATCTCAAGCGGGGGGCGGGGGGCATGAGGTTTTTACTACCGTTTTGACGCGCGCCTGAGGGTTTACTGCCGTTTTAGACACGCACGTGAGGGTTTTACTGTCAATCTTGAGTGGGAGGCGGGGCGTTGGCTAACCGCGTGTAGCACAGGGGGAGCGTGGGCTGCCAGGCTGCACGCAATGCGGCCCAGGCTACGACCTACGCGCTGAATAGCTCTACCGTATACACACATGTATATGTGTGTATATATATGTGTACAAGAAAAGGTCCATTTACGCCTAAAATTTGTTGCTCCGGCTACTTTACCCTCAAACTATAAAATTGGGTATTTCACCCCTTAATCTATTGAGACCAAAGCATTTAACCCCTCTTATTCCGGTTTTCCGTTTTTGACAGACGACATGACTAGTTATTTCACATTAGAGATGATATAAAACTTTTCCAATTGGATCACCAAATTAGATAATTAAAAAACTAGGCCCCGCGTATCATGCCCACTAATTTCTTCAACAATTTCAACCAGATAGTATAATTTGACAACCTCCTCTTCCAGCAACTCACAACTTACTGAAGAACAGCATTGAAGGTACACCACAAGCAAAGAAGCCAATAACTCAATGCCGTCCTTCAACACCATCTTCGTGTTGATCAAACTTGAGTACCATCGTACTAGTAATTTAATTAATTAAAATTACCCTCTTCCAAAAATGTTTATCAAATAGTAGTACTACAATTCAATTAATTAAACTTATGCTTTTCCTAATAAACTAATCAACTTTGATTCAGTTAATCAATGAATTTGGAAGGCGAGAAGTTAGGTTCCGTGGGACAAGCAAGAGGCGGACTTAAACAAGTTTCCCCGTGCAATACGTTTCGTGCGCGTAACAATTTAACCAACCCAATACCCACTCTTTCCCCCACCATCCCTCGTCCCTATCTCTTCTTCTCCCTCGACAAGGCGCGCTCATCTCTTCCTTCCCCCCGATCCCGTCCAATCCGATCCCGTAAGAGTCCATTCGCCCCTGCTTTCGATCGATTCCTTCCCTTATCACCCCAGTTCCTGCGTTTTCTTGACCCAATTTGGTGCTTCTTTGTTGGTGCCTTTTCAGGATCAAGAAACAGGCGTTTCGTCCGGTTCGATCGAGTCCGTGAGGATTCGTTCCGAGATTTTGGTAGCTGTTGCTCGGTTCGGTTTTCGATCGGTCGGTTTTGGGCTGATCTTTCGGTGATTTGTTGCTTGTAGGACGGTGGCAGGGCGTGATGGCGAGGAGTTCGTTCAAGCTGGAGCACCCGCTCGGTTCGTCTCTCCCCACTTTTTCCTGGCATCTTTTTTTTCTGTGTTGTTTGGTTCTGATTGTAATGGAAGTTGTGATCTGTTGGGTGTCGTGATGGTTTCGATGGTAGTAGATGGTGGCACCCGCGTAAATCGATTCTTGGAGGATTCGAAATTGTTGTGTAAATTTTGGGGTAATCTGTTAATAGCGTTGTGATTATTTAGATGACCCGTTACTTTTTCTTAATTTCATAAGGATCGTGCCTAATCGATTCTTGGTAGTAGATGGTGGCACCCGCGTAAATCGATTCTTGGAGGATACACCCGTGTAAATCGATTCTTGGAGGATTCGAAATTGTTGTGTAAATTTTGGGGTAATCTGTTAATAGCGTTGTGATTATTTAGATGACCCGTTACTTTTTCTTAATTTCATAAGGATCGTGCCTAATCGTTTTGCTGAATTGATTGACTTGTTAGAATCTGTAGCTTTTTCGTTTTGATCATGCCAATCTGTAGTTTCTGGCCATACCTTTTACGTATATTATAACATGATTTTTTTGGGGGGGATGTTGATGTTGTGAGTGGAAGATAGAAGCTTTTGGTGTAATCATAGAATGATGAGAGTTTCTATTTTAATCAAATTCTGGTGTAAATTTGCTAGGATATTCTTTTTTCAATTACATATGAGAACTGGACGTTTGGTAGACTTGTAATTTCTCCATGTTCGCAGACTCGTAAGGATTATGGATTGGTTTGGAATACCCACAATTTATTGTCGACTTCAATGAAAGCTGTAGGATGTAGCTTTTATGATGTATTTATGTGGAATTTGTGCTCTTCATCCTGAGTTGTTAGTGGGTCCTAATTCTCCAATTTCCATTGTGATCTGTAATGCACTAAGATTTTGGTGTTGAGTTTTTTTATGGAAAAAAAAACAGTAGGAGAGGCTCCTACTGCTTTAAATTATATTAAAGATAAAGCCGATATTTATAGAGAGAAAAAGGAACAAAAAAATTACAGTGTGTCTATAGAGAATCTAGCCATTGTAAAATTACAGATTACAAGCTCATTCACTCTATGCATAGGTTGAGCTACTTTTTTTGTGAGTTTTGTTTCCGTAATGCCTTTTCTAGGTAACTGGCACCTTCTGTGGTTGATTTGTACATAGATATGACATGCTTCATGAGTATTTACTATCTAGGGTTAACTAGATCAAGGATTATGTTGTTGGCTGATGGCTAATTTGTAAAATGATACTGCTAGCGTCAGTTCTTTGTGCTCAATGTTTTACCATGATCTGTTTCCTATTTTTACTCTGTGCCCATCGGCTATTGACTACATTTTTTTCCAGTTTTTGTTTAGAATTACCTGATTTCAGCATAGAATAATTGAAATATCTTTCTATTTTTATGCTTTGTGTAATAGAAAGAAGGCAGGCTGAGGCCAACCGCATCAGAGAGAAGTATCCTGATAGAATCCCTGTAAGTTTCTATTCTTGTTAATGTAGTTTGCTTCCTGTTTATGATGGTTTTATTCTCATGAGGCTACTTTTATGTGATATAGGTCATTGTTGAGAAGGCTGAGAGGAGTGACATCCCAGACATTGACAAAAAAAAGTCAGTTTTGAACCATTTTCTATACTATTCAATGACATTTAATCTCTAATTGTTCAAGAAGTTTTTTGTACATTCAACCTTTTGTGCTTCAGAAAATAGCTTAAAGCAATTTATGTCATTGAGTTTGTCAGACATGTAATGCAAAACTGTTGGTTGGTGGTTTTGCTTCGTTATCCCTTCACCAATCATGTCTTTTATTCCTAGTGGTCCAGGGATTCAAATGTCCTAATCAAGAATTAGTTTTTGTTCTGCAAGTTGCCATTGGGAGTTGATTACTTAGTCCAATTGAGGATATTCTTTGCTTGTACCACCTTCTGATATTAATCATCTTCGCCATACTTATGTTAAAGTCTTGCATCTTTATATGGTCTGCTGTTTATGCTGCATTAAAATCACTGTTGCACCATATCATCTGCAATATGTCCTTGTTAAGTTGTGTGGTTTCTAATATGTAACTCCATACAGGTACCTTGTTCCTGCTGACCTTACGGTTGGACAATTCGTGTATGTTGTACGGAAGCGGATCAAGCTCAGTGCTGAGAAGGCAATCTTCATCTTTGTAAAGAACACTCTTCCACCAACAGGTTCGGACAAACGAATGCACTAGGAACAATCCTTACCACACCATCTTAAAAATCATAGTCATGTTGTCCCTAAACATGCTTGTCACATTGGTCCTGCAGCTGCTCTTATGTCTGCAATTTACGAGGAGAACAAGGATGAGGATGGCTTCCTCTACATGACCTACAGCGGCGAGAACACCTTTGGGCTGTTCTAAGTGGCGCAATCACCATTGGGCAATGCATCCTGTAAATAGACATCTCAAAAACCTGTGTATATAATCTTGTCTACCCTGTCGCAAGTCTTTGCGTTCCATTGTCAAAACCCCATACGATGCTCAATACATTTAAGTAACTGTCTGGTCCTGCTACAGAAGTTCCATTACTTCAATGTTCGTACTGTTCTAACAAAGTGAAATCCAGACTTCAATTGTTCTGTTGTGTTAATGCCTGGCCCTACCGACAACGCTGACGGAGAATGCCACCGGCACGGGGACCTTTTGTCGCCGGAGCCGTTTGGTGGCCTTGGTTCGCTGGCGGGTTGGAGAACCTGGACTGGAGGCTGTTTCATTCTGATGCCAGGATGAAGTCAAGCCTGTGCAGCAGTAGGACCTGTTTCTTGTGGTGCTATTGGCGTCGGTATCACTGGTGTTTCACCTGCACAGGGAGCAGGGACCAGTGTGTGCAGCAGTAGCGCTCACTATACATGGAATCTCTGATCTTATGTTTTAACTGCATTCCGATTGCAAAAAAATTTGAAGATGAGATCAGTGCGTTTCATTTTGGCTGATCTTTGGACCTGGAGCACAGTTGTAGCGACTATTTGCAGCAGAGTTTTGTGTATACTCGCTGCATTGGATTCTGCGGAGGGCTATAGAGAAGACGTCCATCATGCAGGATTTGCCAATGTAATAATATACTCTACCTGCAGCTAACTAAGCAAAAATCCCTGTCACTTGGGATTACACCATACTCAGGGAACATCACATGACAGAAGTAACCAAAGTTCAAAATATACGAACGATTAAAGCTGTGACATAACATGAACTGAAACTGATTTCGTTCATCTGCATTACAGTGTGAACCAGAGCTGCAGTAGCATGCATGCACGGCTATCACCTAAATACAGTTAGCATTAAACATTCTTGTATACTCACACTTGAAGAAACAGTCCCAAGTAAAAAACACATGCATACTGGGCCAATGTAGCACACTAACACCATATATACTACCATAGCAGTGGTACTACTGCAGCTCCATGACATGATGCACTCATTTTAAAAGGGGAGGAGGCCAGGCAGGCAGCGCTGCACACAGAGAGGAGAGGAGGCAAACATCCCATGCTGTGCCTGCAGGCTGTAAATGCAGTGCATTTAAATCACACAAGCATACACACTGTATGAACACTGCTGACTGCTCTCTCTCTCTCTCTCGACGGCTAGTGATTCCTCTCCTCTACATGTCTCTCACTCGAGGCATCTCATATCACCCTGCTCTCTCTCCCTCTCCTTGAATGTTGCCAATAAATATTCCAACCCCTCTTTGTTTGGTTGTTGGCCCATTCACTCCATCGCCTTGCACTGCATTTGCCTTCTAGTACTCCTATATGTTATAGGTCTCTCTCTCTCTCTCTCCAACTGTCTCCAAGAGGTGCCTATTAAAGAAGCCTATGCTTCCCTCAGTCCTGCTCTCTCTCCTTTCATCTCCTCCTGCATGATGCAAGAGTTTAATTTGTTCTTTGTGTCCATGTTCATGGGTCCTGTAATATTGTATCCCTTAAGCTTATGTGTGTGTGTGCGCGCGTTTTGTTCTGTCTTGTGTTGTTTCCAGTGTTAATTGCAGTGGTTGCAGTAATACCAAGGTGGTCAATTAGTCCTTGTGGTGACAGGATATTGGTGCGGTTCAATCAGAAAGCTTGCGCTCCGGAGGCGAGGGGCTCCACTCTTTGATTGAGCCGTGCCAATATCATGTTGCATCGCGAGTGTGAGATCGAATGCTTATGGTTGTTCTTGTCACGTAGATCTTGCCTTGCTTTTGTACTAATCGTCTTTTGAAGTTTATTACTATCTGTAGTAATACAAATGTCGACTGATTAAGAGTTAGCTGAATATGTATGTATACAGGGAGGCCAATGTCATTTCATTTCGGAGTTTCATTTGCTACACATCGATATGCTGATTAGGAAGCTTGAAATTTTATATTAGCCCGCCTAGCTACTTTCTTCTTCTGAAGATAACTAATGCTGTTCTTGATATCATGACTAGAAGTGGCATCCATGCATATAAATGTTTTCTGAACTTACAAGTTCTGCATTTGCATAAGAATGAATCCAGTCAATCCGCAGAATGATATGGGCCTTTAAGTCTGCATCTCGTCAGTTCGTTAGTTTTGCACTACTAGATTTTATACCCTTTACGATGTGGGATCTGCAAAAGTATATCTCATTAGATTCTAAGCTGAATATATGATGGTGCATAATACAATATCTGCATTGAATATTAACTTTAGAACAATTGATGCTATCCATTCATCTATCTAAGTTCATATTGAAAAACAGATGGTTTTACTACCTGCATGAGAATTATGACACTAAGAACTAAGTTGCTTCATGCCTGCCCTTTTCATCTGAAACTTTGCTTGCAATATGCAATGGAGTTACTATTCATATAAAGCAGGGAGAAGAGTGCCAAAAAGAATCCAAGTCAAGATCTGAAACTTTGCTGGCTACAGAAAACGGCTCGTGAGGTGCGACACTATGCCGCCTGTCCAAAGCAGAAGAATTGTAGTAGAGAGTAGAGACAAACGAATGGTCTCAATGCCGTGCCTGAAAACTCAAGAAAAAGCTGATCATAAGTGTTCATGCGGGGACCAACTGATGGACATTCCAAAGCTTTGTGTGCGATTATGATCCTCTCTTGATAGGGGGATTGCAGTTTTCAGGGAGAGCATATGCAAAAGGACAACTGGGATAAGCTCTCCTGTTCCTCCTTTTCCTGGCCTCCATTTTGATGCTAGTGTAGTAACGTGCAATGCTAATCTTGGTTCATGATTGTTATGTTTGTTTTTCCCTGTCAAATCTTGCAGTAAAATTGCCGTTTGTATGTTTGCACATTGTGTGTGTGTGTACACGGGTGTAAAATTTGTTTTCTTTGACAATTGGAGAAAGTTCTCATGTCTCTTCTTTTCCTGATCTTTCATTTGTGAAATGTACTACTATACCAGCTCTGATCTTGTAATGATGTGCACTCCAATCCTTGGCTCATGAGGTGCTAGCTTATCGCTGCTAAATTCTGCGGTAAAATTTTTATTACCTATATGTGAATATTTCCTTTTTGGGGACCAAGGAGGATGTGATGGTCAAGAGTATCTGTAAGATAAGTACAGGGACACTGGTCTGGTCCTTCGTGATCATGGAATGATACAGAATCTTGCAGAAAACTTGAGCCAACAAAAACAACAGTACAATGATATGACCAAATCATTTACGTTACTGTAATACCTTTGTTGTTTGTTTGATTTACAGATATCATCACACATTCACACCGGGAGGTTATCGAGATAACCGACAGCGATTAGAGCGCAACTGTTCCCTCTGAAGAATCCACAGTGACAATCAGGACAGGACAGGAGAGGTCATATGCAAAGCTCTGCATCAGGTATGAAAGCCAAAACCTGAAGAATCAAAAGCTCGCAAGTTTTTCTGTGTGAAATGCAAAGAACAGTTTCATCATGCCTGCATGAGAGGACTTTTGGTGGTTGTCAGGTATCCGACAACGGGTTCAAGTGCGAGGAACTGTTCGCTCCGACGAAGGACAGCAAGGCTCCAACTGGGGCAGCAGCAGCATCATCATACAACTTTGTGCATGAACAAAACAAGCTGCCAGATATCGGTTCGATAGCTAGCGCGAGGCGTTGTCGTCAACCGTCATCTCAGCTTCGCCACGGAATCAACGTGATCGAACAGAACCTGCCATGTGAAGGACGGTGTGAGCACTGATTCATATCCTAATCTACTATGATTTAGTGAGATCTGATATAAGGAAAGTTAAATGAATTATAATAGGATTAGGGCTCGTACTTCTCTTTAGAGTAGGATTTCTACTTCACTAAGGAAGACTAGAAAATCTATATAAACTCGTAAGGGGTGGCCTTAAAGACCCAAGAAACAAACTAAGAATATAAACTCATAAGGGGTGGCCTTAAGGACCCAAGAAACAAACTAAGCAAGAGAAACTAATTTAAAGTAGAGAGCATGAGAGGATTAGAAGAGACTAGGCTATTCTTTACCACTGGTCAGGGCGGTGCTGACATCCATCCCAGTGTACAGCTTCATGGCCCTTGATCCTCCTATTGCGGTTATCAAAAAAATTGACAAAAAGATGAGAGCTTTTCTTTGGAAAGGTACACAAAACGTGGCGGGAGGGCACTGCCTAGTAGCTTGGCCATCTGTTTGTAGACCCCTCCAGTACAGAGGACTGGGCATACACAATCTGCATGTTCTAGGTAAGGCTCTCCGCCTACGCTGGCTTTGGCTACAAAGGACATGGCAGACAAGACCCTGGAAGGGCCTTCAAGCGGAAGCGGGACGTGTTGAGGAGGAGATGTTCAGTGCATTGCTCCTAGTGCAGCTTGGCAACAGTCGCAACACCTTGTTTTGGTCGAACCGTTGGCTTAACGGGTGTAGCATCCCCGTCCTCTTCCCTCGCCTGACCAAGGCGGTCTCCCCGCGTCTGCGAAGGACTAGATCGGTCGCTCAAGCACTACACAAATGCCAATTGGATCTCGGACATTAGGGAGCCTGATGCTCGCTGCGTTGGCGAGATCCTTCGTCTTCGGGGAACATTGCAGAGTTTTAACCTCAACGAGAGCCAACAAGACAAGGTTATGTGGCGCTGGGAAGCCTCTGGGCACTACTCCGCCAGGTCGGTCTATAATGCTTTTTTCTTAGGCTCGAGCAGGTTTCCCTGTGCGGAGGCTATCTGGCAGGCGCGGGCTCCTCTAAAGTGCAAATTTTTCGTGTGGTTAGCACCATTGTCGTTGCTGGACGACAGTTCGTCTTCAACGTCGTGGGCTTCAAAACCATGGCGCTTGTGTTTTCTGCGGGCACTCCCAAGAGACCATCGACCACCTTCTCGTTGGGTGTGCTATTACTTCTCAGGTCTGTGCACACTTCCTTTCACGCATGGGGTTGTCGGGAGCTGTCCCGATTGGGCAGCCCTCTTTCCATGACCATTGGATTTCCGCTCGGGGTGCTCTCTCTCCACAAGTAAGGAAGGACCTGGACTCCTTTTATCATCCTAATTTCTTGGATGCTCTGGAAGGAGCGCAACAGCAGAGTTTTTAATAATGAGGCGAGTCCCCTGCACCTTCTGGTTCAGCGGATCCACGACAAGCATCTTCATTGGCGTATGGCAGAAGCTAGCGGTCAGGAGGCGCTTTCTACCGGGAGCAATTCCACTTAAGCCGTGTGCTGCGGTCATCTTTTTTGTTTGTTTGTTTGTTGTTGCCTTCTGTTTCGTTCTTTAGTTTGTTCGTCTAGGCTTGTTTTTGTTTTTGTTTTTATTCTTGTTTTGGTCTTGTCCTGTTGGTTTTGTCTGTCCGCTGGACTGGTTTTCTGTAGCCCGCTCTTCTCTTAATGGAATAACGTGCAAGGCTTTTACGCGTTCTTCAAAAGATTCTTGTATATGGTCCTAAGAGGTTTGAGATGGTGACAACCTCTTGTACTTTTTTTTATGTTGTGCTTAAAGAATTTACGGTCGGCGTTAAATTTTTCTCTCTCATTGTGGTTGCTTCGTCATCATTATTTTGGTTCTCTCTACGAGATTCACCTACTTCATTCTTGATACTGTGCATGCTCGTGTCGTATCTCACAAACTCTGTTCCGATCTAGGAGTTGCTTCTTTTGGATTAATCTACTGAGCTAAGGATCACAGAAAATGATCTTCATGTAAGTAAATTTCTGCTTTTCGTTATGGTAATTAGTAGCTTAAGATTCCTAGTTCTTATGAATTCAGTGTGAAGTGTGAAATTTTCACATATTAAAGCACATTTCTCAAAAGCATCTTGAGCTCTAATGAAGAAGCTACTAAACGTCATGCTAATATCATACTTATCTACTCAATTAACTACCAATGTTTGGAAACAATAACTTATTCTCGTGTCAGCTAATATCGTGTCGCAAAGTTTCAAATAATCAAATGTTTGTTACACACAATAAAAAAAGGTTTATATACATGTGTAAAAGATGCAGGATTTTAATAATTACCACGTGATAGTTCTAGTGCAACCGTGCAATTTCCTCAGTATGTGATTCTGATCCAACTCTCAAGCCGAGGAAGGCATTTCCAGTACTTGCTTTCAGGGACATATTTCTATCTCAAGATTTTCTGCCAATTAATTCCGCGTAATACAACGAGAGGAAATTTTCGCAGATCAGGTAATGTTAACGATAAATAAATTATAAAGATCGAGGCAGGATGAAAAGGAGGCCGACATTGCGATCCAGCAAAAAAAAATAAGAATCAGCAACAGACCAATAGTACATCACCCAAAGTTGTATAGTTATTCACAGGTGCAGCACGGAGCATATATTTCTTTCTTCTGTATTCCAGTGTGACATGGGAAAAGACTAAGCTTTTTATTTAGAACAAGAAGGCTAATAATTTCCAATGAACCTTCAACCGACTCATTCTTTTCTGTAAGACCATAACTATTGGAATCTCACAGCTACTGTAGTCTGCAGATGAGACATGGCAAATTCGTCAACCGACTCGTCGGTTAACAATTCTGCATCGACCATGAATATGCAGGTTTGGGGATTCATTTCCCCTGTCAGATCGTCAAAAACTAAAAATGACCGGGTAATGGTTCCATTGAAGTACGGTAGATTATCCATATTTTCTTAAGGGCATCTCTGATAGTGCCATATTAGCCGTCGGTTAGCACATCCATATCAGCAAAATTCTAGATGGAAGAGAGAGAAGTCATCTCTTCCTCAAACAACCATCTCTACATACGAACCAAGACAAAGCAACATATGCATGCGAGAGATGGGTGAAGGAGTGGGAATATTATAAGTTTGACATGAATGTTAGAGACAGTTTATTAGAGATGTTGTCTCTAAATCTATCTTTCGGTGACGTAGAGTTGATATAGTAAAATTAAAGACGACACTATTGGAAATGCCCTAACACGTTAAGCTTTTTAGAGAATTTATTGGTGCAATAAACTCAACGAATTACAAACGTCTAACGAGAAATTTCGAACATGCAAACAACAGTCTAATACGGCAGCAGTTTAGTTTTCAAGCAAACAACATCCAAGTGACACTTGGTGCCATTTGAACTGGCAATAGAGCAGTGAATTCATCTGGTTTAGGGGTGGGAGTGGACCGATGCGGTCCGACCCGAACCTGTCCCGTGTGACCCATAGCTTCAAAAATGATTCATGGATCGACTCTTTTTATTGTGCCACTGTGGCTCCATGATCCATTGGGTCGTAAAGGTCGATCCAATTCTTAAAGGAGTTGTTACAGGCTAGTTATAGCTTACTGAACAAAGCAACAAGAAGTTACATAGCAAGATGTTACATGAGCGTTGGGCACCTTGCTAGCACGTACTACATACGTTTGAAGTTTTGAATAGAGCAGCTAGATGCATTAACATTTTGCACACTGGATGAGATAAAAAAAAAATCACCATATGCAATCATCACAGGTCTTGTAATCAGAAAATCAAGGTATGAATCATGTGATCTAGAAAACCTTGAATCCACTATCAAAAGATAAAAACTTATCAGTCCAAAAACAAAGAAGCAACTACAGCGACTGAAGAGAAAGTTGAAACCGAAATAATTGTCCTATAAGAAGCAACTACAGTAAAGAACTGAAGAAAGTTTTCACGAGGCGTTGCCGCCTCGGGGACTCAAGGTAGAGTGGCGGCGCTGCAGCGCTGTGCGTCTCAGTCTCTCGGATAGTAGTAGTCGGGGTGGGGATGGGAGGGGTTTGATCGATTGAACGGTTAGGGATCAATCCACTTGATCCAATGGAGCAAATGGATTTTAGATCTTTTGCCCGTATTATCTTTTGGATCGCACAATTACCCCTTTGTTGATGAATTTTCTGGATCGGTTCGGTCACCCATTAGGCCAGCCTGAACCACACCCACCCCTAATGGCCTAATCTGGTTCATTGCATGCGACAAATGGGTCCAAAAGGTGCAATGCCAATATTTTATACCATCTACAATTAAACATAGGCTGCGCAATGCTAATATTTATAGGAGGGGGAACAAGAGCAGGTCCAGTGGCATCTTGCATAAGGCATAATGGCCAGCAGCTAACTGTTTCCTCCGAAATTCCACAATGTTTGGAAAATTTCACAGCGAACAATTCAATTCCTGTAGAAATCTTTATGAATTACCACACTGCAATCGGGTCCTAAACTTATTTGAGTCGGGATCGCACAAGCCATACAAAACATAGTCAAAGAAAGCTCATCAAGCATTGTGTGCAGCAAATGCACAAACAGATAGCAGGCAATCAGAATTCAGAACAGACCACGAAACACCACTCAACTGCGCAAACTGATCCATCTCAGTAGTCATATTGCTACAGGTAGCATTAGCAATGCATAGCAGATACAGAACCAATCCCAAACCAAAACTAGGAAAAGCACAACCTCTGTAGACGTATTTATTTCTGTTCATTTTGCTGAAACCGCTTTTTATTACATAGCAGACCGGAGTTACTACATAAGGTTTGCCTCCTAGCGCAGCATCTGGGCCTTCTGATCTTCAGTGGGGTTCCTTGAGGAAGTCGGCGTGATCAACCAAAACCTACAATGTGAAGAATATCATTAGTCACATCTTTGTGGTTACAATGATATTCCGATGCGGTTCAACTCCATATACCAACTTTAGGAAATTATTTTTAGGAAAAAATATATAAATGTAACTGATTAAAAATACGTCAGATTGCCTGTTCGGTATGGCATCAATGCTGCACCACAAGTTGAGTTCTAAATTTTCATCTTATTTTACACCTTTTCAATCGTTACGGAAGAGCGCTGGCTACCATTTCTATTACAACAGATGGATCTTGTGCTCTGCCAATCAAGTTCGTGATGACAACTTTACATTCCAGAGAATGTAGATAGACAAGGAGAAAAGAGACATATGTCAGAACTATAGCTTTTAGGCTCCCAATATATACCTCTTCAAGAGGATTCTATTTTACAAGGGCCAATCCTATCAAGAGTAGACTTGAAACTATGGATAAACTGGCAATGCCTAATTTCTAAAAAGGAACTAGGAAATGTTTACATTATAATATGTGACTTTGAATAAGCCAAATGATTTATTTTCCTTTTTGGCTTTGCATCTACACTAAACATTATGCTTTCTCCAAGCCAAGCAGTTTGATTTCCCATTTGACCAGGTTTACTTCAGCATTAACTGCCAGTATTTCTAGATTTAAAGAAAGCAGTCTCTCAGATTCATTATGTGTTTTCTCGGAATTTTCAAAAAGAAAATAATTATTTTCGGACTTAATTAATTATTTCAGAAAAGAAAAAAAAAACTCTACAAATTTCTCTAACCCGGCCCGCTTCAGCCGGTCCGCCAATCAGCCTCCTGCGCCCGAAACCGCCGCATTAATTCCGGCGAGTAATTCCAACCATTCCGTAGCTCCTCTTCCCCTATAAATTAAACCACAAATTCCCCATTTCATACCACACAAAGCCCTCTCGGTTTGGCGAATCCCTCCGGAGCACCCTCAAAGAGCCCTTCTTCCCCAACTCAGGTGAAGCCTTGGCGAGCTCATTTTTTACTAGAGCATCTTCGAGCCATCCTCTACAACATGTTTATTCAGTTTCGACTGGAGTTCACTGGAGCAGTGTTGGTCACCTTTTCTTTTATAAGTCTGACGCCAACTCCATCGAGCCCCATCTCTTCATCTGTTAGGTATTTTCACGAGCCCTTTACCTACATGTTCCTCTCAACATTATCTACCTTTCTATTCAAACGAGTTTTGATTTCCTCAACGAGTTGCCACCGCCAAAAGTTACCACCGTCGGTTCGCTATCGCCCGTGCCACCAAAGCAGCCGCGGCTAGTGCCGCAGTCGTGTCCCTCCGCCTGCGCCGCCGCCACCTGGAGGATCGCCGAGACCCCGCCGTTCCATTTTCGCCATCGCCCCGCCTCCCGTCGTGCCGTTTGTTGTCTAGTGCCATCGGCTACCTTATCTGTTTCCTTTTTATCTCTCTCTTTTTCCATAATTTTCATTTCTAACAAACTTCCGGAAGCTCGTTCTCCTTCATCCGAGCTCCGATTGATCCCATTTTTCTTCCTAAATTCATTTAAAATCGAACTCTCTCTTCCGGTACTAGTTTTGTTAATTTTAGATTTATTTGTATCCCGTTCGTTTTCTCTCTCGTCTAGAGAACGATTACCAAGGAGCGAGCAAGATTTGAAAATCAGAATGTGGTAGCTGAGCAAAGCCAAGGTAAGTCGTAACCTTTGATCATGTTGTATTGTGTTTGCAAAAGTATATGGTTTTATATCAACATGCATGCTACTTTTATATCAACTGTTTTCTGGGAGTAGCTATTTACCAACTTGTCATTATGCCAAATTGATTCTTGAATGCTAAATATCCATTGCCACCATAGGTTGAATTATTATTAATTGAACATATTTGTACTACCAACATGGGTTGACGTAGATATGTTTATTCATGCTTAGTTATACGATGGGCTCATATTCACATGATCAATTATGTTAACTTGACTTAATGATATATGGATTGTGGTGCGACGCCACTGTTAGTAGTACAAATATGTTCAACTAATAATAACCCTACCTATGGTGACAATGGATACATAATATTCAAGATAATCAATGTGACATAATGACAAATAGGTACATAGCTCCTCTCATAAAATAGTTAATATAAAAGTAGCATAAGTGTTGATATAAAATAATATACTTTTACAAACATAGTACAACATGATCAAATGTTACAACTTCCTTAGCCTTGGTCAGTAACCACACTCTGATCTTCAAATTCTACTCCCGCTTCTTGGAAATCGTTGTTGAGACGAGAGAAAACGAATGAGACACAAATAAATTCAATAGAAATTCAAATAAAATCCAAAATTAACAAAACCAATACTGGATGAGAGAACTCAATTTTAAATGAATTTAGGAAGAAAAATGAGATCAAGCTCGGATGAAGAAAAACGAGCTTCCGGAAGTTCATCGAAAATGAAAATTATGGGAAAAAAGAGAAAGAAAAAGAATATTCCATGGGATTTATTTACTCTAAATAATAGAGCTGACAAGTGGGGTCCACATGGAAGAGAGAGATAAAAAGAAAACAGAGAAGACATAGAGGAGGTGGCCGCCAATGGCGAATGGCGGCGCAGGGATAAGACCTTCCTTTATGGAATATCCTTGGTCATTTGAGCCAGTAACTGCCAATTGCTTCAGCAGTTCTTGAGCATGACTATCCACTTCATAAGAATTGACGACCTCTTGAATCCAGACTGGTTGTGCCAAAGAGACTGACTGAATGTGATAAAGATGGCCCACTTGACAGGCATCTGCCACTTTGTTATTTTCTCCTTTTTGAAACTGAAACTTGTATTGTAACTCAATCAACTTAGTCATTGCCTTTTTTTTGTAACTCAGAATGTAATATCTGATCTTCCAAGATGCAGAGGCTTTTGTGATCTGTTTTAATGATGAAAGGTCCCCTTTGTAAGTATTGTCTCCACTTGTCTATTGCCATTATGATTGCTAGAAACTCCTTGTCATATATGGATAGTTTCTGATTATGCAAATCAAGAGCCTTACTGTAAAAGGCCACGGGATGTCCCTGTTGACTCAGGACTGCTCCTATACCTATGTCACATGCATCAGTCTCGACAGTGAATGGTTTGTGAAAATCTGGTAAGGACAGTACCGGAGTGTGGATCATTGCTTCTTTGAGTTGATCAAAGGCTGCTTGTGCTCTATCATTCCACTGGAAGCCCTTTTCTGTAATAAAACAGTTAAGGGTTTGGCAATAATGCCATAGTGCTTGACAAACTTTCTGTAATACTCTGTTAGTCCAAGAAACCCTCTTAACTCAGTTACATTAACTGGTGCAGGCCATTGCACCATTGCTTTAGTCTTTGATGCATCAGTAGCTACTCCCTGATCAGAGATAATATGCCCCAAGTATTCTAACCTCCTTTGAGCAAAACTGCATTTGCTTCTTTACCTGGGCCAGGCCCAACAACAACACTAAACACTTAACCAATACTAACGCGTAACTGAGACAAGAAGGCTCTACTGAATACCACTTCAACCTAACGACCCCGAGTCTTCAGTCTTGACAGCTTCGTCCTCCAGTCACCACTTCTTCAGTCCTGAGTCCTGACAGCACTCCTGCGCGATCCCGAACAGCGCCACAAACCTCTCCTCCTCCCCCTCGATCATCGTCGTCATCCTCGGCGCCGCGCCCCTGCGAACCAACTGAACCAAACGAAATCATCACGCCGATCTCGGGACCCCTCAGACCACCACCATCACTCCAAAAAAAAAAACAAATATCCCCACTAGGGTTAGGGCTCCCGCGCGAGAGCTGTTTGCTTACTCGGCGTCGGCGAAGGCGGCGGCTGACTCCATCACGGCGGCCGGCGGCGGCGTCCTCGGGAAACTCGCTTCGAGTTTGCCGCGCCGCGCGCGCACGGAGGACGCAACGGGAGAGGAGGGGTTTGGCTTGGTCTGGCTGGGTTTAACCGTTCAGGCGATCGGGGTGGGGAAAGCGAAGCGAGGGGTTTTATAATCCGATTTGGGCTTGGACTCAGGTTTGATCTCGCGGACACGTACAGCTTCGTTGGCCGTAGGGCCGAGTCGGGCAGAGATAAATGGGCCTACCCAAGAAAACCGAATAGCCCACACGGAAAAGAACAGCTTTGTCGGCCGTGGGCCCGCATCGGTAGAGATAAATGGGCCTTCCAAAGAGAGACCAATAGCCCATGCTTGCGCTTTGGAAAAGACCCCACTCCTAATCTTGTCGAGAAGGGCAGGGGAAGAGAGAGAGAGAGAGAGAGAGAGGGGTTTAAGGAAGGAGAGGTTCTCCTCCTCTGCTTGCTCCTGCTGCTGGCAGCCGATAAGGCTACTGCCGCCGCTGCTGCTGCTCCACTTCGATCGCGCCGCCAATGGAGGTGGCGATTGGGACGGTTGGGTCGCGGTCCCCGCTCTCCTTCTCCTCCAGCCTCTGGTAACCCACGTCCTCCTCTCTTCGTTCCTCGTCTCTCGGTCTGCTCCCGCGATTCCATTTGCGTTGCGCGTTTGTGAGCGGGGGGAGAGCTGGTGTGGCTGTCTTGCCGAGAACTGCCCGGGAGCGCTTTAATTATTGCGGTAGTGTGCTGTTTTTCCTCTGTGATTTGCGGTTTTCCCGGATGTAAGGCTGGTCGGTTCTTGCTTCTCTCCTCGTCTCCTGTCGATTAAACGCCATTTTGAGTTTTGTTTGTGGGGGCTAATTCGGAGGGGTCTCGAAATCGCGGTTGGTTTGGAGGGATTTCTTGTGCTTGTGTGCGAATCCGTTGTTAATTGGACTTGTACTGTCGTTAACTCGTAGAGTTCGTTCCAAATGCGTGAGTAACTTGCGGTAATTTTTTTTTTGATTTTTTAGCTCGGGGGATGGTTAGTGAGCTCTGGTCATTGATGTACAGTGATAATCTATGCTGCAATTTGCTTGTGCAGTTTTGCATAGAGGTCAATTTCGTCAAGCTTGACGCTTCTCAAAGTGGCAATTCTTTTTATTATTATTTAAAAAAATCATGGAAGTGCCAGTTCTTGAGTCATGATATCTGATGATGTCGTATGCATTGCGTAAAAGTATGAGAATGTCACTACCTGCGGTTGCAAGTTGCCATTATACATGCATTAGAGAATCTCATGTTATATCTACTTACGTCTGCTTAGACCTCTTTGCATCTGATGTATTGCAGTTTTCTTTTTCATGTCTTGATAGTTGTTTCCTTGTTTGACTTTGTTCAAAACATGTTTTATGGTCTCAGCAATGCAAAAGTATCCTGTGGTTTACCTATCTCCAATGTGAAGATCAAGAGCAATCGAAGGCTTGAGGTGGTTTGCCGTGGAATGTTGGAAACCAGAAAGTTTATGCAGAAGAGGAAGAAAGAGGAGGTCTTCAAGGATGCTGCTGATGAGGCCGAGCAGAAGAATTGGAGGAGAATGATGACCGAAATAGAGGAGTTAGGATCGGCTGTGTCCATTCTGAAGACTCAGCGAAGCAAGAAAGAGCCGCTGCCAAGGGATGCTGTTCTTGGGACTATTGTGCGGTTCAAACAGTTAAAGAAATGGAATCTGGTTAGCGAGGTATATTCACTTACAACATATTAACCAGTCTGAAACTGTTCTGGTGACTAAGCAGCTAGCTGCTGTTCTTTAATCCACAAAATAATATGCTTTCATGAATCCTGAAATATTTGAATTTCTACACCTTTTTTTTTTTCAGATTCTCGAATGGCTTCGAACACAACATTGGTGGGACTTCAGTGAGATGGACTTTTTGATGCTTGTCACGGCTTATGGAAAGTTGGGGGATTTTAGCAGGGCGGAAAGGGTCCTAAAGTACATGGGCAAGAAAGGTTACCAGCCAAGTGTGATATCTCAGACTGCTCTGATGGAAGCATATGGAAAAGCCAAGCAGTACCGTAAGGCCGAAGCAGTATTTCGTAGGATGCAAACATCAGGCCCTGAACCATCACCTATTACATATCAAATCATTTTAAAATCTTTTGTTGAGGTGAGCATATACTTTACCTCTCACATTTCATCTGTACTCTAGTGATTTAGCCACTGAAAATAGATGAGAAACTAGTCCCTTTTTTTGCGAGGAAGATGAGAAACTAGTCCCATATTTAATCTTTACTCTTTTGCCAAATCCAACGGTAACAAGTCAGTCTACTACTTTGATTCAGCATATACATATTCTGCAATTCTAATGTCCTTTTGCACTGTAAATATTTACAAATTTGAGAATTCTTTTTGGTAATAACGAATTTGTAGAATTAGCCATACGGATTCAAAGCACTGTTGGCATAATAATGTCGTGTTTCTAACTTTGATCTTTCAGTTGAAGCCTTTGCATAATAATGTTGTGTTCAAACTTCCCATGCATAGTACTGTTGGCATTCACATTTACTTGCATGCTTGACTTGTCTTGCAAAAATTCCATGGGTCATTGGTGCCGTTTTATGTAGAGCTCTCAATCTTACATTGTATTGAGGTTGACAGGAAGCTTCCAAATAAATGATTGCCAATCCTATAGAGAACTCAATTGCACATATGGCTAGACCATAAATGGCATTCGCTGCACAAGTCACTTGTGGCAAACTGGCATTGATCCTGTTATGAATAGCGCTTGTATTCAATATGAGGCCAATGGGCCAGTATATATACACAAGTACATGCGGTGAATATGCAAAGAACCCCTTATAACAATGGGGAATAACAAACTATACATATATATCTCTAACACCCCCCTCAAACTCATGGTGGATCAACAACACTGAGTTTGGAGAGGTAGAAACCGTCTTTGTCTTGCGATGCGGGCCTTCTTGAAGAAATCCGCTATCTGAAGTTCTGAAGGCACATACTGAAGAGCAATCACCTGGTCATGCACACAAGACCGCATGAAGGAAGCATCAACACCAATATGCTTGGTAAGCTCATGCTTCACAGGGTCTCGGGCAATATTGATAGCACCTGTACTATCGGACAAGAGAGGAGTCGGTGTAGTGACAGAAACACCAAAATTCTCAAGTAACCACCGTAGCCAAGTAATCTCTGCCAAGAGAGCCATAGCGCGCAACTCGACCTCTGCGCTCGAGCGGACACTGCGATCTGTTTCTTCGTCTTCCGAGCAATGAGAGAACCATCAAGAAAAACACGATGCGAGAGATAGACCGCGATCGGAGGATCGCCGCCCAAGTAGCATCCGAATAAGCTGAAGGCATGAACGAGTGGAGTCCGGAAAGAAAAGACGGCGAGAGATAGTCCCACGAAGGTATCGCAATACTCGAAGAAGGTGGTGTAGTGGACTGAGTGGGAGCGATCTGAATCGACTCGAATATGGATGGATAAGTGATATCCGGACGAGTAATGACAAGATAGACAAGACTCCCAACAAGATGACGATAGCGAGTCGGATCGAAAGAGGCTCGCCATCGAGGGTCGGAGGTGAACATTGAGCTCCATGGGAGTCTCAGCGATGCGTTGATCGATGAGAGAGCGCGATCAAGAAGATCTCGAATATACTTCTCTTGGGACATAAAGAAACCATCTAGAGTGGAAGTAACCTCAATCCCAAGGAAGTAACGAAGAGGACTAAGATCCGACATAAGAAATCGCTCACTAAGGCGAGCCTTGACAAAGGCAATGTACTCGAATCATCTCCGGTAATGATCATATCATCAACATACGGAGAATAAGAGTCCGACCACGAGGCGAAGTGTGGACAAAGAGCGCAGGATCATGATCACTAGGTGAAAAGCGGCGCGGTAAACCACGGAGGAGAAGCGCTCAAACCAAGCACGAGGGCTTGCTTAAGGCCATAAAGAGAACGACGAAGACGGCGGACCATGCCCTCGAGGAGCAGAATACCCGGTGGCGGAAGCATGTAGACCTCTCACGCAACTCGCCATTAAGAAAGGCATTCTTGACATCAAGTCGAAAGCAGACCGATGGCGAGCAGGCGCCACCGCAAGAAGAGTGCGGGCGGTGGTCATATGAGCCACAGGAGCAAAAGTCTCATCGTAGTCACGACCATGCTCCTGCTGGAAGCCACGAGCAACAAGACGCGCCTTATAGCGCTCAAGAGAGCCATCAGAGCGAGTCTTAATCTTATAGACCCACTTACACGTGATGGGGCGAGTGAGATGGAAAAAGAACAAGATCCCAAGTACCCGATGCGCTCGAGGCGACAATCTCCTCGGCCATAGCATGCCGCCACTCGGGATGAGTAACAACATCCCGATAGGAGACAGGCTCAAGAGTAGCCGCACGGAAAAACCAAAACGGGCAGGAGGCCGAATCGACTGGCGATCGCGGAGAGCGTAGCGAGGAGAAGATAACCCATCAGGGGAAGATGGATCATCGGAGAAGATGGCTCACCGGAAGATCCTCAATATGAGGTCGACGAGTGTAGATGAGTGTAGTGGGAGGAGCACGAGGAGCCGCAGGAGAGCGGCGGCGGCGGCAATGGAGAGGCCACGGGAGGAATATGTGGAGACTCGGTGGGGCGGGTGGATGAGGCAAGACGGATATAGGTGTATCGGAAAGGTAAAAGGACGAGACTCCACAGAGGAAGCCAAACCGAAGGAGAGGTAGGGCGTGGGTAGAAGGAGCGAGACTGCGTCGAAAGTCACATCCCGAAATCCGCGTCCGTCGACCAACAGGATCCCAAAGACCGATATCCTTTGTGCTCGACGCTGTATCCCGAAAGACACTCAACGGTGGCGATCGGTTTGGTGCGTTCTCGAGGTGAGAGAACATAGTAAACGCACCAAAGCAGGCGAAGGCGAGTAGTCACGAAGAAGACCACAAAGGCGCTCAACAGAATCGCACTCAAGAGCGAGAAGAGGTGGATGTTAACGAGATGGGTGGCGGTGGAAACGACCTCGGCCCAAAAGTGAGGTGGAATAGAGCGGCAATCATCGATTGCGAGCCGTCTCAAGGAGATGACGATGCTTGCGCTCGGCGACACCATTCGAGCATGAGCACCGGGACGGAGAAGCGGCGAGTACCACCTTTCGAAGGAAGGCTGCGCAGTAACGAGAGAGTACTCGCCAATGAGTCGATCTGAAAGACACAAATAGGGGTGGAGAAGCGTGTATGGACCATAGTGGCAAATTGTTTATAGATAGATAAGACCTCACTCACGAGAAGACATAAAATATATCCAAGTGTGGCGAGAAAAATCATCTATAAAAATGATATAATATCGATGACCCCTTTCAAAGCGAAGGGCCGGACCCCAAACATCCGAATGAACAAGATCAAAAGGACGCCGAGACACCGACTCACTATGAGGATAAGGAAGTCGAATCATTTACCTAACTTACGACCATGACAATCTAAAGACACATCTCCGAGACAGACCGAAAGACCACGGCGAACCAAAGGCGGCAGGCGAGATCCACACGATGACCAAGACGGTGATGCCACTTCTGGAAAGAGGTGGTAGGCGAAGTGGCGGCCGAGAGGCGGGGGCACAGGGTGGCGGCGGAAGGAAGGTGAAGCGGTCAAGCTCCCGAGACGCCGTGAGTCAAGGCGCCGAGGCCGAACCAACCGAGCTCCGTGCGGCGGTCCCGAACACAACAAGAGTCGAGTCGAGAATGACCCGACAACCAAGATCGATGTCGCCCGTGAAAGAAGGCGCATGGTAAGGCGAGGAACATAAGCAACGAAGGAACATGAAAAGATGAGTTGCTAAGAGGCCTCGACGAGAGACGAAAGAGATGTACCATCGCAGTAAGAACAGCGGGGAGAATCAAGGGTGTAATGAAAGACGAGTGGAAGGATTAGAGTCATGTGAAAAGATGCTCCGAATCAAGAATCCGAGGAGGTACCGATGTGTAGAGGTGGTTTCTCGGTGCAGAAGAGTCAATAGCGAGCTGCGCAGAACTCGCCGAGGAGAACTCGAGGCGGCAAGCGGCGTCGAAGTCTAGCTATCTCCCGCTCGGTGAGAGCTGCGCGAAGAAGTCGATCAGGCGTCGATGTAGAAGCACCGATGCGGTGCTAGTAGAAGAACGGCGAAAGATGCCGCGCTTCTTATAGCACTGGGACTCAATGTGGCCGACCTTATTGCGGTAGGAGCGGTGAGGCGACCACCGCCGGATGGAGCGCGCCACCACTGTGGCGGCCGGAGGAGAGGCGATGTCTTGGCGACGTGGGCGCCGGTGTAGCAGGTGGCGGCGGCGAGCACGGAGGAGTGGTAGAAGGCGGCGCCCACTCAGCGAGTCTCTCCGCACGTATCTCGATAAGAGCCTCCGAGAGTGACACGAGTGGCGTGCAAGGCTGAGCACGCGCCATTGCCGAACTTCGGGACGGCGAGTAAGGAACTCGTAGATCCGCTGAAACTCCGTGTCGACGCGTCTGACTAAACGACAGCGCGAGCGGCGGCGGCGGTCGCGAGAGAGTCCACCGACGCCGGACAACGAGCTCGGCGTAAAAGCATCAACGATAGCATCACCATGTCAAGAGAGTGCTCTGGCGGACCACGGACGGTAGAGAGCATCACCGGAGGGCTCGTAAGCGCCGACGAAGGTGAGTCCACATCCGAAAGCGATGGTAGTCCCACAACCTCGAAGAGAACCGAGGCCGGATCTCGGCGATGAGGCAGCAGCGGCGGCCGGCGTCGTCGTCGTACCACCGAGTGTAGGCGGTCGAGCGATCCTTGTAGAAGTCGAGAACCTCCGGTGGCGAGATAGCCTCATCATCGCAAGACGAGCGGTCTCGGCAGGCAGCCTTGTCGGTTGTTGGGGTAGCGCAATAGGCGTAAACTCGTCGGAGGTGTAGGGCAAGCGGGCGGTGACATCGCGAGAGGGCGCCCGAGACAAAGACCACGCATGTGGATGCGCATGTGAGACACGAAGTCGGTGTAATTAACACCATCGAAGATCACCGAACGAGAGGAGAAGCGGTACCCATTGGTAGGCGGCGCCGGGCGCGCGGCGACCAAACAACGAAGTCTAACGGCGCGCGCGGTTAAACGGCGTTTTCGGACTTGCTTGCTTACGGGCGCTCGGCCGCCCAGAGCAAAAACGCGCCTAGCGGCGGGGCCTAGGGCTTCTGGCGGCGCTGGCGAGGCTCGGTGGCGGCGGCGGCCTCGATGGCGGCAGGCGGAGAGGCGGCGGCGGCGGCGCCTAGCGGCGGCGGCGATGGAGAGGCCGGCGGCGGCGGCTCGTGGCGGCGATGGAGGCGGCGCCTAGCCTCCGTGGCGGCGACGCGGCGAGTCCGCGGCGATGGGCGAGTAGGCGCGAGGCCGAGCGGTCGGAGGCGGCGCGGCGGCGGGACAAGCGAAGCCCGGCGGCGGCGCTCGTGGCGGCGATGGAGAGCGGCACCTAGCCTCCGTGGCGGCGGACGCGGCGAGTCCCGCGGCGATGGACGAGGTGGAGGCGCGGAGGCCGAGGCGGTCAGAGGCGACGCCGGCGGTCGGGACAAGCGAAACGACGGCAAACCCGCCTAGGCGACGAGCGGCGGCCAGAGAAGACGCGGAGGCCGAGGCGGTCGGAGGCGACGCCGGCGGCCGGGACAAGCGAAGCGACGGCAAACCCTAGGTTCGCTCTGATACCATATTGTGAATAGCGCTTGTATTCAATATAAGGCCAATGGGCCAGTATATATACACAAGTACATACGGTGAATATGCAAAGAACCCATTATAACAATGGGGAATAACACACTATACAGATATATCTCTAACAGTTAGGTTCCTAAATGTAATACCTGTGACACACTAGTGCGAATGGATTTAGGACCAATTCATACCAATCTAATTAACACTTTTGGGCCAGCGAGGATAGAACACAAATGCTGGTGCAGTTGGGCTTTGGGTTTGGAGTGTAACGAGTGTTACAGTACAATTGATATGAAATATACCTACATGACTTCCTTGCTTTGTACACATATGGGGCTCGATCCCTATAATGGTTACTTTGCTATCAAGGAAATAGTATATGCATACTAAGCCTCTTGCTTATATAACCTCTCAAGACTTCAAATCATATATAGTCTTATTGAGCCCTTTATTTGTTAGTTATTAATCCTTCATATTCTGGCCATTCTCATAAGTACCTCTCCAGTCTGTTATGAGTCCCCATGATCTATCTCTTATTTAATTCCTTTGTAATTTAGCCTATACACTGATCAAATAATGTATCATGATTATAATAGTTCCCTGAACTCCTCTACCCTGATCCATAACAATGTGTTGGTGGTTGCTAACAGGGTGACAAATATAAGGAAGCCGAAGCTATATTCGAGGACCTTATTAATGAAAAAAGAGCTTCTTTTAAGCCAGACCAGAAGATGTTTCATATGATGATTTATATGTACAAGAAAGCTGGTGACTATGCCCAGGCTCGTAAGCTGTTTGCGCAGATGTCCGAGAGAGGAATCCCACTATCTACAGTCACTTTTAATAGTTTGATGTCATTTGAAACAGATTACAAGGAAGTTTCAAGTATTTATGATCAGGTACTTCCCCAGCTTAAGTGCACAGTGTGATGCTACACACTATTGAATATATATTTATTTCTTATTTTCCCTAAAAAGTGCCATAACTTTTAGATGCAAAGAGCCAGACTAAAACCAGATGTTGTGAGCTATTCCCTGCTCATCAAAGCTTATGGGAAAGCTAGGAGGGAAGAAGAAGCATTGGCGGTTTTTGAAGAGATGCTTGATGCTGGAGTCAGGTTCATTCTCCTTTCAATAGTTTCTTGTCTTGACACATTTAGAGCATTTATCATTGTGTTGGACTCTGTGTAATCACGAACCTTGTTTTTGTACAAATTAGTAAAAGCCGTGATGTTTAAGGCTTTAAGCTATGAGAACATGCTTTATCCATGTGAAGTTTCAGTTAACAGTTGTTAGATCCGGCCATACTTTTAGCACCATTTTTTTTTCTGAAAATTTGTTTGGTAGTAATTGAGTATGTGCCGCTCCTAAGCACATTGAAGACTTGTCATTTAGGCACGTACAAATGGATTCCATGCTGTTCATGTCGGGACATGTGATTGTGATCAAATATGGCCTTTCAAATCATAATAATAAGAGGGAAGTTAATTTGGAGGTTCTCTTTCATGAAAGCAAGTCAGTACTCTGTTGCATGCACAAGTTAAAAGCAATATGCTTAGTTTACCAAGTTTTCACTGAAGAATAGCTGCTTGAGATCAATGTTTACTGGTAAGAGGTATTATAAAGTATGCTATAGGTGATTAATTTTTGTGTTATTTTTCCAGGCCAACACGCAAATCATATAATATTTTGCTTGATGCATTTGCAATATCTGGATTGGTAGAAGAGGCTTATACAGTTTTCAAGGCCATGAGAAGGCACAGGTACAACTTCTATTATTCTACTTAAATTTCAGAAAGAAATTGTTTCTATTATTCTACTTAAATTTCAGAAAGAAATTGAACTGTGGGATTCTCACCTTATCACACTGTTTGCTTTTGCAGGGTTGAGCCTGATCTCTGCTCTTACACAACAATGCTCTTAGCTTATGTAAATGCTTCTGATATGGGTGGGGCTGAGAAATTCTTCCGTCGGATTAAAGAGGATGGTTTGAAGCCCAATGTTGTTGTTTATGGAACTCTGATGAAAGGCTACTCAAAGTTAAATAATGTTGAGAAAGTAATGAGAGTATATGAGAGAATGCGGTTGCAGGGTGTTGAACCGAACCAGACTATCTATACTACCATCATGGATGTACATGGCAGGAACTCAGATTTTGGAAATGCTGTCATTTGGTTCAAAGAAATGGAAGCTCGTGGATACCCGCCAGACAAGAAAGCAAAGAACATCCTACTTTCTCTTGCCAAAATACCTGAAGAACAACAAGAAGCGAATGAGTTGGCCGGGACCAGGAGTGGTGCAATTCAGCTGGAAGTAAAACCCAATGGAATGACGTCCAGTTTAGAGATGGATGGTGCTGATGAGTATGAAGGTGGACAAACTGATGCTGGACATCACCATTTGTTAGATGGCGTATGCGCAACAAGTGATCTAAATGGTAGAATCGGGGCTGGGAACAGTGGTTTTGGTGAGGATGACGACGACGACGACGATGATTACGAGGAAGAGGATGATGAAGAGTTCAATTTTGTTTCTTTCAAAGATAAGCGAGAACTAAATTTTGCGACTTGATGTTCTGAATCTTGGTGTATTTTTTCTTTTTACAAACTTATGATGGCATTTCCTGTACAAAGGATTTCATGATATTCTTGAAATGTCAACACAGCTGGTCTGAACGATGTTTCTGTCTAGCCTTGTCTGTTTGAAGGAAACGAGTTAAGGTAAAAGGCCAATGGTGGATACCTGTGACATAATTGCCGATGGTTTATCAGGCAAGTTCTGCTTATATTTCCGATTGATTGCAACAGCATCCAATACAGAGACACGCTGACCACCCCATCCAATCAATTTCACATGCTGAAACTTCCTACACAATTTGGGTGCCATGATAAGGAAATTTTGATTCGAAGCATTTTATCATTTTCCCTCTTTGGTCCAGAATTGGATATTGCCATATTGGTGGTTCCTTGAAGACCCGATAGGAGTTTTGTTAGGGCTCAGTTGTACTAACGTGATCACGTAAGTTCTGACATAAAGAAACTAGTGTAATGATTTACTCATTTCAGTGTCAGTAAGTGGGCATTCTTTGGTTGCACTCGAGTAATCACAGGGTTTATTACCTCTAATTAATTTGCCCAAAGGTATCATTTTTTTCTGAGGGACATATGATGCCACTGACTATTACTGATTGTTATAGGCATATGACAAACTAGCTCTCTTTGTGCATGGAAATTGAACTATGGCTGTTATTGGTTCCACCAGTCTGCATGCTGACCTTCTATATGATCATCCTGCTTTTTTATTTTGATATATTCTTGAAATTGAGATATACTGTTGCGATAACTATTCCCTGCTTACTCTGTACAGCAATCGTTAAAAGTCATAGTGAAAAGGAAACATCAGATCTAAAGATGAAATTCTATGATGACACAACTGGAATTTTCTGCCGTCCAATCTGGAGCTCCTCCCAGATTTTACATGTCAATTGGGAATAAAACTGCTAAGAAAAGCATATGTTGATGTGTTTCATCATCCAACAAGTGATAGCATGGTAAATTATCATATTGCCCTTGTATATGTTCCTGACATAATCTATAACATAAATTAATAGCTACAAAACTGATGATTGACCTGCATGCACCAAACCAAGTCAAAAAAATCTTGATTTTGTTTTATTTGCACTCAGTTTACTCAAATTATTGCTCAATACGTCTTTTAAGTTTTCTGTTCCCTCCGTAATGATAATTACATGCATATCCTGAATACACTCTGGTTTAACTCTTAACATTATTTCATGTTCCTCTTCCCCATGCTTATCTTGAATAAATTTTATGCAAACCTGAATAAATTTTATGCAAACCCGAAAAAATGTCTGTGAGTACATGTTTCTGGGAATTTTCCCATCTGATTCTCACATCACCTACTGAATCTTGTCCTCTTAGATCTTGCTAATCTGCTTGATAACAACATGCAGCACCCCTGCCCCTTCGATTCTGGTTGGGGCATGACCCGACCATCTCACTGTTTGCAGATCAAAATCTTGCTCCTCCTGCCACTTATAATCATTAATAGGAAAAAGAGGTAATACTGTCACGCATATGCTATCTTGTGCCACTGCAGCTTGGCCGGCGGTCTTGCTGTCGAACGTGTGTCGAGCCATTGACGGGCGCTGATGCCTGCCCATTGGTGACTCACCGGCTGGGAGCTGGCACAATGAACGGCACATCACGGGTGCTATTGGCAATTTGGCATTGAAAGCACTGTTTGGCGATCAATCACTGTACCATGTTGCTAAGTTTAAATGGTTTTCTTTTCCTTTCTTGTGACTCTTAAATGGCCTTCATTGAGAAATACTAAATCTTTAGGTTTTAATGTAGTATGGCCTTCATTGAGAAATACTAAATCTTTAGGTTTTAATGTAGTATTGTAAGTTTGTTTTCCTCATGCCATGGTTTTTTTCTCCCCCTCAATTGTAAGTTCGTCCATGGAATACACTACTGCAAACTCGATACAAACAATATATGCACATAAAAAATGAGCATGATCTACCTCAATTGGATTAGTGAATATTGGACTGAAAATTGGAGCATGATGTCCGTTAACTTGCAGCAAAGTGTCACGTAGGTCTGTTGACTTGAAATAAACTTTATAGATCAGCTTTGCCCTGTAATGGTTAACCCTAATCCCTGTATCATGCAGCTTCTTGATGATGCACAAAAGCCAAAACAACAGCCAGGAAAGCCCTTATCTTTTGAGGTACGTGTACACAAATGGACGTGGCAGCCTCTGCCACCAATGGATCGAAAGAGTTGTCTTTTTTTCTTGGTCAGATGATTTGTTCAAGGGACACAACATCACCACATCTCACAACCTGTCTTCGTCTGCTCATTCATGACCAAAACTCCAAAAGGTGTGAAGAAAACAGCCTCTCTCTGTCGCCATGCCGCTGCCCCCTCGCCATGAGGATACCTTGCAGCGCCATTCCCTCCCTGTCCTGCAAAATGATGTACACTTCCGTGTATATCTCTACTATATTGGAAATTCTGTCAAATAATATTGGAATAAACAGGAATGTGAGAGAGTTTCGCAATACACTACGTATGTTTTTGTCGTTTCCATGGATCGTATATATTTGGAGAAATTAGCGACGCGTCAGTTGTATTTTTGAATCTGATGTCTCACATAGCAAATTATATGTGGTTGGACATATTGAACAATACAAACGTGCCTATTTTCCTAATAATTCCTAAAGCATTGATGGTAGTTTGCAAAAAAAAAAAAAAAGAAGGAAAATTGAGATAAATAAATATGGTGTGATGTCCTGAAAGAAAGCAAAAGAAAAATAGAAACTAGGTTGCGGAGGCGTAGATGGTATGGGTCATTTCTGTACAACTTCGTCCTCATATTGCTAGTACTCATGTGTGACCTTTTGTTGACAAAATGCTAATAACTATCAAGCATGTTCTGTGCAAGAAATGTCTATTCTGTTTGCTAGTAACTTTCAGTTTGCATTGTTTTGGAGGGTATTTTTCTCTCTTTCTTCACTAGATATCTCCCCTTCCACTTTATAGAGGAAAATGTTTAGTTTGTTAAGAATGCAAAACAAATAATTTTTTGCGTTATTTCTTGAGCAATGAAAAAAATATTGAGAGGGATAAACTACCTGTTTGTGTCATATGACTGAGAAAAGCCTCCATAGAAACAAAGAGTAAATGAGTATGTCTATGCTTCCAACTGAATAGATCTCAAAATACTAGTGATTGCTAGTTGCCGGATTGTTTCATATGAGCTCTTCAATTCCTAATTTATTTTAGAACATAATTGGTTTTCGATTTTTTTAAAATAATCTATTTTTATTAAAAATTTCAAATTTATTCTTGCGACTTTTTTTTACAGGAAAATACTCCAGTCGCTTAATGGTTGGGCGACTAGCTCCAGTCGCCCAACGGTTGGGCTATAGGATGCAGTCGCCCAATCGTTGGGCGGCAATAAATGCGATCGCCAACAGTCGGCGACACCACGTCGTCGAACCGATGGCGATAGCCACAGCCATAAATTTGGCGGCGAGGGCTTTCTGTTGAATTTTTTTTTAATTTTTTTTAATGGATAGTTACAAAAATATATAGTCGCTAAAAAAATTACAAAAATATGGAACCTATCGCTAGTTAAGCGTCAATGGAGGTACCTGTCACCAGTTCAACTTGCGGCAGGTGGTTCAACTTGCGACAGGTGGTTCAACTGGCGACAAGTGAACTTGCGACAGATGGTTCAACTGGCGACAAGTGGTTCAACTGGCAACAATATCAGTGTGTATGAATTCGGAGGCAAATCGCAATATCACTTATCTTTCCGTTTACGAATCGTTCGTACCTCAAACGTTCTCGATGAATTATTCGAAAAATTAGCTGTAGTACAACAACATACTACGATGGCAAAGTGTTATTGCGAGTCTAACAGATTTGATACCGTTTAAATTTTATGAAAATCAAAAACTGGCTAAGTGGAACATGAAAAATAAAAAACTGGCTAGAGTGGAACATGAATATCTTTTTAAAATATGTTGTGTATTGTTGTACTAAGGTGAATTTTGTAAGTTTTTTTTAGGACGATTGCGGTTTTAATGATTCGTACGTACGAAGGCAACTGATATTACAATAAGAACACGACGTTTCATCGAACAGGGCAGGGGGTTACATGGCACGCAGGACAACCAACCGAGGACGATACACGTATGCCTTTAAGAAAATAGAAATACATGGGATATGTGGACGAATAAGGTAGAACTACTGAGTGGAACGTGGCCATTTACCCTTGCGGGCCAGCTCGGCGTTGTACTCCTCGCCTTGCACCTTAGCTCTCGCCGCGATGGCCCTCTTCCGCTCCCTCTCGGCCTCCCGTCGCCTCGCATGCTCATGCTCTTGCTCCTTGCGCTGCCTGTCCCGCCTAGCTTGCTCGGCATGCTCAGCTTTCAACTCTTTGAGCCGCCTTTCACGGGTCTCGATGTCCTCCCTAGCCCAGCTCTTCCGCGTTAGCAACGACCACATGTCGTGCGGGTGGATCTTATCGTCGATCCACTGCTGGAAGTCCCATAGGGGTGGCGGAGACTGCGGTGGGTAAAGAGAGTTCGTTACGCCGTTACCGGAAGAAAAATAGCATTGTACCATGAAATACGGTTTCATTACCGGATGCCTGTTGTTGTAGTCCACGACGTAGTTCGGGCAGCACCAATAGCGCTGCCCAATGGTCAACTCATCGGTTGATTTGACGCACTTACAAGCGTCCCGACACCAGCATAGGGGTGGCGCCACCCCTATCGGGGCCCCTTCCGGAGGGCGTTCCGCGGGCATTGGTAGGGGGTCGCGGCTCGACCTAGAATCATTGGACGTACTACGAGGCAGCTTCCTCACATCCACTAGTTCCGGAAAAGTTTGGTGTGTGAAGGGCTGCTGACTAGCGGCATGATGGCGAGCGGCTGTCTCATGGGGAGACACCCAGTCCTTCAAAAGTTTGTAGATTTTCTCCCATTCCTTCTCCTTGTCCATGTTTTCTACCTGGTGGTGCTGGTGTGGACTTGTTGGATGAGTTGCGCTGTATTTATAGCTAAAACGGACGTAGTCGTAGCCGGGCCTCTCGTCCAGAAAAAGCTGCCTCATCGGGTCGCATCATCTAGAAAAAGCTGGCTCGTCGTCGGGTCACATTGTCCAAAAAAAGCTGGATCATCGTCGGGTCACATCGTCCAGAAAAAGCTGCCTCGTCGTCGGGTCACATAGTCCAGAAAAAGCTACCTCGTCGTCAGGTCACATAGTCCAGAAAAAGCTGGATCGTCGTCGGGTCACATCGTCCAGAAAAAGCTGGCTCGTCGTCGGGTCACATCATCCAGAAAAGGCTGCCTCGTCGTCGGGTCACATAGTCCAGAAAAAGCTGCCTCGTCGGGTCGCATCGTCCGGAAAAAGCTATCTCGTCGGGTCACATCGTCGAGAAAAAGCTGGCTCGTCGGGTCACATCGTTGAGAAAAAGCTGGCTCGTCGGAGGAGCACGTCGAAACGATGATCCATATTGCCCATCACATGCACCGTGTGCGACTGGCCCTTCTCTGTCTTCGCCTGCATGTATACCGTAATCTTCGAGCAGTACGGTGTTTGAGGGTTGGTGGCATGCAGTGCGGCATTTGAATGCCTCTCCCTAAAATACCCGATTGTGCTGTGCAGAACACCTTCCACGATGGCGACGAGGGGCTAAGAACGAAGGCCCCTAAGAAACCAGTTGTACACCTCCGCAAGGTTAGTGGTCATTATGCCATACCTTGCCCCGTCGGTGTCGTGCAGCAATGACCACTTCTCCAATGGCACGGCCTCGATCCAGTGCGAGAAGCACTCGATGTTCCTCAAGTTCCTCCGCCTCGCTCCTGCAGGTTTAGACTCTGGTCCGAGGTTCCTCTCGTTCACGTGCTTCCTGCTGTGTTCATCCAGTAGTATCCATAAGGCGTCAAATTTGCGTTGCTGGTTCTGCATAGCCAGCCTATTGAATAGCTTCACCAACGGTTGCTTCGAGAACTTCTTGAAGAAGTTCGCCCCTAAGTGCCGAATGCACCATCTACTCCTCATATCCGACCAAGGGAACGGCTCGTCGAGGTCTTCTTGAAGTTTTCTTATGGCCTTCAGCATCCCGGCGTGGCGATCATGGATCACACACACACGGGGCGAGCTCCAACAACTCCCACCCTTAGATGTCGAAGGAACCACAACCAGCTGTCGTAATTCTCACATTCGACGAATGCGATGGCCAATAGCAGAATTTGATTGTTCCCGTCAACGCCTATGGCTGTAAGGATTTGCCCCTTGTATTTTCCAGTCAAAAATATCCCGTCAACTGAGATCACGGGCAGCATATGCCTAAAAGCCTCGATGCAGGGACCGAAGGCTAAGAATGCCCTTTGCAATATTAAAAAACCTCGCGGTTTTTTATATGGCATGTCCTTCTGGCAGTGCGCGTGCGGGTTTCTCTCCTGCAGCACCCCCAGCATACGAGGAAGGTTATCGTACGCCGCCTCAAAAGATCCAAACCGTCTTTCCAAAGCTTTTTGCTTCGCACGCCACGCCTTTGCGTAGTTGATCTTGTACTTGAATTTCTTATCGATAGCCACTATAATGTGCTTGGCCTCCACATCCTTCTTCTCTACTATCTCTCCATACATCAAATTGGCTACGAAGGTCGACGTTAGGTTACGATGTCCGGACAAAGCGATCTTGAGCATGCGGAGTGTGTCTCTACCTTGAGACAATCCGGTGAGTCTCATACTTGGTCTATGTGCGTGTACTCGCCAAGGACATCGGCTTGCTCGCACTTCACGATGTATCGCTCACGCTGGATTTGATGACCGGAATGTCATTGCATGGACATAGCCCACGGCTTAATGGCATCCCGCAAGGATGTCTTATCGACAAACATTGAGTGCAACCGAACCTCAGTAGCATGGTACTCCCACGGCAATTCGTGCTCGTCATGCGTAGTTACACCCTCAACGTCAAATCTATTCCATTCCTGGGGGATGGGAACTTCGTCCTCATCGGAACTATCCTCGTCATCCTCCTGTAGAGCTTCCTCTTCAGCCAAGGCCATCCGGTCATCGCTATCCATTTGAATACGTACTCCATATGCTCTCCTTCATCAGCCTGTCCTGTAGGCTCACCATGCGGTGACCGATCTTCCTCTTCTGTATGTACCGCGTCGGCCTCATCACAAGCAACATCCTCCGAACCCTTCGTAACGCCGCCCTCCACCTCCTCTTCTTCACCGACATGCTGAGCACCTGAGCTGCTCCCACCACCAGGATGATATCCGACGACGGGTCCCTGCAAAGCTTCTTTTGGGCATGGTTGCACAAGCACTACACACTCATATCCACGGCACCGACAGCCTTCTATAAAGCCCTTCCACACAGCCGTGCGCATCAGTGTTCTCAACTCCCATCTGATGTTCGTTGGAGACCGGCTCCAAAGCCCCTGTATGAAGACACTGCACACCTCAGGGTCCAAGGAGAAGCTACGGGTGAGCCAGTACATCACATCTGCGATTTGTGCATTCTCGCCGTCTGGGTATACCAGAGTGGCTTGAGAAAAACTACTCAAGTCAGCACCGCACGGACCTTCACGAATGGTGCCAACATCGTAATGCACTTTCAATGTAGTGGGTACAGGCATGACTTACTGTATACCTGCAAATATTTTCAATATTGCAACTAGTCAGATTGCAACGCACAACATCCAAGACGCCATTCATTCCCTAAGGCAGAGGCAACAATGAACGTGCAGTATAATATTCGGATTCAACCTAAAAACCGAGCTAGTCCATAGAATTCATTATCTGATTTTGACGCTAACTTGCAATCCGAAATGATACAAGTGCCGTTTCAGTCTTCTACAGAGCTAATTAACCTATACTAATTTGTTTCAGTTCTCTACTAATTTGTTCATACAACTAATTCATCGTCCTCATACGCTCGGTCACGCATTATTTATCCAATGATAGTCGGTCACGCATGCACCAACACAATTTCAATACTTCTCATAAACATCACTTATACTCTCCTACGGGCTATTTTGGTCTCTAACTAAAGTTTTCTATCGCTGCTACTTACATACAAATGAATAACATTTCAATTTTCTAATTTTTTCCACTAACTTTAATTTCCTACAGGTGTTACTTATACTACTATTTTTAACTACATAAACTATTTTTTTATCGCAACTATTTACATACAAATTAACTACATTTTGATTCCCTAATTTCTCCCGATTAAAATTTCGTACAAGTGCTACTTATACTACTATTTTTAACTACATAAACTATTTTTCTATCGTTAAACATACAAATTAACTACATTTTGATTTTCTATTTTTTTTTCTACCTAAAATCTCTAACAGAAACTACTTACACTACTATTTGAACTATATAAACTAGTTACTTACTAAAAAAATATACATTACAAAATTAAAATACTTACCACACAAACGAAATCTTCTTCTTCTTCCTCTCTCCCTCCCTCCTCCCTCTTTCTTTCTCTCTTTCTTTCCTCCCTCTCCCCCTCTTTCTTTCTTCTTCGCAATCGGCAGAGGCTCGGCCGGGGACCGCGCGCGGCCTTTTATAAAGCCCTCCAGTCGCCGAACCGTTGAGCGACTGGAAGCTGTCGCTCAACCGTTGCGCGATTGCAGTTATTGCCGCCCGACGGTTGGGCGATTGCAATTATTGCCGCCCGCCGGTTGGGCGACCGTAGCCTATCGCCCAACGGTAGGGCGACTGGATCCAGTCGCCCAACCCTTAGGCGACTCGAGTATTTTCCGGTAAAAAAAAAGGTCGCAAGAATAATTTTGAAATTTATTATAAGAAATAGATTATTTTAAAAAAATTCTTGGTTTTCTTTAGAAAAAATATAAAAATAATTTCCACAAGTATTCTTCTTTCAGTCTGTGTTTATTGAAAGGGGCATTAAGAATTATAATCCCATCTTTTTCTAGCTGGTACACTTGCACGGTTAGAACAGTACACTCGGCATAACATCAATATGCACGACCAAAACAGTACACATGACATAATTACATAGCTCCTGAATTACATAGTTTGCCAAAAAAAAGAAGGAAAAAAAGCGGAAAATTGAGATAAATAAATATGGTGTGATGTCCCGAAAGAAAGCAAAAGAAAAATAGGAGCTAGCTTGCCTGGCGTAGATGGTATGGATCATTTTTGTACAAATTCGTCCTCATATTGCTAGTGCTCATATGTGACCTTTTGTTGACAAAATGCTAATAACTATCAAGCATGTTCTGTGCAAGAAATGTCTATAACTATCAAGCATGTCTGTGCAAGAAATGTCTATTCTGTTTGCTAGTACCTTTCACTTTGCATTGTTTTGGAGGGTATTTTCTCTCTTTCTTCACTAGATATCTCCCCTTCCACTTTAGAGAGGAAAATATTTAGTTTGTTAAGAATGCAAAACAAATAATTTTTTGCGTTATTTCTTGAGCAATGAAAAAATATTGAGAGGGGTATGGGGAAAAGGTTCTTATTTTTTTTTTAAAAAAAACATAAAACTACCTGTTTGTGTCATATGGCTGAGAAAAGCCTCCATAGAAACAAAAGAGTAAATGAGTATGTCTATGCTTCCAACTGAATAGATCTCAAAATACTAGTGATTGCTAGTGGCCGGATTGTTTCATATGAACTCTTCAATTCCTAATTTATTTTAGAACATAATTGGTTTTCTTTAGAAAAAATGTAAAAAATAATTTCCACAAGTATTCTTCTTTCAGTCTGTGTTTATTGAAAGGGGCATTAAGAATTATAATCCCATCTTTTTCTAGCTGGTACACTTGCACGGTTAGAACAGTACACTCGGCATAACATCAATAGGCACGGCCAAAACAGTACACACTGTACACATGACATAATTACATAGCTCCTGAATTTTCCCTTGACATGCCTGGTTATTCATTGTTTGTTTCCAGCCTTCACTTTCAGCTCATTCATTCTAGCCAAAAACTACTTTTTCAGGGAATTCAGTTCTTATTTCTCTGGTCATGACCACATCAATTTCTCATGTGCAAGACACTCCACAAAATTCATAGATCATAGGCTACATAAAGCCCCCATAGACAACGTCGTGGGAGGGACAAACCACATTGAGCAACCCAAATGCCCCCTTGAGTTCTCTCTCTTCCTGTTCTACACTCTCCTTCCTTCTTCTTTTATGTCCTTACAATTTCAGCCTAAATACTTTTAGCTCACTATAGCATATATGGCTCAATTCGCCGCCAGAGTCACAATGGAGGTTGCGCCTTCAAAGCTGTCGTCGATCATCAGGCGCACAAGGCTCCCGAGGATGCTTGACACGATTGTGGAGGATGACGAGGAGGCCATGGAGTCGCCAAGGGCTCCTGCTCACATTACAAGCTGCTACGCCAAGGAGGTTGGCGACAACTGCAATGAGATTTTTTTTTTCTTCTAAATAATCTAGTTATTATTTCTAAATACATAAATAATACTACCTTTTTAAATTTTACATGAATAATCATCTGTCGCTAGGCGACTAACCCAAGTAGCTCAACTGATGAGCGATTTGGACACTTGTCGCTTAACAGTTGGTCTCAATGTACAGATTGATCAGCTAATCGGGTATGCATTGTACAGGTTGAGCGATAGATGATTATTTCTGTAAAATTTAAAAAGATAGTATTATTTATGTATTTCAAAATAAAAACTATGTTATTTAGAAGAAAAAAATTCCTGCACTGACAGGCGGGTGTTCCTCGCCCCGACGGAGAAAGCGGGGCGCCTGAAGATCAAAGCTTAGTTTGGTAGGATGGATGGAGTTTCTAGCTGGCTAGTCTTGCCCTCTTTTTTGGTGTGAGCAGATAGCATCCGTGAACTTCCTTGAGTGTTTTCGTTTTTGGTACACTAGTGTTTACTGCTATACTCTGTGTAGTACTGCCAAATGTGAGTGTTTCTTTGTGCCAAGTAGAGTTGCTCATGTTGGAGCAGAAGTACTGTAACCTCAAATAAATGTTGATCTCTTTGTTCTCGTGAAAGATAATAAGGTGGTTCACTGCTACAGAGATGGTCATCACAGACGGTTTTTAAACCGTCTGAATAAGTTGATCTCTGATAACACCGTCTGTAAAGGCCAGAGTATCACAGACGGTTTTTCCATAGAACCGTCTGTGATACTCTGACTTCACAGACGGTTCGTGTACAGAACCGTCTGTGATACTGACTTTCACAGACGGTTTTAATTAAAAAAAACCTAGTTCATTACACTAACTACATTTTTACTGATTTTTGGCTAGTCTCAGGAATTGCTAGCCATGCTCTCTGAAAACAAGCATGCAGAAAAATAAATACATCACAAATAATCAATTGTCGACAAACTCAATCTGATCATTACTCAAAATAAATTACAAAAGATCACATTTGTTCAAGTATTGTTACAAAATAAATTGGATTACAATTGAGTCAATTATTTGCAGGTGGTTGAGAAGTGTCGACGGGGTGATGCACTGGGTCGACAACGGAGTGAAATTCTCCGGTGTCCTTAATTATCTCTGATATGATAAAGCTGCAGAGCTTCCCTCTAATGTCCTTGATCTCATTCGCAAAGAGTCCATCTAAATCTATAATCAAGGCCTGTCGCTAGCAAGAGTAAAGTGGTAAGCATATATATTTAAATTTATAATTAGAAAATAATTATTTCGATATTCACAAACCTCGGGATCCTTCTTCCTAGCTCTAATGATTTGCTCCATATGATGGCAAACGTAGATTGCACATAACTCATCATTTTTTTGTTGGCGGCACTACAAAAATAGAATTTCATATATCAGTTCGAGACGCGTTATTATGAAGTATGATATAGGATTATTGTGTTGTAGCGCGTACCGAAAATTTTGTCCTGTGTGTTAGTTCGACGTTCTTTCCATCGTATATTCCTTTGTTGGCAACATAGTCGATGAACAACCTACATGATTCCAAAAAGTTATCCTCAGCCATTTTAAACTAATAAAGACTAAAATAGAGTTATGTATGGAGGAAATGAGCATACATGTCGAGTATTTCTCTCAGAATGCTGAACTTGTGGTCGCTGCGGATTAGAGAATCAAGGTATATCACACGGCTCCTCCTTGGTATAATGACTAAAAGGATCCAGTAGTACCTACTCATGTATGTTGCTATAGTCATTAAACCTAAGTTCGTATTGCGTATAAAGTATAAATAAAATTTGTAGAGCAAGTAGTGACACTTACCCCTCATTGTAGGGCACCACTATGTACTTCATGTTCTGCTGACGAAGCAATGTCTGCGTTATGTATTTCTCGACGAAGGACGAGTCTGCTTGGATGGTTTGCAACGATACCACATGTGGGTCGAGGAAACCGACCGGTTCTTTTCATTCCCGGACATTTTTCATTATGTATCTATACATAAGAAATGAGTTGTGATATTTATCGGTATTATGTGAATGTAGAACCTTATTGTACACACTTACAGTGTCCAACATCGAAGAAGCGAGGCGTCGAGGCCAACGAGGTTGAATAGGTCATATAAGTTGTTGAAGCTCACGACGAAGTGGTTCGTCCCGTTGAAGAAATGCTTATGCTCGTATCTGACGGTGATTCCAGTATCGCACCCCTCCTTTTGGGTCTTCTCTAAGTATCAGGCATGCAAAGCCTAACAAGCATATCCAGCACGCCCTAATCTGCGTCGAACTGCGGTTTTCGATGATGTACTTCGGATATCCGGACTTGAGAGCGCCTTAACGTTAAATCGATTTTAATTTGACCTTAAGGATTGGCGGCGTCTTCTGCGAGCGACTCGGCACCGATCTGGCGGCACACTTTTCTTGTTCCTTGGCGTCTTCTCCACGGGAACCGATAAGGTGGCCTTCTGAGGCGAAATATGAGGTGGAGTCATCGAGGTTCCCGTTGGAGAGGAATGATCGTATTGAGATCACGACGCTGCTGGGTCGGGGCGATGTCCTTCTTGGGCTTTGGATAAAGCGTACACGGCATCCCTAGTGTTGTGATCTCTTCGTTCGGGCGAATCTCGGTGAGCGGCCATGAAATGTTCATGTACCATGTCCACCTCCACCCTGGCGTAACCCTGCGCCACCTGGACACCGTGCTGCACTGCCCCTTCCTGGTATGGATGCACCATCCCCCGCCCAACCTCAATAGAAATAGACCTAACTAACCTCACTTGGAGCTTGCAAGCCGTCGGCTCCTACAAAACGATACACAATTAGCTAAGACGTCCTATAGGTGATTCATTTGATCCTACAATGCTGCTAGCTTTCCTTCAAACTTTTCAGTAATCATCTGTACCAACCGGTCCTTGCGCTCGGTCTTAGATCTCTTCCTACTCATATACGTGCAGTAGTCGTCTGCTAATCCATGAATCCAAGGTACGTTAAGCCTAAGGCCTCGCGTGCGACCCGGGTGCTCCTTGTTTCCCAGGGCCGTAGAGAGTATATCATTCTCCCTGTCTGCTTGGAAGGAGCCTTGGGAAGTTTGGGCAGACAATTCACGCTGCAAGAGGTCATCATGTTATTATAGACACAATGAAGTTATGAATTTATTAACAACTAGGTAGTTCGACATACTTACCACATGTTGGGATACTTCCTGGTCTGCCGGGTTTGTGAAAGAGATGTTGTTCGAAGATGAGACTTTTGCCCTCGCTTTTAACCAGGCTAGGGAATGCGGGTGCGTGACATCGGAAATGCATTCTCCTCCTCCGCGCCATTAAATCGTATTTACCCGTGTACCCGGTGCAGAGTGCGTGCGGATGAGTGTTTCGTGTGCGAGAGCTTTGTGCGCGCACTTTTCTCGTTAAATCGGGCGTCGTCTTCATAGCCACAAGGCGTCCCATGTTTCTGCATCAAGAATCCATACTTACGCGAAGGCGTCGACCGTGTTCATATGCCGTGACAAGAATGCTCTTGAAGGTCCTTCATGATTTATCGATCGTGAGCATCGCCGTCCGTTCCACGCGTGCCATGTCTGCTTCTGGGATAGTGAACTTTTGTAAAAAGTTCTATCCACACAGCGCCTCGCTTCTTCGTCGAGATCCTTCCACCTTGGTGTGGTGATGGGGACCCATTTCCTTGCAAGTATCCCGCACATGGTCCGGAATCTCGCGGCGAGCTCTTGGGGCGAGAGGACCCCAAACTCACTGACCTCCATGATGACCAGTCGGCCCACAGGCATCTTCGATTCTCCTCTGCCATCTCGCTTCCGTATCATTATCGTCTACGGATTAGGTGGCGAAGATGGCGCCTCTGTCATCTGCGGTGTCGGCGACGGCGGCGAAGACGATGCCTCTGCCATCTGCGGCATCGGCGACGGCGGCGAAGATGGTGCCTCTGCCATCTTGCTTACTTGCTATCTATATAATTTACATATGCATAAATATGAAACAATTAAGTCATTTCTGTGCACGATATGTATATATGTATATGCAAAGAGGCAGTGCACGATATGTTGAAATATATATATGTATATGCAAAGAGACAGTGCACGATATGTTGAAATACTCACAACGGCCATGATAAACAATTTCAGTGTATGAATAACTTCAACATATTCATTATGAGAACAACTAAAAACAACATGAAGCTAATCAAATAAGATTGCTCAATTGCTCTCAGTTGACTAATTGCATAAGACATAGTCTTTGCAATCTCAGTCCTCTGTCAAAATCTCTTCACCAATCAATTTTGATAATTACAAAACAGATCTTGAGCTCAAACTACAACTTTCTCATATGTCAAGTTATCTCAGAGTAGCAGTTAAACTTAGTGAAATTAAATCACCAAAACAGCACATAAAGTATTATGTAAACAGAACATCTAATCATATGCCTTCAAAATAATTCACAAATTTATATCAACAATAAGCCTAATTGACTGAAAAGAAAGAGTATAAAGGCTACTAATTATAACTGACCATATAAAGCAATATGCTTAAGCTCAAGTCTTGTTTCTAATTATCTATTTGATTTCATATTTCGACTATCATCATAGAGAACATACAAGTGTAATCTTAATCCAGCTATAACTGAAAAGAAAGAGTATAAAGGCTACTAGTTATAACTAACCATATAAAGCAATATGCTTAAGCTCAAGTCTTATATATAATTATCTATTTGATTTCAGATTTCGACTAGCATCATAGAGAACATACAAGTGTAATCTTAATTCAGCTATAACTGAAAAGAAAGAGTATAAAGGCTACTAATTATAATTGATCATATAAAGCAATATGCTTAAGCTCAAGTCTTGTTTCTAATTATCTATTTGATTTCAGATTTCGATTATCATCACAGAGAACATACAAGTGTAATCTTAATTCAGCTATAATTGAAAACAAAGAGTATAAATGCTACTAATTATAACTGACCACATAAAGCAATATGCTTAAGCTCAAGTATGTTTCTAATTATCTATATGATTTCAGATTTCGACTATCATCACATAGTATCAACTGAGTATCAACAGAACCCATCACAGAGCAAGGGAGGCGCGAGGGAGAGGAAGTGACGAGTAAGAGCAAAATCCTAGTTTCGGGCGCCGAGGTCGGAGGCGGCGGTGTCGGGGGCGCCAAGGTCGGAAGTGGCGGCATCAGAGGCGGTTGTGTCGGGCCGAGGTCGGGCGGTGGTCGGGCGTCGAGTCGGGGCAGCGGTGTCGAGCTCGGTGGGGCGTCGAGTTCGGCGCCAAGGTGAAACGCGCGGCGCCGGTCGAGCGCGCGCCGAGGTCGAGGCGGCGGTGTCGAGTCGGGCGCCGAGGTCGTGGCGGTGGTGAACGGGCGAGCCCTAGAGGAGGCGAAAGAGTGCGCGAGAGCCTAAGGGGCGTGGGAGAGGAAGTGACGAGTAAGAGCAAAACCCTAGCGGTTCCCTCCTTATAAAGAGGCTATCACAGACGGTTCTTTAATAGAACAGTCTGCGATACGTTCCATATCACAGACGGTTGTAGTATGGAACATATCACAGACAGTTCTTTAATAGAACCGTCTGTGATAAAGTCATATCACATATTGCCAATAGGTTTTTCAGGATATCACAGATGGTTCTTTAATAAAACCGTCTGTGATAAACTCATATCACAGACGGTTCTATCTCAGAAATGTCTGTGATTCCTTATCACAAACGGTTCCATAATAGAACTGTAACATCCTAATTTCCAGGCTTGTGTTTCTAATGTAAGAAAATGAGTAGAAATTAAAACTTTTTCTTACATCATGTATTTCCTGTGTGTACTAAACAATTATTGTACAAGAGCCATGGATATACAAAATCACAAGTCTTTGATCCAAATCTTGATCTTTCAAAAACAATCTTGTCAAACCTTTTGATCATCTCCTGGAAATATTTTTCCTAAGTTCTTGGGATGGTATGTGGACCCTCTGAAAAATTTCACAATTTTTATAAATTTTTTGAATACTTTTAGAGGGTAGTCAAACTTGCTTGACTCTCAGTCAAACCTTGAACCAGTACCTTGTAGAATTTTTGGAGAAAAATGCAATGCATAAAAACCTCTGAAAATTTTACACAAGGTCAATGTCTAAGTCAGCAAGCTCCTGTAAAAATTTCAGAATTTTTGGAGTTAAATTGCTACCTCTAATAAATCCTCAAAAGCCTCTGTCTATTTTAAAATCTAAAACCTGGTTCACTGTTCCTTGGGTTTGAGTCGGACTCGGGCTCGAGCCAGTGGACTTGACCGAACCAACTAATCGCACCTGGCCCCCTTCCTAGCGCGCGATTGATATCAGCCGTCGGATTTAAATCGCTCGGCCCTCGTTCGCGCGAGCATTCGGACCGTGCGGTTGCACTATTCAATTGGGACCGTTGGATCTCTATCCAACCGTCCAGATTTCCGAAAACAATCGGACTGTCCGGCGGACCCAGTTAAATCGCAGCCGTCCATCTCTAATCCAATGGCCGTGGCTTGATTTCTCTGTTCTTCTTCCTCCTTGGGTTAGCCGTGCGGCGCATGTAGGCAATGGCAGAAAGAGAGAGAGAGGGCAGCCTCGCATTGTCTTTTCGAGCTTGCTCTCGTCAACGTCTCTCTGCGGGGCATTAAATGCGCATTAGGCTTTCTCCTCCATTGTCACCGTGCTCACTTGCTCCCATCATTTCTTGGTCCATGGCTGTAGCATGAACCAAGCCCACCATGGACTCGGGTTCTTGCTCGAAACCCTAATCCCTTCCCTATATATTGCCCCCTCTAGGTTCTCCTAGCGTTCCTTTACACCACCCCTTGCTCACTCTCTGTGTTTGAGCTCGAAACCACTTCAAATCTTCAAACCACCATTGTTGACCCGAGAGCTCCAATGGCGATCTTGGTGTCCAGTGGTTCACCTTCAATCTTTCTTGTACCCTTTTGAGCTCCTCAACTTCCTTTATATTTCCCCTAACTTAATTTTGGGTTGCAATTACAGGAATCACTCAATTTTTAAGTCTGGAGATTTTCAGCTGATTTCACGCCCTTTCTTCTCCAACTCCGGTAAGTGGTTCTTTTTGCAATTACTTACTCGAGGGGCTTATGGGAACTTTTATGTAGCTATTTTGATCACCCATTGGTGTTCATTTTGCTCAGGTTGCCATTTTTTCTTCATCTTCCTCGGCTCGGTGAACTCCATCGTGTTCAAGCTTCCGACCATCTTCAAAGCTCATCTTGGTGAGTAGCTCCTTATTAGTCCCTAGAGTGTTGGCACTTGCTTTCTTGGACATTGCGGAGCATTTTGCTATTTTCATGCTTTGCGAAATAGCTCCATCTATGTTTTAAGCTCATGGCGTTCTAGACCCCCACCGGCGAGGTTATCTCCATTGGGTCCGCGTCGCTATTGCGAACCCATTTTGGTGTGTTGTGGCGCCGCGCGCGCCGGTTGCGGCGACAAGGCGTGGGTTGCGCTCGGGATTTTGCGGCGTAGTAGCTTCCGTTGTCGTCATTTATTAGGACACAGTTAATACCCAATCATTAGTAGTATTAATGGTGTCTTAATCTGGCCAGATGTCTCACTGACATGTGGGCCCGTAAGCCTAAAACCAAGAACCAAAAGTCATTAGGGCTGATTTTGGGTTTATTTATTGCTAATCATTGTTAGCAATAAAATGTGTCCGAAGCCGCCAGCCTGTGCCACTGCTAGGTGGGCCCTCAGTCCCTAAGTCCATCTCTGTGTAAATCGTTAGGACGCATTGATTGCTAATCATCACTAATCATTGGTCATTAGTAATTAATTACCTGTCCTAAAACCTCCTTGTGTCTCATTGCCATGGACCACGTGCCTCGTGCACGTGTGTTAAAGCTTCGCGTGTGTGACTTACGATCATCGACATGCGACCCGTGCTGCGCTCCACGATTGCGCGTCGACCTTGGACCGCCGTCCATTTTGCGATCTGCGGCCCAGATCTGGTATGCGTTCGGACCATCCGGTTCCCCTCTTCACTCTGGACCATCCATCTCACGATCTGCGGCTGAGATCGTGCGTGCAATCGGACTCTCCGATTAGATATGTGCTCAGAGCCGTTCATCTTTAGATCTGCGGTCGTGGTTAGTCGAGGCAACCGCACCGTCCGGTTGCATCATTCCTCGTGAGCCGTTGGATCTTGATCCAACGGTGGGCTCCTTTTAGGGATCACACGCGTGCGCTATTCTCGGCGCACGTGGGCCGTAGGATGTTAGATCGAGGGCTCTCGAGCGTCCACGTCGCTTATTTCCATTTGAGTTGGATTTCATTTCTGAAAGTATTTATTTATCAACTAAAAATTGTATCAGAACTTTAGAAATTCATAACTAAATCACTTTAACTCCTTTTTAGATGTTTCCAACTGTAATAGATTTTTATGCCTCTGTAGTTTAATATAAAAATGTTATTGAGCATGTTCCTATCACAGAAAGTTGTGTAACTCACATAACTTGATTTCTGCCAATTTTGAATATCCCAAAAATAGAATTAAACTTGTAAAATGCATATCTTTTTCTGTACAACTCCAAAATGTGCAAAATCAATTTTGTTAAATTCCTCTATTAGTGTACCTTAATATGAAATAGGTTTTGAGCATGTTTATGATTCTAGAAAATGTAATGTGCTAGGCTTACAACTTAGAAAAATCATAAGTAAATCATTATAGCTCCAAATTTTGTAAGCTCAACTTTGCTGTTATTAGGATGTCATAATATACCTGCTATAAAAATTTCGGACCTTAGATCATTCTAGAAATTTTCGCCATGAACAGTAACCGTAATTAATTTAATTAGGATTTTTCAGGCTGAGAGAACTTAGTTTAGCCATAACGTTTTCATGCTAAGCCAAAATGAAGTGATTCTTGTTTGTAAAATTGTCTAAAATCACCCTCTAGCTGTTGTATAAATTTCATGGGATTTGGATGTTCTTTGCTGTTGAGTTCCTTTTGGTGTTCTTCGTTCTTGTCGTTTTTATCGCCTTTTCGCGTTAGGTTCGAAGAATTTATTGAACTGAGCACTCCCTCTGCACAAGACCAATCCCAGCAAGGCAAGCAGTTTGATCATGTTAATCCCAGTATTTTAAGTATTTATGTTAATTACAAATTCTATGTATGCATTGCTACTTTGTGTTAATAGTTGACCTAGTAGATGCATACCCTTAGGCAAATGATTATTCTCTACTACCATTGAGCCTAGGTTATTCTGTGATTTAGAGTTCGTGGATGAGCTCTTGTCACTTAGTAGTTCTTGAATTAATTGCTTAGCCATGCTTAGTTTACGGTAGAAATGGCGGTTATCGACTTGTCGATAACCTTGATCTATAAAACTTATTATGATCTATGATTTCACTTTGTGCCATGTCTATTTATGAAAACCAAAATCGAAAACAAAAATGATTTAGACTTGGGCACAATGGTATGATTGGTGTGATTATGGGTGTGACTGGAATGGTGCCCGGGTCAACAAGGACCGAACATCTTGTTACACTAAACCAAGCATTTTAGCGTACTAACCACACTAGAGGGTTTGTGACCTCTCTTGACTTAGTACTTTGGCGTGTATTGGCTTTGGGTCGCAGGAGGTCGCAGGAGGGATGGTGTTGGAAGCATTGTAGTGTCCGAAAGGCTTCACCCGTGATGGGATTTGTTGTCTTTCGGCTTGCAATGTAAGCGTATGAGTTTCTATCCATACGAGCGGCTCGTAGTCAATATACAAGATTGGAAATGTCTCATAGGACTTAGCCGTGCCGGCATACCTTCGGTAGTGTGCTTTGTGGCTTTAAGGCGGTCTGATGTATGGGTACATTGGTACACCCCAACAGGGTTAAAACTATTCAAATAGCCTCGTCCTGGGTTATAGACACGCTTGGCAAGGTCTTTCAAGAGTTAGACTACAACCTTTTAATTAAAACTTGATGGGTGGTACGAATCGGGGATTCGTGCTATGTTGTGGTGGCTATTGGGATAGTCACTTCCAGGTGGTTACTTGTATGTATCTTTACTTGCTGTTATTTTGACAACAAAATAGATTTGCAAACTTGCTTTTAATTGTATTACATTATTGCAAATAAAGTTGGTCTTGTGCAAAATAAGACATACAACCTCCACGTAAATAAGCTTGCATGTAGTTTATGAATAGGTCTGCTATTCCACACATCAGTCTTGCGAGTAGCTTGTGTACTCAGTTATCTTGCTTAAATGTATTTGTTGCGAGAGGAAGAAGGTGAGCTTGAGGGCCTCATACGTGAGTTGTCTTTGTGGTAGCCTTAGAGGCGTCTAGCTTGCGGCCGGTCGGTTGCCTTGTGGGTTGTGTGGCTAACCGGTCGACTTTTGTTCTAGCCATCTTATGGCACCTTTTGCTTCCTCTGTCATTCTTGTTTATTGTTCTATTTGGCGGTCGGCTCTTTTGTAATAACTTTATTTTATGTATGTCCTTTATTAGACTGTTAATGTGTTTTGTATGGAAATGATGTGTAATTTTGTGATGATGCGCATATGCTGCAATTCTGGGAAGCATATGTCCATCGAGGCTTAGAATGTTTAATTAGTAATGCTAGAACCATTTGGAGGTTAAGTGTTGCTAGTTAAATATTCGGGTCCTCACGAGTTGGTATCGAGCCATCTTGTTGTAGGAACCCCTAGCTTGGTCGCCTTTAGGATATTTTGAAAACCTATGTTCAAGTGTCAAAGAGGTTTATGAAAAGTTAAGTAAGTTTTCAGACTTTACTCCTTACTTATCTTAGCTTGCTCATCTCACCTTACTCTTGATTAAGTTGTGAAAAAGTTGTTCCTCTCTTCCTTTCAAAAAGTAGCCACTATCGATTAAGTTGGTTTTGGGAGAACCTTGAGGGCTTGGAGAAAGAAATCTGGGCAGCTAGCTAGTGGTTAGTGAATAACGTAGGAAATGAGAGGTTAAATTCAACTAAAACTTGTGGGAATAAAAGGGTAAGAAGTGATATGAGTTAGCTAAATACCTCACGCTCTATTAGGTAATTATACCTCGGTTTTTGGGCTATTTAGAGTAGGGTTAAGTTCTGAAATTTTGGTCTTCTCAAACGATTACTTGTTCTTTCCATACGGGTTAGTCGTTTCGGGAAGTTGATTTGGTGACTCATGGTCTTATGTTCTCTTATGGTTATTCCTTGGTCGTTTTAACTGAGTTTGGATTTTCGTGCTTTTAGGTCTCGAACTGTATCTAACTTATCTTGGTGAAACAGGATGGCTGGCGGGACCCGTAGTGGCCGGAATCAGCCGGGTAGTCCCGATGAGGAGCTTCCCCCTCCTCCGACCATGACGGAAGTCCTCATGCAGATCGAACGCAACCGTTCGGAGGACCGCAGGGTGTTGGAGGTTATCGCGAGGAACACCTCCACTCCCTCGGTGCCTCTGGATCCGGAGAGGTGGTCATCGGTCTCGTGGGGACTTGCGGAGTTCGCCGCGCGCAGCCTCCACCTTCTCCGGTCAGAGATCCCGCGGGCGCAGCGGCGGGCTGCGTGCGGTTGAGCGAAGCTCAACGTTGCTCGATGCCGAGGAGCGAGGCGGGCACTTTCGCATCCCATCGGTTGGAGGGTGCGGCACTCTCATGGTGGGAGAACTTCCTGCGCCATGCGACTGCGAGGACCGTGGTCTCGTGGGAGGAGTTCGGTCGACTTTTACGTCGGGCCCATGTTCCCGCCGGCTGATGAAGTGAAGAAGAAGGAGTTCCTTGCGCTCAAGCAGGCGCAAGTGCGTGACCAGTACCTCCACGAGTTCAACCATCTCGCGAGTGCGCTCTGTGAGGTGGCCAGTGAGAGGCCAAGCGGGAGAAGTTCATAGAGGGCTTGTGCGAGGAGCTTGGGACAAGCTCTCTGTGTGGACTTCCCGACTTCCGGACCTTGGTGGACAAGGCCATCATCGCCGAGCACAAGGCGAGAAGCGGCTGGCGAGTCCCGCAAGCGCAAGTGGGAGGCCCAATGCCGCACAGGCCGGCCTCGTTCGTCCCCGAGTTGGAGTGCGCACGAGGGCGTTCCTTGGCTTCACCACCGCCGAGGCCTTCGGCACCAGCTCCTCGTCCTCCGCGAGCGTGGCTCGATCCACGTGCGCTTGCGATCGGCGGACGAGTTGCTCCCGTAACCGTGGTGGCGTCACCGCTTCTCTCGCCACAACAAGGGCCACTACGCGAGTAGTTGCCCTAAGAAGACTGAGCGGCCTCGTCCTAATGAGGGCGCGGCAAGGTGGTCACCTACGACCGAAGACCCGGGCTTGGGGCGGCCGAGTCAACCATATCTCGGTGAGGAGGCACAGAGGCGCTGACGTGGTGTTAGATGCGCTTCTTGTCAATTTGCGTCCCGCTACGATTTTATTTGACTCGGAGCTTAGCATTCTTTTATTTCGAGTCGTTTCTTTGTTGATAGTGGTCTCCACTTTGTGTTCCTTTGGGGGTTCCACTACTTATTCGCTCTCCAGGTTCGGAAATGAGAGCTGACCAAGTATGCCGAGACGTTCCTATCCACATTGAAGGAGTGGGATTCTTGGTGAATCTTATCCTACTCGACTCGGCGCGCCTGGATGTGATTCTTGGCATGGATTGGTTGTCCCAACACTTGGGGCAAATCGATTGTGCCAGGAAGATTGTCTACCTCACCAGTCCTTCAGGTGAACAGGTTGGGTTTTCACCGTAGTTGCGAGAACCCCATCTTTATGCCCTTGAAGCAAAGCCAGCATTGGAGATTCGCGATGTCCCCACTGTGTGTGACTTCGCGGATATCTTTCCTGAAGACTTGCCTGGGATGCCTCCCGCTCGAGACCTGGAGTTCGTGATAGAGTTGCTGCCCGGTACCGCCCCTATTTCAAAGAGGCCGTATCGCATGCCTCCTAATGAGTTGGAGGAGCTGAAGAAGCAACTAGGTGAGCTGCAAGAGAAGGGTTTCATTCGTCCTAGCTCATCTCCTTGGGGTTGTCCAGTTATTTTTTGTGAAGAAGAAGGACAAGACCTTGCACATGTGTGTTGATTACCGTCCGCTTAATGAGGTGACGGTGAAGAACAAGTATCCTTTGCCCGTATCGATGATCTTTTCGATCGGTTGGCCGAACACGTGTCTTCTCTAAGATTGACTTGAGATTGGGCTATCATCAAGTCGGGATCGGGACCGAGGATATTCGAAGACGGCCTTTGCTACTCGTTATGGTCTTTCTGAGTACACGTCATGTCTTTTGGTTTGACTAATGCTCTGCTTTATTCATGAACCTTATGAACTCGGTATTCATGGAGTATCTGGATAGGTTCGTGGTGGTATTCATCGATGATATCCTTATTTACTCCAAGAGTGAAGAAGAGCATCTTTGAGCATCTTAAGCTTGTGTTGGGCAAGTCTGCATGAGCATCATTTGTATGCCAAGTTCGACAAGTCACGAGTTTTGGTTGAAGGAAGTGGCATTCTTGGGCCATGTTCTTTCAGCGGGAGGGTGTGTTGTGGATCCTAGCAAGGTCGGTGATGTGCTATCTTAGGGTCAGCCAAGTCGGTCACCGATGTGCGGAGTTTTCTTGGTTTGGTGGCTACTATCGCGCTTTATCGAGAATTTCTCCAAGATTGCGGCCGATGACCAATTGCTCAAGAAAGACAAGAAGTTTGAGTGGTCTGCTGCTTGTGATGTGAGTTTTCGGGAACTCAAGAAGCGGTTGACCTCGACCCGGTGCTTGTTCTCCACGATATTCACAAGAGTTTTGATATCTATTGTGATGCTTCTCGTCAGGGTCTTGGTTGTGTTCTTATGAAGGAAGCCAAGGTTGTGGTCTATGCATCGCGGCAGTTGAGGTCTCATGAACTCAACTATCCTACTCATGATTTGGAGTTAGCTGCGGTGGTCCATGCACTCAAGATTTGGCGGTATTATCTGATTGGTAATCATTGTGAGGTGTATTCTGACCACAAGAGCTTGAAGTACTTGTTCACCCAGCCAGATCTGAACCTCAGACAAAGAAGGTGGTTGGAATTGATCAAGGACTATGATATGGGTATTCAGTATCATCCGGGCAAGGCCAATGTCATTGCAGATGCACTCAGTCGGAAAGTGTATTGCAACATGTTGATGCTCCAAGAGCAGCAGCCTACCCTCACTTCAGAATTTCAATGCCTCAATTTGGGTTTGATCGAGCACGATTCTCTTGCTACCTTGGTTGTGCAACCAACCTTGGTGGATCAGATCAAGGCCGCACAGCAGACAGATGTTGGTGTGAGTCAAATCAAGCAGAATATCAAGGATGTGACAGCCAAGTGCTTTTCAGAGGATGAGTACGGAGTTGTGTGGTTTGGGCAGCGCCTTGTAGTTCCTAAGGTCATGGAATTGCGGGATTTGATTCTCCGCGAAGCCCATGATTCCCCTTTGTCCATCCATCTCGAGGCTACCAAGATGTATCGGGACCTTCATCAGAGATTCTGGTGGACCCGAATGAAGCGCGAGATTGCTAAGTTCGTTGCCGAGTGCGATGTGTGCTGTCGTGTGAAGGCCGAGCATCAGCGTCCAGCAAGCCTTCTTCAGCCTTTGCCAGTGCCAGAGTGGAAGTGGGATTCTGTGAGCATGGATTTCATCACTGGGTTGCCCCGCTCGTCCAAAGGGAATGATGTCATTTGGGTCGTGATTGACAGGTTGACTAAAGTGGCACATTTCCTTCCTATCAAGACTCAGCTTCGTGTGGGGCCTTTGGCCGAACTTTATGTCTCGAGGATTGTGAGTCTTCATGGTGTACCGAAGACGATTATTTCCGATCGTGGTGCGCTGTTTACCTCGCGGTTTTGGCATAGTCTGCAAGAGGCTATGGGGACCCGCCTTCATTTCAGTACAGCTTTTCATCCCCAAACTGATGGTCAGACAGAGCGAGTCAACCAAGTGTTGGAAGATGTGCTCCGTGCTTGTGTTCTTTCCTATGGGAAGAAGTGGGAGAAGTGCCTACCATTTGCTGAGTTCTCCTACAACAATAGCTATCAGGCCAGTCATGGCATGACACCATTTGAGGCTTTGTATGGGAGGATATGCAGAACCCCATTGAACTGGTTAGAGACCGGTGAGAGGCAGTTCTTCGGCCCAGATTCGATCAATGAGGCCGAAAGCCAGGTTCAGTTGATCCGCGAGCATTTGCGCACGGCTCAGTCTAGGCAGAAGAGCTATGCAGATCGCCGTCGTCGTGAGTTGAGCTTTGAGCCCAATGACTTTGTGTATCTCAAAGTCTCACCCTTGAAGGGCCATCAGCGTTTTGGCGTCAAGGGCAAGTTGGCTCCTCGTTATGTTGGGCCTTATCGCATCGTCGAGAGAGTTGGGGTTGTGGCATACAGATTGGAGCTGCCAGCTACACTTGAGGGTGTGCATGATGTGTTCCATGTGTCACACCTGAAGAAGTGCCTTCGTGTCCCAACTGAGGAAACTCCATTGGAGGTTCTCGATGTGCAAGAGAATTTGACCTACCGCGAGCATCCTGTTCGTATTCTTGAGGAATCTGAACGGAGAACAAGGAACCATGTCATCAAGTTCCTTAAGGTTCAGTGGTCAAACCATTCTGAAGATGAAGCAACTTGGGAGCGAGAAGATCGCCTTCGTGCAGATTTTCCTTCTTTCTTCTCCGAGTAAACGGAATCTCGGGTCGAGATTCTTGTAAGGGGGGGGAGTTGTAACATCCCAATTTCCAGGCTTGTGTTTCTAATGTAAGAAAATGAGTAGAAATTAAAACTTTTTCTTACATCATGTATTTCCTGTGTGTACTAAACAATTATTGTACAAGAGCCATGGATATACAAAGTCACAAGTCTTTGATCCAAATCTTGATCTTTCAAAACCAATCTTGTCAAACCTTTTGATCATCTCCTGGAAATATTTTTCCTAAGTTCTTGGGATGGTATGTGGCCCCTCTGAAAAATTTCACAATTTTTTAGAAATTGTTTGAATACTTTTAGAGGGTAGTCAAACTGTTGACTCTCATCAAACCTTGAACCAGTACCTTGTAGAATTTTGGAGAAAAATGCAATGCATAAAACCTCTAAAAATTTTACAGAAGGTCAATGTCTAAGTCAGCAAGCTCCTGTAAAAATTTTAGAATTTTTGGAGTTAAATTGCTACCTCTAATAAATCCTCAAAAACCTCTGTCTATTTTAAAATCTAAAACCTGGTTCACTGTTCCTTGGGTTTGAGTCGGACGAGAGCTCGAGCCAATGGACTTGACCGAACCAACTAATCGCACCTGGTCCCCTTCCTAGCGCGCGATTGATATCAGCCGTCGGATTTAAATCGCTCGGCCCTCGTTCGCGCGAGCATTCGGACCGTGCGGTTGCACTAATCAAGTGGGACCGTTGGATCTCTATCCAACCGTCCAGATTTCCGAAAACAATCGGACTATCCGGCGGACCCAGTTAAATCGCAGCCGTCCATATCTAATCCAATGGTCGTGGCTTGTTTTCTCTGTTCTTCTTCCTCCTTGGGTTAGCCGTGCGGCGCATGCAGGCAATGGCAGAAAGAGAGAGAGAGAGAGAGAGGGCAGCTTCGCATTGTCTTTTCGAGCTTGCTCTCGTCAACGTCTCTCTGGGGGGCATTAAATGCGCATCAGGCTTTCTCTTCCATTGTCACCGTGCTCACTTGCTCCCATCATTTCTTGGTCCATGGCCGTAGCATGAACCGAGCCCACCATGGACTCGGGTTCTTGCTCGAAACCCTAATCCCTTCCCTATATATTGCCCCCTCTAGGTCCTCCTGGCGTTCCTTTACACCACCCCTTGCTCACTCTCTGTGTTTGAGCTCGAAACCACTTCAAATCCTCAAACCACCATTGTTGACCCGAGAGCTCCAATGGCGATCTTGGTGTCCAGTGGTTCACCTTCAATCTTTCTTGTACCCTTTTGAGCTCCTCAACTTCCTTTATATTTCCCCTAACTTAATTTTGGGTTGCAATTACAGGAATCACTCAATTTTTAAGTCTGGAGATTTTCAGCTGATTTCACGCCCTTTCTTCTCCAACTCCGGTAAGTGGTTCTTTTTGCAATTACTTACTCGAGGGGCTTATGGGAACCTTTATGTAGCTATTTTGATCACCCATTGGTGTTCATTTTGCTCAGGTTGCCATTTTCTTCTTCATCTTCCTCGGCTCCGGTGAACTCCATCGTGTTCAAGCTTCCCTGCCATCTTCAAAGCTCATCTTGGCTAAGGTAGCTCCTTATTAGTCCCTAGAAGTGTTGGCACTCGCTTTCTTGGACCGCTGCGGAGCATTTTGCTATTTTCATGCTTTGCCGAAATAGCTCCATCTATGTTTTCTGGCTCGCCGGCGTTCTAGACCCCCACCGTCGGTGAGGTTATCACCATTGGGTCTGCGTCGCTATTGCGAACCCATTTTGGTGTGTTGTGGCGCGCGCATGCATGGCAAGTCGCGGCGACAAGGCGTAGGTTGCGCTCGGGATTTTGCTGGCCGTAGCTTCCGTTGTCGTCATTTTATTAGGACACAGTTAATACCCAATCATTAGTAGTATTAATGGTGTCTTAATCTGGCCAGATGTCTCACTAACATGTGGGCCCGTAAGCCTAAAACCAAGAACCAGAAGTCATTAGGGTTGATTTTGGGTTTATTTATTGCTAATCATTGTTAGCAATAAATGTGTCCGTCTTGCTTGTACCTTTGCGGTGGGCCTCGGTCCCTAAGTCCATCTCTGTGTAAATCGTTAGGACGCATTAATTGCTAATCATCACTAATCATTAGTCATTAGTAATTAATTACCTGTCCTAAAACCTCCTTGTGTCTCATTGTCATGGACCCGTGCGCGTGCACGTGTGTTAAAGCTCGCGTGTGTGACTTACAGTCACTGATCCAGCGACATGCGACCCCGCGTGCCGGCGCTCCCCGATTCTACGTCGACCTTGGACCGTCGTCCATTTTGTGATCTGCGGCCCGGATCTGGTATGCGTTCGGGCCATCCGGTTCCCCTCTTCACTCTGGACCGTCCATCTCACGATCTGCGGCTGAGATCGTGCGTGCAATCGGACTCTCCGATTAGATATGTGCTCAGAGCCATTCATCTTTAGATCTGCGGTCATGGTTAGTCGAGGCAACCGCACCGTCCGGTTGCATCCTTCCTCGTGAGCCGTTGGATCTTGATCCAACGGTGGGCTCCTTTTAGGGATCGCGTGCGTGTGCTATTCTCGGCGCACGTGGGCCATAGGATGTTAGATCGAGGGCTCTCGAGCGTCCACGTCGCTTATTTCCATTTGAGTTGGATTTCATTTCTGAAAGTATTTATTTATCAACTTAAAAATTGTATCAGAACTTTAGAAATTCATAACTAAATCATTTTAACTCCTTTTTAGATGTTTCCAACTGTAATAAATTTTTATGCCTCTGTAGTTTAATATAAAAATGTTATTGAGCATGTTTCTGTCACAGAAAGTTGTGTAACTCACATAACTTGATTTCTGCCAATTTTGAATATCCCAAAAATAGAATTAAACTTGTAAAATGCATATCTTTTTCTGTACAACTCCAAAATGTGCAAAATCAATTTTGTTAAATTCCTCTGTTAGTGTACCTTAATATGAAATAGGTTTTGAGCATGTTTATGATTCTGGAAAATGTACTGTGCTAGACTTACAACTTAGAAAAATCATAAGTAAATCATTATAGCTCCAAATTTTGTAAGCTTAACTTTGCTGTTATTAGGATGTCATAATATACCTTCTATAAAAATTTCGGACCTTAGATCATTCTAGAAATTTTCACCATGAACACTAACCGTAATTAATTTAATTGGGATTTTTTAGGCTGAGAGAACTTAGTTTAGCCATAACTTTTTCATGCTAAGCCCAAATAAAGTGATTCTTATTTCTAAAATTGTCTAAAATCACCTTCTAGCTGCTGTATAAATTTCATGGGATTTGGATGTTCTTTGCTGTTGAGTTCCTTTTGGTGTTCTTCGTTCTTATCGGTTTTTATCGCCTTTTCACGTTAGGTTCCGAAGAATTTATTGAACCTGAGCACTCCCCTCTGCAGCAAGACCAATCCCAGCAAGGCAAGCAGTTTGATCATGTTAATCCCAGTATTTTAAGTATTTATGTTAATTACAAATTCTATGTATGCATTGCTACTTTGTGTTAATAGTTGACCTAGTAGATGCATACCCTTAGGCAAATGATTATTCTCTACTACCATTGAGCCTAGGTTATTGCTGTGATTTAGAGTTCGTGGATGAGCTCTTGTCACTTAGTAGTTGCGAATTAATTGCTTAGCCATGCTTAGTTTCCGGTAGAAATGGGCGGTTATCGACTTGTCGATAACCTTGATCACATAAAACTTATTATGATCTATGATTTCAGCTTTGTGCCATGTCTATTTATGAAAACCAAAACCGAAAACAAAAATGATTTAGACTGGGGCACAATGGTATGATTGGTGTGATTATGGGTGTGACTGGAATGGTGCCCGGGTCAACAACGACCGAACATCTTGTTACACTAAACCAAACATTTTAGCGTGCTAACCACACTAGAGGGTATGGGACCTCTCTTGACTTAGTACTTTGGCGTGTATTGGTTTTGGGTCGCAGGAGGTCGCAGGAGGGATGGTGTTGGGAGCATTGTAGTGTCCGAAAGGCTTCACCCGTGATGGGATTTGTTGTCTTTCGGCTTGCAATGTAAGCGTATGTGTTTCTATCCATACGAGCGGCTCGTAGTCAATGCACAAGATTGGAAATGTCTCGTAGGACTTAGCCGTGCCGGCATACCTTCGGTAGTGTGCTTTGTGGCTTTAAGGCGGTCTGATGTGTGGGTACATTGGTACACCCCTGCAGGGTTAAAACTATTCGAATAGCCTCATCCTGGGTTATGGACACGCTTGGCAAGGTCTTTCAAGAGTTAGACTACAACCTTTTAATTAAAACTTGATGGGTGGTACGAATCGGGGATTCGTGCTATGTTGTGGTGGCTATTGGGATAGTCACTTCCAGGTGGTTACTTGTATGTATCTTTACTTGCTATTATTTTGACAACAAAACAGATTTGCAAACTTGCTTTTAATTGTATTACATTATTGCAAATAAAGTTGGCCTTGTGCAAAATAGGACATACAACCTCCACCTAAATAAGCTTGCATGTAGTTTATGAATAGGTCTGCTATTCCACACGTCAGTCTTGCGAGTACCTTGTGTACTCAGTTATCTTGCTAAAATGTATTTGTTGCAGAGGAAGAAGGTGAGCTTGAGGGCCTCATTCGTGAGTTGTCTGTGGTAGCCTTAGAGGCGTCTAGCTTGGCGGCCCAGTCGGTTGCCTTGTGGGTTGTGTGGCTAACCGGTCGACTTTTGTTCTAGCCATCTTATGGCACCTTTTGCTTCCACTGTCATTCTTGTTTATTGTTCTATTTGGCCGGTCGGCTCTTTTGTAATAACTTTATTTTATATATGTCCTTTACTAGACTGTTAATGTGTGTTGTATGGAAATGATGTGTAATTTTGTGATGATGCGCATATGCTGCAATTCTGGGAAGCATATGTCCATCGACGCTTAGAATGTTTAATTAGTAATTCTAGAACCATTTGGGGGTTAAGTGTTGCTAGTTAAATATTTCGGGTCCTCACAGAGTTGGTATCAGAGCCATACTGACCGTAGGAACCCCTAGCTTGGTCGCCTTTAGGATATTTTGAAAACCTATGTTCAAGTGTTAAAGAGATTTATGAAAAGTTAAGTAAGTTTTCAGACTTTACTCCTTACCTATCTTAGCTTGGTCATCTCACCTTACTCTTGATTAAGTTGTGAAAAAGTTGTTCATCTCTTCCTTTCAAAAAGTAGCCACTATCGATTAAGTTGGTTTTGGGAGAACCTTGAGGGCTTAGAGAAAGAAATCTGGGCAGCTAGCTAGTGGTTAGTGAATAAGTTAGGAAATGAGAGGTTAAATTCAACTAAAACTAAATAAGGCAGAGGATTACTTTTCAACTCAACACAATCGTCGCCACCTATCGAAAGAACGAGAAAATCCAATAAAGACGACGAACACCGAAGAAAACTCAAAACCAAAAGTCATCCAAAATCCATGAAATTTATACAGTGGGAATAACATGATTTTAAATGAATTTAGCAAAAAGAATCATTTGATTTGGATTAAAGATGCAAAAGTTATAGTCTAAACAAATTCTGTCGGCTGGGAAATTCGAATTTAATTGTTATCTACTATTGTTCATGGCATAAATTTCTAGAAAGATATAGAACTTGAAATTTTTATGGTAGGTAGATATTGGCACCCTAAGGTTAGCAAAATTGAGTTTACTTTATTTGGAGTTAAAAATGAATTACTTATGATTTTTTTAAGTTCTGAAACTAGAACATATCATTTTTCAGAGGCAAATAAATGAACAAAACCTATCCTATGTTAAAATACAATATCAGAGGAATTTAACAAATTTTAGTTTGCTAAGTTTGGGGTTACAGGGAATTACTTGTGTCTTTTACAACTTTTAGACAATTTGTAAAGTGCAAATAAAGCTAAACAGAATTTTAATTTATTAAAAAGTTGTCTGGAACAAGACTAAGCCTAAAAACATTTTTAGATTAAAGTTTAGTCATAATCAGATTTAACAAAATTGGAATCAACCAAAAAATGATTTAGAATGAATTAGTTATGAGTTTTTGAAGTTTAATGCATTTTTCCGTTGAGAAATAATCTTACCGGGAATTAAAACAATTTTTACCGAAAAGAATTGGCGTGGCTGGATCCGGGCCGCAGATCTGGAATGGACGGCCCACGCGCTTTGGAATACAGCCGCGCGCACGGTCTCAAAAGGGCCGTTGGATCAAAATCCAACGGTGCACAATGATCGGGACGTTCGGGTGACCCGAACGGCCCAATCGATCTCGACCGTAGAAAAGAAATCGGACGGCACACATCGATTGGGACAGTCGGGCGGTCCGAACGGCCAAACAGATCTAGACCGTTGATCTAGATCTGACGGCCCACGGAGATTGAAACCTCCGGAGTTCAAAGGTGCACTAGATCTGGACCGTTGATCTCTTAATCGGACGGTCCAGAGATGATCTAAGCGTTACACACACGCTGATCAGGGTCGTTGGTTACGAAACCGACGGTCCATAATCATTTGAGTGTAACGCGACGCGCACAGAGGTGTTTAAGATGCGGGGCCACCGTAAGTGACTCAAGGGCCGCTTTGGGACAGCATTAAAGAACCAAACCAATTATTAACGGTGATTAACAATGATTAGCTCTTAATGACTGAATCTACGTCCTAACCGGCACGCCACAACGCACGTCCGAAAGCCCACGAAGATCTGGACCGTTGAAGCAAGATCGAACGGTCCAGAGATGAGCTCCACGCTGCGCATTTAAACACATGGGTTTAAGCACGCGGGCCCACCCGTCAGTGTCGCTGAATGTCGGTTAAGGACAGCCTTAAAGAACTAAGCAATGGTTAACCATGATTAACTAACTATTAGGGGGGTTACCTTAGCACAGGAGAGGCTCAAAGGTGACCGGGGTTGCCTTGACCACGAAGGAGCTTCCCGGAGCCGAAGAAGGAGATGATGGAAACGTGACCTGAGCCAAAATGAACACGACTGCATGGTCAAAATAGCTTCACTAAGGTCCATAGAGGGTCCATGAACAAGCAATTGACAAATGGGGCACTTACCGGAGTGGGAGAGAAAGGGGGTGATTTCGGCCTCAACGATCTAAACCCAAAATTTGACAAATCCTGTGAATGCCAAACAAAATTAGATTAGGGGTTTTACTCTAGGAGGTTAGAGGAACAAGATGGAGCAAGAGATTGAGTAAAGGAGTGTAACATCCCAATTTTCAGAGCTTAAAAATCATTTAAATAGTTAGTAGGGAAAAATTCACCATTTGGATTTATTTGCTTTTAAATTCAAAAGCTTAATATTGGACTTTACAATCAAAAATATTTAATGTGAATAATCCCAACATGAACAATAGTCAAAACTATTTTATTTGGGTTCTATGTGCTCAGATATATTTTCTAGATTTTTCTAGAATTTTTCTCAGTTCATTTGCTATTTTCTATTGCTTATTTGATTTTCTGGTATTTTCTAAAATAGAAAAGATATTATTAATCTCAGATAATTCCTTGGGCCTAAACCCATTCCTATTCCTAAACCCCGGCCCATTTTCCCTTGCTTGACCTAGCTCGCGCCCCGGCTCCCAGCAAGCGCACCTCCAATCGACACGCGGGCCCGCATGTCGCCTCTCGCCTCTTCTCTTTCCTTCCGCACGCCCCGCTCGTTCTCCACCGTTCGATCGAGGATGGACGGTTGGATGCGCACGATCGATTCGGGCTGTCCGGATGTTCCATTAATTTTGGATCGTGCGATCTAGGATGAGCAGTCGAATCTGAGTTTGTTTAGCGGCCGCGCGTTTATGCGACGCGCGCGAATCCGAGCCCTAGACGGCGACATGTGGTACCACTTGCCGCGTCGTCTTCGTTCCGAATCCGTTAGGGATACGATCTCCGCCGCCGCTTTCTTTGTTTTGGGCGTTCGTGCCTGGACTCTCCTGAGCCTCGGGTATAAAGGGAGGTAGCCCTCGGTCTCGCATCCCAACCCTAGCGCCTTTGCCCTGGGCGAACCCTAACGCCGCGGAGCTCGAAGATCAATCGCACGCGCCAACTCCGACGAGATCGCCGCGCCGTCGATGCGTCTCGGCGTCGTGGTCTACACCGTCAGCATCGCACGGAGCAGGACTACCTCGTGGTCGCCTTCGTGTCGCCGGAGCGTCGCCGTAGCCCCGATTCCGTCGAGCCCGTGAGCCCTCCGCCACTTAACGCTCGCCGCCGGCCACCACAGACGTTCCCGACCACCAATGAGCACACCTACGAGTTCCTCGTGCCACCCCCGTCACGTCGGTAACACTCACCTCCGGTGGATCGCCGCCGTTCGCCGGGACCCTCGGTTCCCGAGCGCCGCCGCTCCTGTTGTCGTCCACGTCACCGCCACCTCGTCGCCATGTCAGCATCACCGCCTACGTGTCGCGTGCGTGGCGCCCAGTCATCGTCCACGTGCATGCGTGCGTGGGTAGTCCACCGGGTCCAGATCCAGCAGGCTCGGTAGACTTAGTCTACCGTGAGCCATCTCACTGACATGTGGGTCCCACATGTCAGTATTTTCTTTTTATTTCTTTTATTTCCGGAATTCCTCGCTGACGTCAGCATTGCGCAATAATCCGATTTTTCTTTAGAGAAATAATTCGGAAATTTCAGAAAATCCAATTTAGGGTTTTTCTTGAGATTCAATCTTCGAGAGCTCATAAATTTTGCATCCTAACTCCGATTGAGCCCATTCAAATTTCTAAATTTATCTAAATTCAAGCTCTATTTATCTGAGATTTTGATTTAATTTTTGGAGCTTATTTTTCCTCTGTTATTTATTTGTTTTGTTTATTTATTTCGTTTGCGAGTAGACGTCGATTCGTCGGGGAATTTCGTGGAAGAAGGAGCGCCCCAAGATCAAGACCAGTACATAGACCTTTTCCAAGGCAAGTCATACCTTTGATCATCTTGAACCCAGTTTTCAAATTACTTTGTGTTAAAGTATTGCATTCTATTTTAATTATTTATTTAAATGCTTTGGGCATAGTTATTTATCCAACTTGTTATCACACCTTGGCCTTGTATGTCATAATTTCTTGTCACCCTAGATTGGTTTATTAGTTGGTAATATGATAGCACCAACGTGGGTTGGTTAGATGCGAGTACAATTGCTTAGCGATGCTACGAGTCTCACATCCCATGAAAGTTGCAAATATGAACTATGACTAAGTGACTATGGAACTTTGTGTAAAGCTGTGTGATGTATGTTATTACTTCGTGATGGCATATTTTGCACTAAAACCAACTGGGTGGTAAAGGATTTAGACTGAGGCAAGTGGTGGAAACTGTGTGTTATGGTGGAAGCTGTGTGCATGGGAATGATAATCTGTGTGGCTTAGTTAGAATATGGAAGTCTTGCCTTGGTCAATTAAGGACTTAACTTTGTGCGCCATTGAACTGAGCCTTACTGTACGACCACATGCCTGGTATGGGACGGGTCTAACTTAGTAAGTTACGGATTCTCGGCATTGATGTTCGGTGGATAGGTTAGGTTGTGTGTGAGGTGGAGGTGTGACTACTTGGTGGTTGCATCGCGGGACGATTCGTCGCTTCCCTGTCCAATGGTGTGTGTTATACCAATTCTATGTGAGCTGGTATAGCGGGAAAGCACATCGGGAATGTCAATGTTTGAGATGAAGTTTCCGAACTGTTTTGTTACGATTAGTGCTTGCTACACAAGTTGTATCTTGTGGGTAAAGTGTACAACCTCTGCAGAGTGTTAAACAATCTATTCGAATAGTCCCGTCCGCGGTCATGGACATGCTCGGGGATTTCACACGAGGGGTAGATTTTCATAAAACCTTTGGGAAGGGACAACTGTGTGATTTCAGTCATATGGCTGTGTGAAAGAATTTGATTAGGCTATGTGTCTTTGTGAAAATAACTGTTAAATTAATATTGTCTATTTATTTGTTTTGAATTATGCTTTCAATCTATTATTCATATTCAATTGCAAATGTTGTATTTCTGCAAAAGAACCACAGAAGCCTTTTCTTTAGAATAAGCCTGCATCTATAAATTGCATTCTGTGGTATGATTTGCGAGCACGGTTGTGTACTCACGCTTGTTGTAAAACTTGCGCCAAACCTGAGAAGAGGAGGAGTCTCGCTGCTTTCGATGAGGAGTTCGCGAAGGTTGCCGATCGTTAAGTGCGGATCGATCGGTTGCTGTGGTGAATTGGTGGGATCTGTTGGAGTTATTTTTCGTTCATTGCTGTTTTATTCTCTGTTAGCCCTGCGTGGCTTAATAAGTGTAAACTCGACCATAAGGTCAAAACCCTTATTTGTTATTCAAATTAATCGTTTACTTTATTTATCGCTTGTGTGGATCGATATTTACCTATGTTAACCCTGTGTGCACTAGCGTGATCCTGGACTAGTGCAGTATACACAGAGGGTTCCAGAATCGAAATTCTGGGTCCCGACAAGGAGCCACTAGAGCGTTGTCGCCATCGAGAAGCTCCAAGGTCCAATAATGGCGATTTTGGGCTCTCGGGTGTTTTGAACTCACACAAAGCCGAGAGGAGCTAGGGTTAGCACTGTGGTGATGAAAGAGAGCTAAGGAAGGGCTTGGGGGCCTTTTATAGCCGGAGGGACCAGGGTTTGAGCCACAATCGAGCTCAACCATGAGCTTGGTCCACGGCTGCCATGGACACATAGACGCGATGGGAGCAGTTGAAGACCATGACTTTGGGGGCAACGTTGCCGAGCAATAAATGCTAAGAGACGTTGAAGGACGAACGGAAATAACAGGGCACTGCTACCCTCTCCCATGCGCTCTGGCACACACGCATGCGTGCGAGGAGGAAGAAGAAGACTAGCACCGACGCTTGGCCCACCTGTCGGCGAAAGAAACAAAGAGGTCCGAGCCCAACTGTTAAGTGGGTTGAGCCAAACCACATGACCCGACTCACATTGTGGACCATTGGATAGACAATGGACGTCTGGGATTAATTGGGACAAAAGAAAGAGCCGAAAGGCACACCAGATCAGGAGCGTTAGATTAAGATCTAATGGCTGAAAATGCACGTGCCACATGAGGTGACCCAGCGCGAAGCGGTACGCACTCACGGCGGTTGGATTAGAATCCAACGGCTGAAAAACGTTGGCACGATCGGAAGTCCAAAGGTTTCAACGACGAGGACCACACGATGATGATCCAACGTCTGATATTGATCGCGCGTTGAACAGGGCTCGGGCTGGCGCTAAAGTGGTTGGGTGCGACCAAGAAAAAGGGGGGTTTTGAGCCCGAGCCTGACTTGGACCCAACCAAGATTTGACCTAGAGTTTGAATTTGAAGCTGAAAACTTTGAGGGATTTTTAGAGATAGCAATTCAACTCCAAAATTTCCAAAATTTTAACTAGAGGTTGCTAACTTTAGGATTAACCTTACATAAAATTTCCAGAGATTTTCATGTACTGCATTTTTCTCAAGAAATTCCAGAAGGTTTGTTCTAGGGTTTGACCAATTGAAAAATTGGTTTGACTTGCCTCCAAAAGTTATCAAATAATTTCTAAAAATTATGAAATAATTCAGAGGTGTCACAAGGCATCCCTAGAACCAAGGAAACATATTTCCAGGGGTTTGACACAAGATTTCCACTCAGGAGGTTATTGACTTTGGTTAATTAGGGATTTTGGTTTTTGATTTCCCATAATTCCTTTACAAGAATTACAGAAAAGTTTAAAAACTTCCATATGCAAGAAAATTTTTAAATTTCTACTCATTTTCTTACATTTGAAATACAAACCCAAATTTGGGACGTTACAGGGCAGGGGTCCAACCTTCTCCTCTCTAAGCTGGCACAACGGGGAGCGCGAGTTGGAGGAGCTAGAGCGATGAAGTGGCGCATGGGGAGGAGCAGCGGACCTAAGTGGAGCCAGTGGCGGGGTTGCTTTGAGAGCGTGGTTGCTCGAGCGGTAGAGGTAGCGGTAGTCTTTGCGATGGTAGTGCGGCGATGGCGATGGCGATGTGATAGATCTAAGGGATCTGGCGCCTCCAGAGCGGTAGTGCAGCAGAGGCAGTGGCAGTGCGGTAGAGGATGTGTCGGGCACAATTTATATTATGCTAGGATATCACAGACGGTTCTTAATTAGAACCGTCTGTGATAACTAATTATCACAAATGGTTCTCATTAAGAACCGTCTTAATGAGAACTGTCTATGATAATCCAACTAATCACAGACGGTTCATTATAAGAACCGTTTGTGATTAGCTGGATTATCACAGACGGTTTGTAAATATAACCGTCTGTGAATTATCACAAACGATTCTAGTTACAAACCGTTTGTGATAATTAGTTATCACAGACGGTTCTAATTAAGAACCGTCTGTGATAGGCTCGCAGGGCAACTGCCACATCCGGACAGACCCATCACAAGCGGTTCCAAAGGAATCGTCTGTAATGGGGTGTCTACTATAGCCTGTTTTGAAGTAGTGGTTCTTCGTTTATGCCCTTTAGTGTGGAAAGAAGATCCCAAATGGCCAAACATGCATATTTCAGAAACTGTAGACCTTTCTACCAAATTTGTGAGCCTTTGTTAGTTTGTTACACCCTCCGGTCACAAATACATGTTGTTTTGGGATACGTGCAATCAAACTTTAAAAACATTGGCTATCAATATCTTTTGAAATATTTAGATTGGATAGATAAAAAATATATGTGTAGATTTGTCTTGAAAAATATTTTCATAACATTAGAATTTTATTGGGTTTTATAAATATATTACAACGGAAATTACTGGTCAAAGTTGTGTTTAAGGGACTATGTCGATGTCCAAAAAGATATGTATTTGTGACTCGAGGGAGTATTTAATACTACTGAGCTAGAACTAATTTTGAATAAATATGCCCCTTCTTTACATGGATTGTTGACAACCTATATATGTTTAATGTTGAGCAAGGACTGAAAACAGTATATCAAATCCGATTTTATTAGGGTTCATGCGCTAACCATACTGTTCAAAAGCATTTAGTTGTCAAGAAGAGATGGACATTTCTACTCATAATGGAAGACTCCTCGCATCTATGCTAGGTGTGTAATATCCCGTTTAATATTAGAGAAATTAATTGAATTAGAGAGGGAATTGAATGAATTAATTTGGAGATTCAGATTTTGAGGGAGGATAAGAGAACTTGGGCCTTTGGACCACGGTGTCTTAGCCCAAGTGGGTCGGTCGGCCAGAAAGGGGACCAAGGGGGCGACAGCCTAACCCTAGCCGACCCACCCCCTGCCCCATTGCGCTACCCCACCCTGGCCACACCTCCCCCTGTAACACCCTGACTATTTGGAAGCCAAGATGTCACCCTAAAATCTCTAACATACAACCATAATCATGAGAATTGAAGCAATAATCCAAGTTATAACGAACGGAAGGAGAATCGCTCAAAAGGCATAATCGCACAAATATAATCTGAACCTATGCAGGTTAAGTACCACAGCGGAAAATAAACATCTATAACCAAACAGGAGACATCATCCACATGTCGCCTCAATTATTACAGTTTATCTCTAAACAAATAAAGGAATTCAACCAAGTTCTATTATTGAAACTGGAATATGGTGATGTGTGTTTAGTGCATGTCTACTCCCTCCCGATAGAGTCATCATCAATGGCCACCTAAAACAAAACAACAAACAAGAGTGAGTCCGGGACTCAGTTAGTACAACGTTTACAAGAACATACTTCATGTAGATACATAGCACATAAGAAATATCTGAAAGAAATAACTGTAATGCATGGATGCCATGAACTGGATGGACTGCACTCGAGCTTATACCGGTATAGCAAGTGACACACCCGTCGGTGTTCACTTAAGCCCGTATTTATCGAAATACGGGGATCCAAAATACCGTATAAAGAACGTTTCATACGGGTGTCCAAAATTGCCAACATTGGAATGGTGGGACTTCACTTGCCCATACTGGAATTGATGGGACTTTAGACCCCACTCCCGTGGACGGAACATGAACATGATCGCATGAATAAATTTATGAACAATGGTTAATATCATCTCCACACATATGAAAGAGCGTACACAAAGAACATAATCATCATAGCATTCTTGTCTACCATAACCTCCACTCCCGTGGATATTCCACTCCCGTGGATGGCATATGAACATTTAAACTTCTTACACATCAACATAACACCATACCAATCAATGAGCATCCCGGGTTTACAAATCACACATAAGTCATTGTACTTGCCTTTAGCGTTGCGATGCGTTGGGACGCAACGAAGAAGCCGCTAACCTTGGCGCCTCACCCCCTACACCAAAGTTACTCAATAAGAACCAAGTCATCAAGACACTACGCGCATCGCCCTAACTCATATCCCTAATCCCACCATCTAAATTATACCCGTTACTAGAATTAAACCACATTCTAGCAGAATGTCTATACGGACAGCAGCGGTATAAATAGCATAAATTTTGATCTAAAACTCGAAAAGGGGTGTTATCAGATTTGATTAAAAGGTAATGAAATTATCTACAATAACCTAGTTGGTGGAAACCTCGAATTCTATATGAATCACTCTCCACAAGACCAACAAACACTATTTGTCAGAACTTCCGGCGATTCTGGACAGCAGCACGGAAAGTGTCATAACTATTAATTGGCTACACAAAACTTTGCGTTCTTTATCAATATCAAAAGCTAAGACCAAGGCCTAAAATAACCTAGTTGGGTGAAAGCTCTGAATTTTCCATTAACACACTCATATTTTAAAAGACAACTTGACAGTTTATTCTCATCATGATTCTGGACAGCAGAGACGAAAACTTACATAACTTTTTATCCGTACATCGGAATCAGGTGTTCTTGGTGGCTACCGAAAGCTAAGAACAAAACCTACAATACTCTAGGAGATGGACCTCTCAAATTCGGCCTCTAAGATCACGAAACAAGCCACGCAATAATCTGGACAGAAACTTAAATAATCGCAGCAGGACTTCGATCCAACGAACATGGCATCAAACGCTCCTACTATGATCCAATCAGCGAAGAGAATGAACCATTACCCTTGTAGAACCCTAGGAAGACGCTGATCAAACACCCCGAAGAAGATCCCTTCTCTTCTCTTCCTTTCTCCCCACTTCTATCTTCTCTTCTCCTCCTTCTTGTGGCCGGCCAGCAGCAGGACCTCTCCAAGGAGTAGCATTGGAGGAGGTGGAGGTGCAGCACCAAGGCTTGGGGCGGCGCCAATGGAGGGGGAGACGGGGCAGCACCCTGGAGGAGGAGGCGCAAGGTGGAGGGGGGTGGCGGCTGCAAGTGGGAGGAGGGGAAAAGGGGAGGGCGGCTAGGGTTTGGGGAGGGTGGCGCCTCCCCCCCTTTGGCCGGCCATAACAAGGCCCAGGCCCAAGTTGGCGTGAAAAAGCAGAAAACCCCCTCTCTTTTTTTTGTTTTGATGATTTTCTGAATTAAACTTTCCCCCGATTAATTAATCTCTACCGATTAAATTAATTTATCCCGACTATTTGCTTCTCACACTTCCGGAGTATTACATTCTACCCTCAATGTGATTCGGCCGAATCTAAACACACTTAAGCGAAAGAACAACCACGACTGAGAACGAACAACAGTAACCACGTACCCGTTGTGAACAACACCGGCTAAAGCTCACGCACGCGAAACTCCAACTTCCCAAGTATCCTCTCGCTCGGACTGAAAATACCACAACACAACGACGTAACACGACGTCTGATCTAACACTCAACCCGGTACTTCTAGGTACACTCATCGGACAAAACTCGAAGGTAAGATCTCACTCGATGGTCAACGGCGCAAACGACACCTCAAACTCTGGATCTCCCAGGTACTCACTCAACACGAGAACATACAAGATGTTACGTACTCCGCGCACGGACTCGAGACAGTCGTGGCGATACGCCAACTAGCAAAAACAACCCAATGTATCTTGGATTAACCTTTCCAATGATACCGAACCACACGACATGCACATAGAACACGGAACTCGTGTTCCACCTCTCAATTAAACTCTTCACTAAAGCAAGGATCACATCCTTTAACCAGAAACATACGACAAAACTCTCTTTAAGCAAACTCTTTTACCAACAAAACTCATCTGAAAACGAAAGATTCGCATCGCAACTAAACGTTACTAGCTCGGTACTAAAGAGTTAAATCCAGAAATCGGAATTTCATCACGAAAACCTTTCCACCTTCCAAGTGGCAGTCTGCGAATAAACAACACGAAAACCAAAGGAGGAATCATTTTAAATGCCCAAATCAAAACTTCTTTTATTCTTCCTGAACCGATAAGAACCACACATACCAAAATCGAATCAAACTCAACTTACGAAAGGCATTGATCAACAGTACAAAGCTCATGCGAGAATAAAGAAAACGCTTCACTAATCAAGAAGACATTTTTTTTCCTTAGATTCACTCTTTGGAATAAAATATCTCTCCAACCTTGGAATTCGAATTCATCGCATACCACACGGTCTCAAACCTCTTAATTTAACATCCTCAAATTAGGCTTAAACCGAAATACATCATCTAAACCTTTTTTTAGAGAGACTCTATTGATTCCACTGAACACTCTAGACAACTCCTACAACCGATGACATTAATTTGATAGAAGGCACCAAAGCACCTAAAAAAACCATGCAATCTCATCCCCTCCAATTTTCAAGAATAATACGTCAGAATCCTTAGTACACCCGCTCATGAACTACATCAGAAGGGTTCTATCGACAATCATTCCACTACCCAGAATACTCCAGTTTTCTATCTCCTCTACACACAAATCTTTGGGCGACCAAAAGTCTAGCATGAAAATAGAAAGCCCAAATTTAACCTCCAAGACCCCTACAACGAATTTCTCTTATAACACATGGTGAAATCATCGGATTAAATCTCTAACATCCCCACAATTCCGACATACTCACTCATTGACATCATTAGGAATCACTCACACAACATCGCAATACCTTCCAATTGTGTTACTCTATAAGATTGATTAAGGTTTCCATACATTTGATAATCCCCAATATTTCAACACGAACCAAAGTTCTGGAACTACACTATACCATAGGTTCTACTTAGTCGAACACTATACAGTTTTACTTCGAAGCCATACATTCCATCTGAATCAACTTCCCTCCAAGAGGTTCAGGTCAAAACCAACTCATCCTCTATTACTCCTCCAATAGCTTGGTAGCAAAATCTCACCCCTACAACCACTTAACCACCACCAAACAATTGACAACTTACGCTTTGTGAAACTTTGCAACACAAATCTGTTGATCCTTTCTCAAAAGAAAGAGACGAACAAGGACCAGTTTCACCGCACAAGAAAAAGTTGCTGCTCACAGTGAGCACGAAACCAAAAGAAATAATCTGGTAATGAAGATCTGGGAAAACGAAAGTTGAGTTCACAGCGGAGGGCACACATCCCTCGAAAAGGGAATAGCAAATAACTAACAAATAAAAAATGGCACTGCGATTGAAACTCGACAACTCTTGAGTGAAAAGAGCAAAAAGTTTATGAACAATTCAAATAACCACAAGTTACAAAACTTGACTCAAATTCTCAAATATTCCTACTGCACCCTTTCCTTTAACACTGAAATTAATTCTTTGACTAACATCGGTTTGCCACAACGAACAAGATAAGGTCTTTAGTCCAAACTACAAGGACTAATTAAGAACCAATGAAATTATTCAATACGTCATGTTTGTTCAGAACAGTTCAACTACAAAAGAAATATGAGATCCAAACAATCTCAGCCACTAAACTCGAAACATCTTCAATTACGGGATTTCGCGAAAAACAAGTAGATTATTCTCCTCTTAAAGGAACCAACATAACTTATTTGATTGCAACCTCACGTTGCCAACTCAGACCAAAGAGCTTTTAAAATTAAATCACACAAATCTCTTAAGAAGCAACAGGACAATCCAATACCTTAATTTATTTAAAATAATTTCGGCTACCAGATGATTCATGAGCTCCAAAATATCGCGAAAGCTAAACTTGAAATATTCTCATCTAAACGATATCACCAAAGGCGATCAAATTACTATAGGTATTAACATCAATTTCACAACAACAATTAGAAAATACTTTGAAAGACCCACGTGAAAAGAATGGGTTGATTCTTTCTCAAAAGAAGAGACAAATGGAAACGATTTTCACCAACTAGAAAACTCATCTACCACTCGCACTGAACATGGGACCAAGGGAAAAACCAATTAAATAATGAACTCATAGAACATAAGTGGAGTCCACAGTTGAAAGCATAGGCCTCACAAGAAGAGAATATCGAACCTTAACAGATAAGAACAAACAAGTATCCAAGATCAAAGCACTTGCATCACTGAAGAACCATTATAACTTTGCAACATATCGCTACTCGATAAACTTCATTTACCACATATAGCCTGAATCCCCAAAAGATCATGAACGCAAAACTTGAAATTTGATCATTTAGAAAATATCACCATGGGTGATCAAATTACTACGAGAATTAACCTCATTCTCACATTTTGACGACTTAATAACATCGACAACATATACTAATACCAAGAATCATCAAACTTTATTACTCCATCCTAAAACTTCCCAAGGGGTACACAAATCACAAGGTTGAAACAAATTTATTATAACCAGATTATGCTAAGCAATAACAATATCACAATGCATGCAATCAAAGACTACTTACGAAATTCATCTACTCAACTGTTGGTGTTGCTCAACACCTTCTTCAGCACTCATTAATTGATGATTGTACTAATCATGTGTGTACATACGGTACTAATTCCATTTGCAATCACATAACCATATATAACATAGATTCACATTTCACCTTTGTTCAGAAATCATTTCAAAACATGATTAAGGATCCACTAACATAATTTCCTATAAACAAGGTTTCATGAATCGATACACTAGCACCCATCTGGTACTTTATACAAGTTTCAACAATTTTAGCATATCAGGAAATTGATAAATCTAGCTCTTATGTAAGATCTATAGGTTCTGAATGGATATAGACAGTCTTTATTTAACATACACCATGTATCAAATACAAGGACATTTCAAATTAATAAATTTCACTTTCATGGATGGTAGTTAAGAATAATTGATTTGCACCATGCTAAAAAACCCCAACTTGGTAACCCACATCATAGCAGTTTATTCATTTAGTTATAACTTCTCATTTTTTTTGCATGATAAGACATCATAAAAGGATTCTAACACCTTCATTAAGCAAAAGAGAGACATTAAACCTCAACGCTTGAGGTAATCCAAAAGAATTACATAAAGTCAAAGCTTTCACATGTTAAAGCACTTGCAACAGAAAACTTGTAGTATCTGAAATACCAATCGAATAAAGGAGTCATATTTCCCAACAATAAGTGTATAACTCCCATGAAAAATTTAGTCTTGCTAATAACCGACGTTCACACAAAAACAACAATAGACCAGCAGTCAGGAGAACAAGTATTCATATTATAAAGCCAAGAACGACTAATGAAAACTCATCGGTTGAAATGTAAGCAAAAACTCAAGAAAAGTTCATCAACCTCCACAGGACAAGAATTGAACAAAATTTCAAAAATCAAAGAAGAGAACAACTTTATAAAGCAACTCATGCTCAACACCTTTAACTTTGGTACTCGGGGTATCTACTCCCCTGTCCACATATCACGAACGGTGGTGTACCCTGGTGAATCCCAGAGCAACAACCACGACCTCAACTTCTTAACATCTGTTAACAACACGCTTCACCAAAATACTCAATTATGATTATACAGGATCATCTCATGACAATCATAGTATTAGTTCATAGATATAGAATATCATAACAGGTCACAGATTAACAACAAGAATGATAGTACAGAAGCAATTCAAGAACAGTTCAACATGATGAAACACACCACTAGAAATACGAATACGATGGATTACCCAAACCCCACCTACTGTGCACATTGTGTCATATTAATAACTTAATTACCACGGACCTAAAGCCCGCTCTGATACCAACTGTAACACCCTGGCTATTTCGAAGCCAAGATATCACCCTAAAATCTCTAACATACAACCATAATCATGAGAATTGAAGCAATAATCCAAGTTATAACGAATGGAAGGAGAATCGCTCAAAGGCATAATCGCACAAATATAATCTCGAACCTATGCGCAGTCAAGTACCACAATGGAAAATAAACATCCATAACCAAACAGAGACATCATCCACATGTCGCCTCAATTATTACAGTTTATCTCTAAACAAATAAAGGAATTCAACCAAGTTCTATTATTGAAACTGGAATATGGTGATGTGTGTTTAGTGCATGTCTACTCCCTCCTGATAGAATCATCATCAACAGGCACCTAAAACAAAACAACAAACAAGAGTGAGTCCGGGACTCAGCAAGTACAACGTTTACAAGAACATACTTCATGTAGATACATAGCACATAAGAAATATCTGAAAGAAATAACTGTAATGCATGGATGCCATGAACTGGATGGACTGCACTCGAGCTTATACCAGTATAGCAAGTGACACACCCGTCGGTGTTCACTTAAGCCCGTATTTATCGAAATACGGGGATCCAAAATACCGTATGAAGAACGTTTTATACGGGTGTCCAAAATTGCCCACATTGGAATGGTGGGACTTCACTTGCCCATACTGGAATTGATGGGACTTTAGATCCCACTCCCGTGGAGCTCCACTCCTGTGGACGGAACATGAACATGATCACATGAATAAATTTATGAACAATGGTTAATATCATCTCCACACATATGAAAGAGCGTACACAAAGAACATAATCATCATAGCATTCTTGTATACCATAACCTCCACTCCCGTGGATGGCATATGAACATTTAAACTTCTCACACATCAATATAACTCCATACCAATCAACGAGCATCCTGGGTTTACAAAATCACACATAAGTCATTGTACTTGCCTTTAGCGTTGCGATGCGTTGGGAGGCAACGAAGAAGCCGCTAACCTTAGCGCCTCACCCCCTACACCAAAGTTACTCAATAAGAACCAAGTCATCAAGACACTACGCGTATCGCCCTAACTCATATCCCTAATCCCACCATCTAAATTATACCCATTACTAGAATTAAACCACATTCTAGCAGAAAGTCTATACGGACAGCAGCGGTATAAATAGCATAACTTTTGATCTAAAACTCGAAAAGGGGTGTTCTCAGATTTGATTAAAAAGGTAATGAAATTATCTACAACAACCTAGTTGGTGGAAACCTCGAATTATATATGAATCACTCTCCACAAGACCAACAAACACTATCCGTCGAACTTCCACGATTACGGACAGCGAGCACGAAAGTGTCATAACTATTAATTGGCTACACCAAACTTTGCGTTCTTTATCAATATCAAAAGCTAAGACCAAGGCCTAAAATAACCTAGTTGGGTGAAAGCTCTGAATTTTTCCATTAACACACTCATATTTTAAAAGACAACTTGATGTTTATTCTCGTCGATTCGGACAGCGAGACGAAAACTTACATAACTTTTTATCCGTACATCGGAATCAGGTGTTCTTGGTGGCTACCGAAAGCTAAGAACAAAACCTACAATACTCTAGGAGATGGACCTATCAAATTCGTCCTCTAAGATCACAAAACAAGCCACGCAATAATCTGGACAAAAACTTAAATAATCGCAGCAGGACTTCGATCCAACGAACATGGCATCAAACGCTCCTACTATGATCCAATCAGCGAAGAGAATGAACCATTACCCTTGTAGAACCCTAGGAAGACGCTGATAAAACACCCCGAAGAAGATCCCTTCTCTTCTCTTCCTTTCTCCCCTCTTCTCTCTTCTCTTCTCCTCCTTCTTGTGGCCGGCCAGCAGTAGGACCTCTCCAAGGAGCAGCATTGGAGGAGGTGGAGGTGCAGCACCAAGGCTTGGGGTGGCGCCAATGGAGGGGGAGACGGGGCAGCACCCTGGAGGAGGAGGCGCAAGTTGGAGGGGGTGGCGGCTGCAAGTGGGAGGAGGGGAAAAGGGGAGGGCGGCTAGGGTTTGGGGAGGGTGGCGCCTCCCCCCTTTGGCTGGCCATAACAAGGCCAAATGGGCCAAGGCCCAGGCCCAAGTTGGCGTGAAAAAGCGAAAAAAACCCTCTCTTTTCTTGTTTTGATGATTTTCTGAATTAAACTTTCCTCCGATTAATTAATCTCTACCGATTAAATTAATTTATCCCGACTATTAGCTTCTCACACTTCCGGAGTATTACACCCCCTGCCTCCCTTCCTTGCGCCGCCACCTCCATCTCAAGGCCGGCCACCCCTTTGCAGGACTTGCTGCCGACTAGAGGATGGAGCCTAGGAGGTTTCGGCTAGCAAGAGGAAAGGAGAAGGAAGGAGGAAAGGGAGAAGGAAAAGGGGAGAAAGAGAAAGGTTTTTGCGCAGGGTTCGTGATCGACGTTGTGTTCTTCAAGGGTAACATCGGATAATCCTTACATTTATCATAGATTAGTTGTTGTTCAATTTGTATATCATTTTGTCCAAGGGAAGGGTAGATTTCTGTATGCCCTAGTTCGTCGAGTTTCGACGCAGAACCTTGCGGGGGGCAATTAAAGGTGTTTAAGTTTGAATTCAGTTTTGTCCAACTTTAAAGGTTGTATAGGATTTTATTAGCCTTCCAAAAAGGTCTAGAACACTAGATTTAGAGTTATGAGCAAAAAGTTGGGACCTCGGAAAGGTTGATGTCCAGATAACGGACAACGTTGGCAGTTGTCATGAAGATGGGTTGTTTATGCATGGGAGTTTTGGCTAAAATAGAGATGTTGCCATGTGAAATAACAAAACTACCCCCCTCATGCATCAAAGACAAAAATGACACATTGTCTATGCCCCAAAGGATCGAAGCTACCGTGCGGGCGACACATGGCCTCGTCCTAACCCCTGGGGCCCGAATTTGCCTCGTCCTAACCCCTGGGGTGCGCTAATTCCCTCGTCCAGTCCCCAAGGGCACGGTATTTCCCTTGGCCAGCCCCTAGGGGTACGGTAGCCCCTCCCTTTGTTTATTTTTTAAAAAACTAAAATATTGCTTTCAGCGTCCACCATATGCATTGGTACCCGAAGTCAACCTAGACGTAGAAGAAATCGTACTCCGACTTCACGACAACATTCCGATACGGTTTTTATCTTCTTTATGGAGGTAAAAAATGAAGTAAATATTATCACATGTACCAAAAGCATACTTTATTACGAAAACCGTACTCTGATTTCACAGCAACTCACCCTAACCCCTAGGGTGCAGTATTTAATGAAGTCGTAATTTAATAGTCGAGCGTAATTAATTAGTCCTAATTAATTAATCAATCATAATTAATTAGTCCAAATTAATTATAGTTAAATAAATTAATTATTATTAAATCCATCCTAATTAGTCGTAGTTAGTTAGTCATAATTTTTCACTCGCAGTTAGTTGGTCGTAATTAATTACTCGTAGCTTGTTAGACTTAATTAAATTTTGTAACTAAAATAGTCATACTTAATTAACATAATAGTTGATCATAATTAATTAGGCTTCATTACATAGTATTAATTAATTAGTCGTCTTAATTAGAAAGTTGTTGTTAGTTAGTGTCCATAATTAATTACGGTTGATTAATTATGACTATTTTAGTTAATCCTAACTATGTAGTGGTAGTTAATTGGTCACAATAAATTAGTCGCAATTTATTTGTCCCGATCGACTTCGGGTACCAATACTATTTTCGCGCATTGGGGGGGGGGCGGCAGCGAGAATCCGAGGACACCAAAAGCAGTATTTTAGTTTTAAAAAACTAAAAATAAAACAATGGGAGAGGGCTACTGCACCCAGGGAATTACCTCACCCCTAGGGGCCGAACGAGGGAATTACCACTCCCCGGGGGTTAGGATGAGGGGAATCCGGCCCCAGGGGTTAGATCCGCTCCTCTGGGACACGGACGAGCACGGACAATATGTCATTTTTGTTTTGGATGCGGGGGGTTGTGTGTTTAGTTTTGTTATTTCCCGCGGCAATAACACTATTTAGGCAAAAACTCGTAAAGCGTGCATGCTTTTTCTGGACATAGCTAGGGACCATGCACATGGTGGTGTTACTGTCGCTGACATATCATGATCAGCCATTCACCCAGCCTTCTTTTGAGCAAAGCAATTGAAGATGTCACAAGAACATGTGTTGGGAAACATTCCCAATCCTTTGATTTTGTTGATAGCAATCAGTGCCTGCCCAAAAGGGGCAGCTCTAACAGGAACGGGGAAGTTTGTTGTCATGTAACAGATTAAATGGGTGTCTGTCTTATCTTTTGTTCCCAAATACTAGCAGCTCATGTTTTATTGAATGGTTGTTCGTTGGAAGTGTGGTCTGTGTTGTGGATTAGTTTTGGACGGTCCCTGATAGTGGTTTGGTAGAACATGACTCATAATCAGTGGCCTTTGCAAAAACACCTAATATTGTGCCAATGCCAGATGTCACATCAACGTCTCTCTCTCTCTCTCTCAGGACGCCAATCTGATGCTTCTATCGGAGTCGATGAGATATCTAATTTTGTTCAGGTAGGAGGGCTTCACTCGCATCACTTCTCTCTTTGCTTTCTCTCCCCTCGCTACACACAGATTCTTCTCTCTTGCGTTGGTCGTTGCATGCAGTTAGTACCGTGATATACAGCTAGCTTCAAACATCAGCCTAACAAAGTTATTCTCTAGGTTAATCGCTCCAACATGAACGAGGAATTGGAAGAGGTAGTGCTGAGTATAGGTGACTCATATCTAACCTATTAGGACTAGGACTTGGATTTGGAGATGTGTTATACAGATTAGGATTTCTACTTCTTTTTTAAGGAGAATTAGAGGCACTATATAAAGCTATAAGGGGTGATTATGGAGAAGAAAAGTCACAAATCAACTCATTCAAAACAAAATGTGCACAAACAGATTAGATACTAGGTTATTCTTTAGCATTAGATTCTTATATAAGATAAGAATTCGAGGGATTCGAAAGGCTCGAGAAAGTTGTAAGATAGCGACAATTCCGTATGCTCTTTTGAGGTTGTGCTTAACGAACTTGCGGCTGGCTTCGCCGAACCTTTCTCTCTCGTGGTGATTATTTCGTCGCCGTTATTTGGTTCTCTCTACAAGATTCATCAACTTCGCTCTTGATATTGTACACGCTTGTGTCATTTCTCACAAACTCTAATTCAATCTGGAACTGCTGCGCGTAAGAACGAGTATCAGAGTATAACAGCTAGTTTGCAAGGTTAACAAATATTAGCCAAACAAAGTTAATTCGTAAATTATTTGACCTGAAATGAGCCGACCAAGCACAATTCGGGGTTGGCTCGTGCAATAGTCTCGGTTTGATTAGTTTCTTGTGTTATGTCTGGTTCAAAAGTAGAGTAACGGTTTAGAGAAATTTTATGATACATTCTACCTGTAGTATATGGTGGTAACATAAATCAATTTTAACCATTGATTTGTTAAGGGTATAATAGATTTTTCTTTGTATTTATAATTTTTCGTGAGAGTATTATGAACTTTTTTAACTACGGTTGAAAATATTACTCTTGTTCCATGTGATTTCCATATTGGCAATCACAGTTCTACCCTATTGAAATTCTACTACTCATACAATCAGGTATAGTATAACAAAATCTTAACTAATTTGAACCAATGGAGAAAAAAGAATAGACGTCTATATTAAATTTAATGTACCGTAAAACAGCTCTTTTGAGTTTAACCGCCATGCTTCTTACTCGATACTTGGTCTTAAGATACAGAGAAAATATATTATTTGCCATCAAATAACTCTCCCCTATAGTTTGCTACCGAATAAGTCATTTCTATGATATGCCACGGGGTTTCAAAAATTTTAACTAATAAAAGAAGGTGATTACCCCTGCGCAGTGGAACGATCGTCCTACCTCTCCTCTTAGATGAGCCAGACGGTTGTCTGCCCGCCGCCTTGTGAAAAAACCGTCGCGGCCTCACACTTCCCCCGAAAACGTCGTCGATGGACTCATCCCCCACGACACTTTTGATATTTTGCAACTATTCTCACAATCTCACCAGCCCTCTCTTTCTATCTCCATGCCTCCATGGGTGAGCTTCACCTTAATTCCTTCCTCATCAAGCACCGCCTAGCTTCTCTCTTCTTTCCCCAACCTTTGATTCGAGCTCCCTTTTGCCCCATGCCGCCGCCACCATTGAGTCGCTCTTGCCGCCGCCATGGCAGTGGGCCGCTGCCGTTGTCGTGGACAGCTGCCCGCCGCCGTAACCCGTTGCATGCTGCTACTTTACGGCCAAGGCCACGGGATCCCATTTTGCTACTTGACGGCGCTGAGCTCGGCCAGATCCCCATGCCCGCCTGCCTGCTTCTCTCTCGCGCGCTCTCTATTTTGGAGCGGAGAAGGAAACCTGTGCGGCTGCTAGGTAGGGCCCGCATAGGTTAAGCAGTAATTAACAACGTGATTAATTAGTGGCTAAAGATAGACTGGTATTTCATTAACATGTGCCCGTGGGCAAAATAGTCTCTTAGCAGGGCTTAACAGAGAGGTTGCAACGGACACTAGACGGAGACAAAAATTTGAAACTCAATGGCACATCGCATATCTCGCAGAAGATGAGTTATTCAATGGCAAATAGTAGATTTTCTAAAAAGATATATTGCATCTCGATTTGACAAGTCAACCACCTATTTGTGCTGCTTGGCCTCTTATTGCGCATCTCATGTTTTGGGCCGAGAGCTGGGCATTAGGTCGTGCCGTGCTGGCCCGGCTCGGGTCTATCGTGCTTCGGGCCACATCGTGCCGTGCTAGCTCGGCCCGATCACTCCACCGTGCTGTGCCGGCCCACCTCGCCTTCGATCAGGCCCAGGCACGGCCCAAAGCCCGTCGTGCCAGGGTCGTGTCGTGTCAGCCCAAACCCAGCCCGAAGTAACTATAGAGCGGCGCGTGGGGAAAGAAAGGGAGAGAGAGGGAGGTGGTTGGAGGAGTGGAGGGAGGGGGCGGCGATCGGCAGCGCATGGGGAGGGAGGTGGCTGGAGCTGGAGCTGGAGGGGGGAATCAGAGAATGTGATTAGGGATTGAGAATTTGAGAGTCGAGGCTCGAGAGAAGGGGTTGGGGATGGGGGTTCGGGGAGCTTGAGAGGGATGTTGGGCTAGACCGGGTGGCAGAGGGGGGTTATTGGTTGGGCTAGACCGGGTGGTAGAGGAGGGTTATTAGTTGGGCTAGGTCGGGATGGGGGAATGATTGAGCCAGGCCGAGAGAGGGAGGGATTGAGCTAGAACTGGAAGGTTGGGCCTATTTTGTACCGGGCCAGCCCAAACATGACCCAACTGATCGTGCCGTCGTTGTCGCCTAACGGCCGTATTCTCGAGCCCACCCCGTCAGTAGTTAAATGCAGTATCGTCTTAGACCGTCATGCGTCGGCCGTGCTTTAGGTCGGCTCAAAAAAGCACAGCCTAAGTCCTAGCTCTAGGCCTGATTGAGATACATAAATTTCGCAATAATTTCACGTGGAGCAGTTAAGCTCCTGAAGAAGAAAATCTAGAATAAATTCCTGAATTCCAAACCAAATGAACTCATGCAAAGATTACATCTTGCTCAAAATTTACAAAACATCGAATCAACGTGGCAACAAAAAAAGAAACAGCCCATAGATGCCACCCTCGCTCATTCTACCCAAAAAGGATGCAAACGGGCCCACATGTCATGCCCCCATCACCCCATGTCCCTGCCAAATGGGTCTCTGATCCCATCGCATTCACATGCACCGCTGCCCCTCCCTCTCTCCGGGGCAAAAAAAAACAGAGAGAAAAGAAAAGGCGAAAAGGAAGAGAATATGGCGGGAGACGTTTTTTTTAATCTTTCTCGCGCGCGCGGGAGGCTCGCTCGCTCGCTCAGATATTTCCTCCTTTCCCTTTTCCAACGCCCCGCCCCGCGACGCGAAAGACTATTTCCACGTCCGTCCGCCGCTACACGCTTGGCACCCCGGCTTGCGTCCCGCGCGAGGCACGGCCGGGCCCACGGCAACCCTACTGCGTGGGCCCGTTTGTTGGTCGCTTTTGCAATTTGTTCCCCCTGCCTGCCGTCTCCCAGCTGGCATCGCGCTGGGCCCCTCGTCCTTCTCTTCGCCTTCTCTCGCTTTTTTTTTTCTCCTTTTTGCTTCGCGCGAGATAGCGTGCGGAGAGGACGGGGGATTTGGGGGATTTTCTAGCTAGGTCCTCCATGGAAGATATGATTTACATGTGTACCCCTGGAGGCTGGAAGCACATACGGCTAGGGATTGAGATTTCTGCTTCGAAGCTATCAATGTAAGGATCTACAGTGACATAACATTACGAATGATCTCTATCGTTCAATTAAAAATTAAAGATTCAGATCAATAGCTATAGTAAAATTGTTGCAGTACATATTTTGTTGTTGCTACAGTTGTTGTAGAGTACTGTTTGCCTCCTCACAAAACACTATTCGCACAGTGGACCTCTGCATTAATGTAGAGGATCTGGATTCGTGGTTAGGGGCTTAGGGTGTACATGTGCGCACTTGTAAGGTACATTTTGGATTTTCTTTTGTCTCATTACATACACACACATATATAGAGGAAAATGGTATGGTACTCCTGAGAGTACATACTCTCACTTCTTATATATCATTTAAATTATATGATGATACATTTTTATCAATTCGAGCATATTCCAATAATAATTATAAGATACTCTAAAGTGAGTTTCATGAAAAAATCATTAAAGTCCATCTTTTATAGCAAAATTTATGTATATACTTCTTTTATATATGAAAAAAGGTATATAGCAAAAATAAAGAGCTCGAATGAAATTTTTCAATTAAATCATATTGGAGTATCTTATAATTGATATTTAAGTATACTAAAAATGGTAAAAAAGTATAATATATTTGTTTAAGTAGTACTCACAGAAGTACATACTCCCACTTCGAATATATCACTTAAACAAATATATTATACTTCTTTACCATTTTCAGTATACTTAAATACTAATTATATGATACTCTAATGCGACTTGATTGAAAAAATTTCATTGGAGCTCTTTATTTTTGTTATATACATTTTTTCATATATAAAAGAAGTATATATACATAAATTTTGCTATAAAAGGTGGATTTTAATGACTTTTTTCATGCAATTCATTTTGGAATATCTTATAATCATTGTTGGAGCAAGCTTAAATTGATAAAAATGTATCATTATGCGATTTAAGTGGTATATGAGAAGTGGGAGTACGTACTCCTAGAAGTACCATACCATTTTCCTATATGTGTGTGTGTTTTTTGAGAAAAGGTCTCCTGTTTCTTTTAAAAGAAATCAAATTACAAAAGTTCACCAAGCGTTCCTCTAAAAATGAAAAGCAAAAGTTCCACTCAGCAGTGGTTACAACCAAGGATCAAAGAACCAATCCCGGACTGAATCTCGGTCGCTGGCCGGAAACGGTAACCGGTCGGTTATCGGTTTTCTCGGAAAAAATTCGGATAAAATTCGCTCGAATTTGATTAAAAGCCATCCTAAATTCGAAAAATAGAATTTGAACTTGTAAAACCCAAGAAAATTGGTCGGGATTTTGGATCCCGAACCCCCGGCGGTTACTGGCCGGTTATTTTTTCCCTGGTTACAGCCAGGGATATCGAAACATAGTCCAAAAGAACGTCAAAAGGCAACTATACTACTAATGACAAAAGCCTAGAGAGTGAATCTGGAGACATCCAGATTAACTACCACCGAGATCATGCCCCATCCTTCAATTTCCTGATCCATGGTGTCCATCTCCTTCTCGCCCCAAAAACCTCCATCGCCACTTGACTCAGCAGGTTAGCGCCCTTGACCAGCAAGTCTTGATCGGTCTCCTTCTGCATTTTAGCCCAAAGCTCAATACATCGACAAACAGCTTGCTATTATTCCTACTTACATATAGTTTTGCCCTGAAGTTTATGTAAACGAAATAATTAAAAGCTCGTGCTTTTGCGTGTTTTTGAACAACTCTTTTTAAATATCCTTTGGCTAGGCTTTTTCACTTATGACAATCTACTTAACATCGCTATGTCCCCTATTACTAATATTGGAAGAAGAGTAGACTTGTAGACTTGTATATAAAGTCGGGTACGGCTCACATTTTGCAATGTCAGATTATTCAGGGCTGTATCCGCAAATGAGGCTCCCCTCCACAGAAAATCTCAGAAGCTGGAATGCGGGGGCAACTCGTGAGACGCACACGATTCGTGCGGTCCAAACTCGCGCGAGAAACCCACCTCCGCGAGTCGTATGCGCACCCCCGCAAACCTACCTCAACCTATGAATACCCACTGCCACCGGGAGCCCACCATTCGAACAATGCGATGCCCCACATGTCAAAGACTTGTGTCCTAGCAACCACTTGAACCAACGCGTTCACGTAGCAGTTTGCCGCGCCAACTCCCAGATGGCCGACACGTGGCTGGCTCGGGCATCCCGACCCTCCACGCCCCGCTGCCCGCGGTCACACCAACCGCAGATCGTGACCGTCGAATCTGGTCCTGGTCAGAATCGAACGGTCCAGATCATGCCCACCACGTCCCACGGGCACCTCCCACTGCTATTAAAATCCCCCCATCCCCCTCCTCTCCTCGTCCCAACCCAAATCCCCGACCGGGTATCGAACCCGATAGCCCGCGAAGCCCAGGCCCGAAGCGATGGCCTCCTCTTGCCGGAGATCGTGAGATCGCGCCGCTGCGCCCTCCGCCGGCGATGACCTCCGCCGTGCTCGCCGGACGGAACGAGGTCCACCATCACTGGGGCGACGCCGGCGTCCCCCTCATGCCCAAACCCTAACCCTAACCCTAACCCTAGGCGCCACCGACCGAGCCCAAACCCTAGACCCAGCATCCCGCCGGCGCCGCGGCCGGCGGTTGCGGTGGCGGTGCCGGAGCCCTCGCCGTCGGGCCACGTGACGATTCGGCCGTCGGGGCTGTCCCGCAAGGAGGCTCGGGAGCTGCGTGCGCGGCTCACCGGCGAGCTGGCCCGGACCCGCGCGCTCCTCTCCCGCATCGACTCGTGGGAGAGCCAGCGGCGGCGGCCGGAGCTGGAGCCGGAGCCGCAGCCGCAGCCGCGACACGCGGAGCCGCCCCCGGCGCTGCGGGCGTCGATGCGGAAGCGGTGCGCGCAGATCCTGACGCGGCTGCGGAAGCAGAAGATTAGCATTTGGTTCAACTCGCCGGTGGACGTCGAGGGGCTCAAGCTGCACGACTACCGTGCCATTATCAGGAACCCCATGGATCTCGGCACCGTGAAGGAGAACCTCGCCGCGGGGAGGTACCCCTCGCACGAGGCCTTCGCTGCCGACGTACAGCTCACCTTCAACAACGCGCTGCGGTACAACCCGGCCGACCACAAGGTCCACAAAGCCGCCGGCAATCTCCTCGCCACCTTTGAGGGGTTGTACAAGGAGGCCGTTTCTTGGTTCGAGCAGGAGTGCCAGCGCCTTGAGCCGCCAATGCCGCTGGCTTTGCCGCCACCACCGCCTCCGCAGCCAGCGGTGCCTACGCCGTTGCAGGCGCCCCCGAGGATTGGGGGTGGGAAGAGGCCGAAGCCCAAGGCCAGGGAGCCAAACAAGAGGGAGATGAGTGAGGAGGAGAAGCATACGTTAAGGGTGGAGATCGGGAACTTGCCCGAGGAGAAGATGGTGAATGTGCTGCAGATTGTGCAGAAGAGGAGTACTGATCCAGCGCTGATGGGGGAAGTTGTTGAGCTTGATTTTGATGAAATGGATGTTGAGACGCTGTGGGAGCTTGATCGGTTTGTGGTCAATTGGAAGAAGGCTCTCAACAAGAGCCGGCGGACTGTTGTGATGAATGGTGATGACGTTGATGTGGCTCCTGTTGTTCTGGCTGAGGATGATATGGTGCTGGTGGATGTGAATCCACCTATGGTGGTTGACATTGGAGACTCGGTATGGCATTGGGAAGCAATGCAGCTGTTCTTTTTTCTGAGTGGGTGATGCTTGAATTGTGTTCATGTAAGTTCTGTTTTTGCAGGGGAGTGACATGCCGGAGAAAAAGGCTACAGACACTGAGATGGTTGATGAGTATGTGGACATCGGTGATGAGATGCCGACGGCGAATTACCAGTCGGTAGAGATTGAGAAGGATGCTCAGGTGGCGAGCAGCTCGAGTGGGTCTGGAAGTGGTTCATCTTCATCCAGTGGTACGATGGCAGAGGATGAGTTATACCCCACATTTGCTGTTTTCTTGATAAGTTGTTTAACCGTTATAATTGTTTGCAGATTCTGACTCAAGGAGCTCTGGGGACTCTGATTCTGACAGGGGTGATGCTACGTCTCCTGATTAGGTGGCGCTTATTTCTCTAACAACAGGATTTTAGTGATTAAGTAGGCGACTAAGAGTTCCTTTTTGGCGAGGTATTTTGAGTAGCGGTATAGGAAATTGGAGGGGTTTTTGTTGCTGTAAGTTGTTGTGAAGCATGTTTGTGTGTGCATGTGGATTCAGCTTAGGTTGTTGGTACTTTTTTTTGTAGTGGATAGGTAGATTTGTGGGTAGTTTGGCAAACGATCACCATTGTAAAGAAGGGAATATAATTGAAAAAAATGAGAGGTAGCAATGCCTTAGCAATTGATCGCGGGCTCTTCTCCTAGAGTTTGCTCTTCAGTAGCGTTTTTTGTATCTGCAATACCTGTTCTATTGTACATATCTTCCATGGAGCTTAATTTGGTGCAATGAATGATGGTGTTAACCATGTTGCAGTACCTTAATGTGATGTTAAACTACAAGTGATTATAATCAATGTGGAGGTTTTCCCCTTAGGGATAGCAAGCGATATACGCAAGAAAAAATTTGATGTAATTTTTTGATGTAACACATTTATGTAGAGGAATGATTTACCCTGTTGTTCAATTGCTGTATCATAATTGTAACGACCATATAACAAGTGTCAGTTGAAATGCATTTGCTTGTGCCTTACTCATTTGAGGGTGCCTTTTCCTGTGATCCACCATTGCTTTGGCATGAGCATTAGTAACAAGGTAAAAGGAAGGAAACAACAGCATTGCTATTGTGCTGAATGATGTGAAGTCATGCAGCTGATGATCTCGTCTTTGATGTTGCTGTCCTGTACTTGATATGTGAAATTGTGAATGTCCACATTGCCAGCGAGCGGGGATGCGGGTTGCACTCACCAGTGATGGAAACGCAAAATGAGATTTTGGCCGATATATCTCGAATTGCAGTGCTAATATGCTCGCTGTTCCTATGTCTATTCCCCATTGTACATGACTATTCCCCATTGTACATGATACATTGCCTGGTGCTTGGCTTCCATCATGGCAGTGTGTGTACTGCCGACTCAGTATCTTTGCTAGTTAAAATCTAGCTGACTGCTCTGGATTGCTATTTTAATGTGAATGTGCGCAAAGCGCCTCACTGATTCTGTCCGATGCCTGTCAGTTCTTGGACATTGTTGCACTATCTGCCTGCTCAACTTGAGTTGATTTTAGCTGCTGCTGCTTGCCTCGCGTCACGCGAGGTGTTCGACGACGCTGAGATGAGACGGGATACTTGTTTAACCGTGAGACAAGCATGCAGTGCGTTGTATGCAGCTAACGAAAGGTTATCAACGATGCGAGTTCGTGACTTGGTTCGCGATTCTTCCATTGCAGCTGCTAATTTGTCCCCCGCATGATTGTTTGCCTGTGCTCTGCTCAGTGCGTTTTGCTTAGGGATGGCAATTTCCTCCACGGGCGGGGATTTTCCTAAAAGGGGTGGGGACCAACTTTCCGGATTTGTTTGGCTAGTCTAAATTCCCGGGCTATCTTCAATGGATGAGCTGAGATTTTTGAATTAAAATCTTGGCTCATCCAAAGGGGTAATTTAGGATTTTCAAACAAGCCACCCACGTGGGCTGTGTAACCTCTGTTGAGACCTGCTATGATTTAAAAATATAATATTTATATTTATATATTACAGTTTTGAATATAAAATATGTATTCTTTTTTGTATGTTTGGATTAAACGTGTGTATATATATTAATTTAAGTTCTGAAGCTATAATATGAGGAAGAAAGTATATTAAATACTTATAAATTAATGAATACAGTCATATCAACATTTTAAAATATAACTGTTTTTCAAATCCCATGGGATCGGGGGCGGGGACCCGAGGACTGGGGTCCCGACGGGGCAGAACATTCGAGAGGTTAACCAAAGAAAAGTTTTATTCGTTGGAGACGCGAGTAGGTTGTACTTGTACGGCGTTGCCATTTCTTCGTTGATTTGCGTAAAGTATTGCTCCCTCCGTTTTCAAATACATGAAGTTTGATTTGACCAAACATGTAGTTAAATTTATCTAACTTTAACTAATAATATATAAAAAATTATTTAGATTGATCATGAGTGAATAGTATCATTAGATTTGTCATGATAAATATTTTTATAATATAATAACTTTGTAATTTTTTACTAACAAAATTATATGGAAAGTAATGGTCAAAGTTATATAAATTTGACTGCACGCTTGATCAAACGTCATGTATTTAAAAACGGAGGGAGTAGTTGACAAGGGGCGCAGTCCAACAACTCTCGTGCGCAAGATCTTGATGCGGCGATGAAAAGTACGCTGATAGCAGCAGCGGCAGTTAGTTGGATGCCATCCAATGATCCAAAGCTCCAGGCTGCAATGAAATGATCTTGGGACTAGCACACTTGTGTCCCTGTGAGGCGGTTTTGCATGAAAATAAATCTTCTGTTGGGTGTCGGCGAGGACCTCCGCATCCACCGTTGAGAGGAGAGAGAGCGTGAGGGGGTGAGAGATTAGACGGTAGGGGAGGGGTTTATGAGAATTTGCTTCCGTTTTACCTTATAACTTAATATGAACAGAATGGAAGTTGTTAGACACACAAGAGTTAGGGGTCCGAATGCAATGCAGGAGTTTCGCGATAAATAGTTTATTTCCCGCGTTTCAAGCAGGGTCCTAACAAATTTGCGTTAAACTGGTTCAAATGTGTTACTGTTTGAACTTAAACCCCACCAACTGAAGACCTTGTGTAATAGTAACAGCTAAAAGCTGCATTCATTTATCTGTCCAAAATCTGAATGCCTTCACAACAATTCTGTAACTTCTTTCCTCCATTTTCTTTCATGCTGACGGGAGGCGCAAAGGCAGCAAAGTAGTACCAAGGAAATAACAAAGCACAAAGCCTAAGTAAGAAGAAATGCGTACATGAGTAACAACTGTGGCTGTTATCGTCTAATTAGGAAGGAAGCAAACTGAAACACAAGCTATTTTTTTTTATTATAGAAATGGAAGTACAACTCCCGGCTTTTGCACCAACTAAAGATGCACACAACCATAATAGGCACCCAAATTCGCTTCGAAGAGGACTTGAACCTGGGTGGTGGAGGTGTACATCCACACCTTCCCACCAACTGAGCTAGGCTCAGTTCCTGCATAAGTAGAGGTATATATAACCAGTCCATAGGGTGTAAGCAAGTCCAAGCATACAAAAATCGGCGGTAACCGGGGTTACCGGTCATATTGGTTCGGACTAGTGAAAAAATAGGTTTGAAAAGTTATAAACATGGTTATTGAAGCGATAAGATGAGGCGCGGCGACTCACCGCCCTTTTACCATCAAAGCGCTTTAGACGCGCGGCGAGGTGATGCTATACACACATCCTAACTTAGTACAACATCAAATTAAATCAGCAATTTTAGTAGCACATGCATACCTTGATATTGCCAGTTCTTGAGCCCATGTAGCACTTAATCTCTTTCCGATTGCTCTTCTCCCATGTAGCACCCATCCTCCTTGTAAGTTCTAACATGTAGCTTGTTACAATACATTACAATAATTCATATTTCAATTAATTGAGTAAATATAGATTGAGTGACATACATTGTTTTGGATCAGTCTTTGGATCATATACGGTCTCAGAGGATGTAGTACTTGTACTTGCCATTTTTGTAGTGCTTCTGCATTAGAGAGAGGCGGATAGCATAAATATCAGGCCTCTGTTGATCTGTTCTACTCGATCCCCGGTCCTCCTCCTCTGTTCTACTCGATCCCCGATGCCTCCCTTTCCTCCTCTGTCCCACAGGCATCGGGGGGGAGGGGGAAGTAGGGAGGCCAAGAGGCTGGGAGGGAGGTGGAGGCTGGGAGGGGAGGCGGGGAGGCGGGGAGGCTAGGAGGGAGGGGGAGGATGTGAGGGAGAATATAACATCCCAAAGTGCTGTTACCAAAATAAAATAAAATAAAATTATTATTTCATTGGTTTTTTTTCTGAAATTTGAAAGAGTTTGATTACCTTACTTGAATTTCTGAAGTTTTAAATGTCAAAAGTTAAATTCATTTGAAGTTCTTGAAGTTTTATCTGACTTGATTTGAAAAATAAAGATTTAACTAATTTCTGAATTTTTTGAGATTTTAAAAGCTTTTTCCTAAGTATTCCAAAGCCAAAATAATTTATTTGCAAAATTAAAAGCCAATTTAAAGTTGGAACTAATTTATATAAGTTCAAAATAACTCTAGAAAATTATGTGAATTTTCTCATAATTTTTTGGATTTATTTTGCTATATTTTAAAGCCTAAACGAATTTCTGGAATTAAATTAATAGGAAAATCAATTAAAAATCCCGGTTAAACCTTTGGGCCGAAACCTCCTTCGGCCCATCTCCTCTTACGCGCGCGCGGCCCAGCCAGCCTAGTTCTCCTGTGCGTTTAAACCCCAAACCCGTCTCAGCCGTCCGATTTAATTTGGACGGTCAGATCTTGCTAGCACGTTCGGACGATCGAACACCTCTTTTGGTTTTGACCGTTGGATCTAAATCATATCGCCACTATCGCTCCACGCCACCCCATTCTCCGCACCGTTAGATGCATATCCAACCACCCACGTGCTTTCTTCCTCCTTTCCTTTCTTCCTCGCGCAGCCGCGCCCAATGCCGCCATGGCCGCACGCGTTGAGCTCCATCAACGCCGCAATCTCCGCCCCTTTCTCCACACGATCGCGCGCATTAACTTCCCCTGATCTCGCCGCCACTGTTCCCGGCCATCTCCCCCTCTCTCGCGGCCGTAATCACCGAGACCGCCGCGTCACCGCCGTGATCCCCGCGCCCGATCTTCTTCCCCTGCCCTCCTCCGGCCCCTATAAATAGAGCACCGAGTGCGCCTCCTCCTCCTCGTTCCAACCCCGCCACCCACACCTCCCCTCCCCTTCTAAATTGGCCAGGTTTTTGCTTTGAAAGTCTCCCGGCCGCGAGCTTTTTCTCCTCCGATTCCGGCACCGACACTGTCTCCTCGCCGTCGCCGTCCGCACCAACGGCATCGCCGCCACCTCGCCATCCCCGTGCGCACCCTTCCCTCACCTAGAGATCAACGGAGTCCGTTGCCGCCGTTGAGCCCGCACGCGCCGCCGCTCTTCACGTCGTCGCCGGCTATCGCCGCAGTCTCAGGTGACCAATTGTGGCGCATATTAACCCCCGCATTCCCCTCTTCCTTCTGGTATCACCCACTCCCCTCGCCGGAGACCCTATCGCCGGTGAGGTGGACGCCGAAGCATCGCCGGCCTCGTGTCGACGTGGCATCGCCACGTAGGCGCCACCGATGCGTCACCTCGGCACCTCGCGCTCGCGTCAGCACCACGTGGTGCCACGTCACCCCACCGCGCCAGCACCCCACCCCGTGCACTGTTCACGTGCACCGAGTCCATCATGGACCATTGACCGCCCGTGGACCAAGTCCATTGACCTTGGGCCCACCTGTCATAGACTCCGGGTTTTCCGATTAAAAATAAATCGGCCGAAAATTCAAAAACCCGGGCGCTGACGTCATGCTGGCGCAATAAAAGCCTTTTCCTTTAGGAAAATAATTCCAATAATCCAGAAAAATCCTAATTCTATTATTTCATGTATTTCCAATCTTCCGAAGCTCATATCTTTTGCATCCGAACTCCGTTTGAGACCATTCAAATTTCTAAATTTGTCTAAATTCAAGATCTATCCAACTAAACCAAAATTATTTAATTTGGAGTTCATTTTAATTGTTATTTGAATTTTATTTGAATTTGGCTTATTTCGCGATTAGATTTCGACGACTTCGGAGAGTCAGATTTTGACACCGTTTGAAGAGCACCTAAGAAGATTGATTTTGACTGTATGATCATCGTGATTATACACGTGGACTACCTGGAGAAAGTGCTTGTGAGTACTAGGTGACCTGTTAAGAAAAACAACATCACCTCAGTACCAGTTGATCCGTTAAGGAAAACAACATCTCCTCAAGCAAGCCAAGTTATACCCTTGATCATATTGATCCCATTATTTCAAATTATTTATATTCTATTTTAAATTATTACTGCAAGCATATGTTTATACAATTATTTTAATTCACTGTTTTAAATGTCTAGCTATTCTAATTTTCCTTATATGGCCAATTTGAATATTGAACGTGAATACCTTGTCACCATTAGACAAAATGATACTAAAATTAATCATATGCTTAGCTAATGCTTAGATCAAATCTTGTATTTGGGAAGTTTTTAGCCAAATCTTTCAAATTTGATTTAAATTGGGTCTATGGTATTGTTTTGCCATAGAAAGTTTATAAAATGTCTTTACTTGGAAAATAAAATAAAAATGGGTTTAGACTTGGGCATAATGGAAGTTTGGTGGGTGCATGTTCATGCATGGGCTCAATCGGGTATGGTTGAGGCCCATGGGTTTTGTTGGAAAGTTGCCCAAGTCAGTTAAGGACCGGTCTTCGAGTGTATGATGCTAAGCCATACCGTACCACCACATGTCCTCAGTGTGGGGAGTAGGACCTGGCTAATTAATCTGCAATGTTCCACCGTGGTCGTTCCCTACAGATGCATTGGGTAGTCATGTTACGACTTATGTTAGTCCCACCTAGCGCAAGAGGGGGGCCCGAACCCGGAGGTCTTTATTCCAAAGGGGGTGGCGAAACCTTAGCGAGGGGTAACTGCGGTGGAATGGCGCATTGTAAAGGCCTTAACACATGCTCTAGACTGTTTACCTAAGGTAGTGAGCGGTGGTATCGACGGATGCTAAACAAACTAGAGAAGTCGTGTCTTGTGGGTAAAGCTGTACAACCTCTGCAGAGTGTAAAACTATTCGAATAGCCGTGTCCACGGTCATGGACATGCTAGCAGAACTGCTCAAAGTTAGACTTTGGTTTTGTTTGAAAAAGACTTCTTCAAAACTGGTTTATCCAGATGAGAATTGGGCAGGGAGCCATGTGCTAGGAGGGTATCCTTCACCATTCATGTGTGAATGTTATCTGACTATAAAATCGAGAATTTATAAAATGATTTGTAGTTATAAAAGATCTGCTTTGGAACTTAGTACAAGTATTTAAAGAAAATGCTGCTTTATGCAAATGACCTTATATGTCATCCTTTGTTACCTCCATATATGCATGTCATTCTGTTATTTGACGGGTGTAACTTGCGAGCACGGTAGTTGCGCTCATACTTGCTTTATGCAAACAAATTTCAGAGGAGAAGGTCTTTGCTACCGGTGTGGATCTCGACGACTAGGCCGCTACCCCAGTTGATTGCCTGTGGCAGATTGCTGGACCCTACTGCTTCTTCGTCTTCCGCTGTGTTCTTTATTGCTGGCTTGTAAGCCTCTTTGTAATAAACTCTGTTGATTATTAATAAAGTTGTGATATGAATTTGTTACCATATTTATTTACTGTGTGAACTAGCGACTGATCATGGGACTAGTTCAGAAATGCACAGAGGATCTGGGATATCAATCCTGGGTTCTGACAGAGAAGAGGGGAAGGAATGAGTAGCTGGATCTGGAAGGTGACGCTGTGATGGATATGGGCGCCTCGATGAGGATGGGGCGCGATGGTGGTGCAGCAGTAGATGGCCAGCACGAGGGGGGTGGAGGCGTGATAGGGGCGATGGCTGCGCTATGCACTAGGGTTCATGTGTCCGAGTGCTCTTTGTGTTTTCTCCCCCACAGGCCCCTCTCTTATTTCGTCCAAGCCTTCTTCTGGCGTTCGCCTCAGTCGCCCCTAAAGCCATGGGGACGCCTCGAGCGTGAGGCCGACGCCATATCTAGGATTGGCGAGACAGGGCTGTGGCGATGCTTCCCTAACCACCTTATCGCCTAAGTCACACTTAGGCAACGCTTTAACAACCATGGTTCTAAATTTAAAATTTGAATTTCAAATTAAAAAAGGTAGCAAAAAATGGTACTATATGCTTGTTTGCAAGCTAATGAAATTATTAGAGGTAAGGCAGCACAGTTAATTATATAAATGAAGCAATAGCATGAATGCCTTCTTATCAATCGATTTCTTGTCAGAAGGATAATTTTGTGTCAATCTTGTTTCCCTATTCACCGGTAACCAACTGGTTGTTGAAAATATGCCCTAGAGGTAATCATAGAGATGATTGTATTTCGTTATATTCATAATATTGGATAATATGTTAACTTGTTCCTAGAATAATATCATTAATATTTATTATCAAGTATGTGACTTGATTGTGAAACTCTGTATTTCAGCGATGATTATTCTTAAATGTTCCCTAGTCAGTAACATATGAGAACACATATGAATAGACTAGCATATGTATTGGTTGGTGACTATGTTTCATAGGTTATAGATATGGAGATATCAAACCAACAATATGGACACATGTTAGAGAACATGGTGTTAGTTTGGCCCACCTTGAGATACTATTAAGATTGTTATAATTCTATATGTAATTAGTTGGTCTCAAGCAATGATGATGTATAATCCTTAGACCTGAGATCAGTATGGTTTTCCTACATGTGTAATAGTACTCTTAGGGGTTGCTAAACGCTACTCGTAACTGGGTAGTTATAAAGGTAACTTTCGGGTATGCTATGAAATATACGGAGGAATACGACTGGTCGGATATGGGATTTGCTCCTCCTAACATAACAGGAAAGATGTCTCTGGGCCCCTCGTTGTGGTCGGATAAAGAAAGTGTATGGTCATGCCACTAGTGGTCGAAGTGTCGACCACATGAAGTTATTCAACACTTGATCGAGAAAATATTGAATAGTCCATGGATGATAAATTATCTCACCTGTAGTTCAACCAGATGTCGTGAGGCAAAAGGAGAATACACAAATAGGTTGTTCAATTCGACCAGATATAGAGTTTTCTCTAGACCACACTTGGATCTCTTCGGGATATCCTCTTGTACCTTCCTTGGAGATTTCTTTGGATCACTTCAAGAGAATGTGGTCGTATAGAGATACGAGCTGGTCATAAACTGGTCAGAGCTGGTCATAGACTGGTCGTAAATTGGTCTTATGGAGATACGAGCTAGTCGTAGACTTGTCAAAGCTGGTCGTAAACTGGTCGTATGGAGATACGAGCTGGTCGTAGACTGGTCGAACATAATCACAAGCTGGTCGTAAGTGATAAGGACCTGATCATAGATCATATTGTATTAAGGTTCGTCTGATATATTCTATGTGTGTTCGGGAATTGTTATGTGCTGCTAGGTACCACTAACAACTCGTGGTCGGAAAAAAGTTTCCGAGTCACAACCAATTACATATGAACCTATAGGGTCACACACTTAAAATGCTAGAATTTAATTTGGATGGTGATCTGAATTCTTGTAGGCCATGAGTTCCTAATGGGCCTCAAGTTCAAGACCCATCATAGATGCCGATATATAAGAGGGGCGGTGGCATGGGAAAAAGCATGAATCCTTTTGAAGAATTTCCGAAACCCTAATAACCACGCCTTCCTCAACCACGCCACTAGCACTAGCACTCCAGTGCATGGTGTCCCAGCCCTGTATATGTGGATACTTTGGAAGTGTTGTTGCGAAACATCAGCACTAGGATGATCCGCAACTCGTGATAATCTCAGGAGCAAGAGGAGAAGACGTGCGGTGAGTACAACTATTACTGCATTAACTCGCTACATTGACTCTACTTCCGCTACAAGTCAGCACGTCTAGTGGTAATCTCGTAATCTATTACTAGAGGAGGTTCCTAGGTTACACGGTTAAAATTTTGTTTTATGCTATCGTAGCCTTCCCGTAATACTTCAGTGGTATCAGAGCCATCCCGTCTAGTTTTAGATTCGGATTAGATGCATATTGCGATATATGGGAGTTATAGATCTGATCTATCTCTATTTTCTGTTGGTCGTTCTGTATGATAGATTATTTTTGGCGATGGTCGATATGATCGTCCATGCACAGTGGTCTCAAGATGGGTTTATGATCGTTATTCTGTGATCGTGATTTCATGGTCGTATCACGACTTACCTCTATCGGTCGGTTTCCGCCATCGGGGCTGTAAGATCGAGGAGGCCGACTAGAGGGGGGGTTGAATAGGCGGTTTTTAAAAATCTTTTTGCTAAAATCAAGTTTTATGCAGAATTGTAAATCGAATCGGTTTTTCACAATTAAGGGCTAAATCAACTAGTCTTTACCAAGTGCACCAATAATATAAGTCTATTGACAATGATAGCAAACATAGAAAGACATGTAAGCAATTTAATTATAGGAATGTAAATTGCACAAAGTAAATCGTAAGAGAGCAAACCACAATGACACAAGGATGTTTTTACCGTGGTGTTCAGAGACTTGCTGGTCTCCCCTAATCCACGTTGAGGTAAGCCCAAACTAATTGGACTGGTTCCAAACTGAACCAACACCTCGCTGCATTATGGTTGCTCTTCCTCCACTCCAGAGATGGTGAGCACCAAATCACTCACAAACTGCCTGGGTCTTCTCACAATCTTCTTTGAGAAGCTCACTGGCGCACGACGCCTCCACGCCGTTTAGGTGTCAACAAACACCAAGAATAATAAGCCTAAGACTCTCACTTGAACTAATCAAGTGTCTAAGCTCAATGGATACACAATCCACTACCTAAGGCAACACATGCACTTAGGGTTTGCTCTCTAACCTCACTTGGTGCAACACATGCACACAATAGTAGAGAGGGCTTGCTCTTAGCTCAATGGAATGACTTGGGCACTAGCAACATATGCTATGCACTCAACAATGAAACCAGTAGCGCTACATCAACCGGCCAAGTGAGTATTTATAGTCCACACACAAAAACTAGCCATTGGGCGAAAGTCTGCTGAAACAACGGTACAAACGGTACTACCACCAACCAATGGCTGGTTCTACCACACAAGGTCCAACGGTCGGATTTCAGCCGCAACACAAGCTCTGAATTAGCCGTTGAAAAGCGGCGCGATACTACCGCCAACTATCATGGAGTAGTTCCGTTTTATCGGAGGTTCTGATTAAGAGTCGGTACTTCCATTCAACTTGAGTTCCAAAAACATCAGTATTGGAAATAACGTATCGTCACTTAAACATCGGATAAATCGGGGTTGCAGTAGTTCCGCGAGAGGAACATCGGTACTACCGTAGCGCGGTAGTTACGTGTAGTACATGCTGGTACCACCGATGTTCTTGGGAAAAGCACAAACTGTCTTTCAAAGAATAACTCAATTGCAAAACACATTTGACAATTGATGCCAGCTGCACACAAGGTATGAGACAAGATTCTCAACAAGTTGCAAACCATATTTGCCAACTTTTAGAATCAACGCCACAACTAAAAGGTACATGGACTTAAGACATTTGCAAAACAAATTTGCAAACTAAGGTTCCATGGTACAAGGAATAAGATGCATAGACTTCAACCGTTTGCAAAACACATTTGCAAATTATAGTCTCATTCTACAAAGATTAACCATGAGCCACGACCATTTGCAAAACACATTCGCAAATGTTGGCAACATATTAGAGAGAGCTAGAGCAAACACAACGAGCTATCAACACAAGGATAACTCAAGCTACTAGTCGAAGACCCCTCTTAATAGTACGCCAAACTATACTAGCAATTCGGTCTTCTAACTAAACACTAAAACCGGTAAAAGACTAGGAACACATCCTTACCCCTAGCTAACCATACCTTTGCCTTGCACAAACCTTGAAGCTTGATGACGCACATCCTCACTTCAAGTCCGGGTTCTTGACTTGACAATCACTAACACATGATGATTTTCTTTGCTTCGGCATCTTGACTTGATGCTCATCAACACATGATGAACCTTGACTTGATGATTAATTCGTGATCATCTCCTTTTTCTTGTTCTTGATGTGTATCAACAAATGATGCATGCTTCTCTTGACCTCCATCAACACATGATGGGTCTTTTATTTGACTTGATGATCAACTCATGATCATCTTTTTGCTCCAGGATCTTGTCTTGAACATCATCAGTAAACGATGATTTTCTTCTTCCCGAATCTTGACTTGATGATCAACCCATGATCATCTCTTTGCTTCGGGATCTTGTCTTGAACATCATCAGTAAATGATGATTTCCTTCTTCCCAAATCTTGACTTGATGATCAACTCATGATCATCCAAAGTCTTCATCACCATGGAACAAAATCTATTCATCCAACTCAAGAAAAATGTTAGTTCCACAATATGATTATCATGAATTACCATATCATACCATTAGCCAATAAGGGTGGGACAAAATACACAATCTTTCCTCTTTGGTAATTGATGATAACCATCATAGATACAAATAATTAAATAAAGATTTGTATGAGTATATACGAACTACACAAGTTGTATATACTCAAAAGAGTGTATATGAACTATACAAGTCTCATACTCAAGGATATGTTTCAAAGTAGAGATCCAAAATATGTGGAAAGATAATATGGATTAATACTCATGAAACCACAGAACATAGAGTGAACTTCCCCTAAATATGTGCATACACGAATGTGTAATAAAAACATATGCACATATCTAAGTTAACATTTTGGTGGAGTTCAACCTATATTTTGGATCTAAGGAATGCAACAATATATAAGAATATAATGTAGAATACATACCTCTTAGATTCTTACCTTTATGTCAAATTGAGACTAAACAATAGGTATAACAATAGAAGTGTGTGTTAATCTCTCAAAATGATTTGTCATTGATAACCATGAGTTTTATCTTTTATATCTAATTGAGACTAAACAATAGGTATAACAATAGAAGTGTTAGTCTCATAATAAGATTTATCATTAATCACAAAAATACCCCATTAACTCATAATGACGGGTCTAGATTCTTCAGGGGCAGACAGTGATTGTAAATCCATGGAGCACGCGAAGATCAATCTGGTTGATCGAATCAAAATTGCGATAAAAAAGGGTTAATGTGATTAATCAAATACGATTTTTATGGACGGAACAGTAGATTGGATCTACGTAGTCCGAATTTTTTTGATACAGGGGCTATTGTCGAAAAGGACCTTGGTATATGGATAGGGCTACCGCCCTTCTGGTACGAGTTGCCACCCATGTGGACTAGGATCTTTACTTGGTTTTGGGTATTGCTAGTTCACTCCATTCGTTAGATAGAATGCGATTCTATGCCTAAATTATTTTTGCAGGATTTTGTGAATAGTATGACCCATGATGTATGAGATGCATGCATGTGTGTCATGTTCATGACCTGCGTGTCATGCTTATTGCATCCCAAGGCTATCTATATTTGTATAACGGTTTGCGTGTCGACTTGTGATGCTTCTTCACTCCTTGTAATTTATTACTAGTGCTACTAGGAGTACTTGGAGGAATTGGCCACTTGGAGTCACGGTGAACAGGTGAAGGATCGCGGGAAGGCTACAATAGCATAAACAAAAATTTTACCGCGCAACCAAGGAACCACCGCAAGTGATAGATCACGAGATTACCACTAGACGCGCCGACTCATAGCGGAAGTAGAGCCGATGTAGCAAGTTGAAGCAGTCGTAGTCGTACTTGCCGCGCGCCTTCTCCTCCTACTCCGATAAACGTCGCGAGTCACGGATCGTCCAAGTGCTGATGCTTCGCAATAACACCTCCAAGGTATCCACACGTACGGGGCAGGGACACCACGCGCAGGAGTGCTAGCACCGGCGGCGTGGTTGAGGAGAGCGTGGCTATTAGGGTTTCAGGACTTCTTCCAGAGAGATTGCTCGATCACCTCACTCCATGCCACCGCCCCTCTATATATAGGTATCCATAATGGGCCCCGAACAGAAGGCCCATTAGGAACTCGTGGCCTATAAGAATTCGGATCACCATCCAAATCAAATCCTAGCCCTTTAAGTGTGTGACCCTATAGGTTCGTGTGTAATCGGTTGTGACTCGGAAACTCTTTCCCAATCACGAGTCGTCAGTGGTACCTAGCAGCACATAACGATTCCCGAACACACACAGAAAATATCGGACGAACCTTAAAGCAATATGATCTACGACCAGGTCCTTATCACTTACGACCAGCTCGTACTTAGTCACGACTAGTTCATAATCAGATACAACCAGTTTGTAACTCCTTACGACCAGTTAGTATTTAACTACGACTAGTTTGCAACTCATTATGAACAGTTGGTGATAATGTTCGAGTAGTCTTCGACTAGGTCGTATCTCCATACGACTTCGACCAGTCTACGACCTCGACAACTGAACGACCTGCTTGTGTATTCTCCCTTTGCCTCACGACATCTGGTTGAACTCCAGGTGAGATAATATGTCATCCATGGACTGTTCAATACTTTCTCGATCAAGTGTCGAATAACTTCATGTGGTCGACACTTCGACCACTAGTGGCATGGCCATGCACTTTCTTTATTCGACCACAACGAGGGGCCCAGAGACATCTCTCCCGTTATGTTAGGAGGAGCAAATCCCATATCCGACCAGTCACATTCCTCCGCATGTTTCATAGCATACCCGAAAGCTACCTTTATAACTACCCAGTTACGTAGTAGCGTTTGGCAACCCCTAAGAGTGCTATTACACATGTAGGAAACCATGTTGATCTTAGGTCTAAGGATTATACATCATCATTGCTTGAGACCAACTAACAACACATAGAATCATAACAATCTCAATAGTGTCTCAAGGTGGGTCTTATCCAACACTATGTTCTCTAACATGTGTCCATATTATTGATTCGATATCTCTATATCCATGACCGGTGAAACATGGTCATCAATCAATACATGTACTAGTCGTAGAGTCACTGGTGTTCCGACCAGTGACATTCGACTAGGGATACTTTTAGAACGACATCATATAAGATAAATAGTTTCACCAACAAGTCACATACTCATTGATCTATATAACTGATGATTCATCCAAGGAACAAGATAACATATTATCAATGTTATGAACATAATGAAATACAATCATCTCTATGATTGTCTCTAGGGCATATTTCCAACTGTCTCCCACTTGCACTAGAGTCAATCATTTAAGTATCTAATACCGATAGCTCTTGTGTGCGCCTCATGCTTTGGCTGTGTGAGAGGCTTTGTCAACGGATCAGCAACATTTAAATTCGTATGAATTTTGCATATCTTAACATCTCCTCTATCCACGAATTCGCGAATAAGGTGGTAACGCCTGAGTATATGCTTAGACTTCTGATGGGATCTAGGCCCCTTAGCCTGTGCAATGGCTCCATTAATGTCACAATAGAGATCCATTGGGCTCGAGGCACTCGGAACCATACCCAATTCAGCAATCAGCTTCAGAAGCCGCAATGTACTCGGCCTCCATCGTAGAATCAGCAACCGTCCCTTGCTTGGAACTTTTCCAGCTCACTGCTCCTCCATTCAAAATGAATACATAACCAGATTGCGAACGATAATCATCTTTGTCGGTTTGGAAGCTTGCATCGGTGTAACCATTTACAACGAGCTCTTCATTACCGCCATAAACTAGGAACACATCCTTAGTCCTTCTCAAGTATTTAAGAATGTTTTTCACAGCTGTCCAGTGACCTTCACCGGGATCAGCTTGGTATCTACTCGTAACACTTAGAGCATATGACACATCTGGTCGAGTACATATCATGACATACATGATGGATCCAATGGCTGAAGCATATGGAATACCGTTCATACGGTCTCGCTCATCAGTTGTCAAAGGACACTGACTCTTGCTAAGACTTATGCCATGTGACATAGGCAAGAACCCTTTCTTGGCATCCTGCATGCTGAACCGAATCAACACCTTGTCAATGTAAGTACTTTGGCTTAATCCAATTAGCCTTCTTGATCTATCTCTATAGATCTTTATTCCTAAGATACATGCTGCCTCTCCTAGGTCCTTCATAGAAAAACTATTTTTCAATGATACCTTAACAGATTCCAGCATTGGAATGTCATTCCCAATCAATAATATGTCATCTACATATAAGATCAGAATAACGAGTGCGCTCCCATTAACCTTCATGTAAACACAAGGTTCTTCTTTGTTCTTGACGAAACCAAACCTTTTGATCTCCTCATCAAAACGTATATTCCAACTCCGAGATGCTTGCTTCAACCCATAAATGGACTTTTGAAGTTTGCATAGTTTCGTAGCATTCTTTGGATCGACAAAACCTTCAGGCTGTGTCATGTACACATCCTCACTTAGGTTTCCATTAAGGAAAGCCGTTTTGACATCCATTTGCCATATCTCATAGTCGAAATATGCAGCAATAGCTAGAATGATCCGTATAGATTTAAGCATCGCTACCGGTGAGAAAGTCTCATCGTAGTCAACCCCTTGAACTTGTCGAAACCCTTTTGCGACTAGTCGAGCTGTATGAATGTGAACATTTTCATCCATATCAATCTTTTTATTATAGATCCATTTGCACTCAATGGTTTTAACACCATCAATAGGATTGACCAGATTCCAAACCTGATTGTCACTCATGGAGTCTATCTCGGATTTCATGGCTTCAAGCCATTTCTCAGAGTCTGGGTCCATCATCGCTTCCTCAAAAGACTTAGGCTCATCATTATTCAACAATAATACGTCATGCCCATACCTTATAGGCAATTGACGTGGCCTTTTATATCTACGTGGGGCTGATGCCTCATCTACAGGTTCAACAACAATTTGTTCATCCTGTAGAGGTTCAGTAGGAGTTGAAACACTTTCAGATGTTTCCCGAATTTCTTCGAGTTGCACCTTTCTCCCACTGACTTCTTTTGAAAAAAACTCTTTCTTCAAAAAGACACCATTTCGGGCAACAAAAACTTTGCTCTCTTCCCTGTTGTAGAAGTAATATCCTTTGGTTTCCCTAGGATATCCTATAAAGAAGCATTTATCAGACTTGGGTGTGAGTTTATCAGATGTCAAACGTTTAACATAGACATCACATCCTCAAATCCTTAGAAAAGACAAACTAGGACTCTTCCCAGTCCACATCTCATATGGTGTCTTATCTACTGATTTTGATGGTAGCTTATTTAAAGTGAAAGCGGCAGTTTCAAGAGCATAACCCCAAAAATACAATGGCAGATCTGATTGGCTCATCATCGACCGAACCATGTCCAACAAAGTCCGATTATGCCGCTCGGACACCCCATTCCATTGTGGAGTGCCCGGTGGTGTAAGCTGTGGAACAATTCCACATTGCTTCAAATGATCACCAAATTCATGGCTCAAAAATTCACCTCCACGATCAGATCGTAAAGATTTGATTGTCTTGCCAAGTTGATTCTCAGACTCACTCTGGAACTCCTTGAACTTTTCAAAGGATTCCGACTTGTGCCTCATTAAATAGACATATCCATATCTACTATAGTCATCGGTGAAGGTAATGAAGTACTGAAAACCACCTCTAGCTGTCGTGCTCATTGGTCCACATACATCAGTATGTACGAGTGCCAACAGGTCGGACTCAGCTCGACCAGTGAAAGGAGTGTTGGTCATCTTTCCGAGTAGGCAAGACCAGTGAAAGGAGTCTTGGTCGAATATAATCACGAGATGGTCGTAAGTGATAAGGACCTGATCATAGATCATATTGCATTAAGGTTCGTCCGATATATTCTATGTGTGTTCGAGAATCGTTATGTGCTGCTAGGTACCGCTAACGACTTGTGATCGGAAAAGAGTTTCCGAGTCACAACCGATTACACATGAACTTATAGGGTCACACACTTGAAGGGCTAGAATTTTATATGGATGGTGATCCGAATTCTTATAGGCCACGAGTTCCTAATGGGCATCAAGTTCGAGACCCATCATGGATGCTTATATATAAGAGGGGCAGTGGCATGGGAAAAAGCATGAATCCTTTCGAAGAAGTCATGAAACCCTAATAGCCACGTCTTCCTCAACCACGCCGCTGGCGCTAGCATTCCAGCGCGTGGTGTCTCAGCCCCATATGTGTGGATACCTCGGAGATGTTGCGAAGCATCAGCACTAGGATGATCCGCAACTCATGATAATCTCAGGAGCAGGAGAAGACGTGCGGCGAGTACGACTACTACTCCATCAACTCGCTATATCGATTTTACTTCCACTACGAGTCGGCACGTCTAGTGGTAATCTCGTGATCTATTACTAGCGAGGTTCTTGGGTTACGCTGTTAAAATTTTGTTTTATGCTATCGTAGCCTTCCCGTAATCCTTCGCTGGTAACCCGTCAATTCCGGCCAGAAACATTCAAAATTCCGTTAGAGCATTCAATTCTCTGTTTGATAAAAATTGACCGGTTTAAAACCGGTAACCAGCCGATATTTTTTCCGTATCCCTTTTTTGAATCCTTGTAACCAACCCACACCTCACTCTTGTCTTGATAAGGAAGACGCTTGCTCACCCAACTTTGCTTAAGCATCAGGGTTATTTTGCAGTGCCTGCGAACATGTGGTTACCAGGAATTCGCTGCATCTTCTACAGTTCTATGACACCCATATATACACATGAATCTGAAAAATAAAACCGTAGTTACATTAAATGTTTCACTAAAGTTGCAAGAGGTTCTACCACTTTAGTAAGAGTTGGATTGTTCTAACCGTCATTCTTAACAGAATGCTTGTTTCCCCTAAATTTTTTTATTTGCTTGTTTTGTCTTGAGGGAATTGCGATTTCTGAAGGTAAAAAAAGGGCCACCGTGGAATACTTTATAGCAATACTGACACTAGCCAAGGTGATTCTATTCACTTTCCTTTTCAATGACAGTGATAATATAAATTGCAAGCGCTTGCAATGCTAATACTTGCCAATGTTATCAAATCTAATCGCAGCAGTTAGTCTGCTGCTGCATGAGCATGATTTTTTGGGGTTTCATTAGCGCCTGCTAAGAGAGAAAAAAAATGTTTTAGCAGTATGATGTCCATCAAGGGAAGAACAGGGGTTAGATACAGGCAAATTATGCCGTGAACACCCCGGATGATCTTCTGAAGACAGAAAGCCACAGCAGTAATATGTGTATAGCCTTGCATACCTGCAGACAGATAACTTACTTCAGCAAGAGGAGGTTGAGGGTTTCGATTACTTGTAAAGATGAAGTGTGGTAAAGCTTAACCTGCAAGCAGCTCACCCATGGCTCGTTGCACACTAAATACTGCAATCAGTTCACAAATTCTCTATCAATTCGAACCCTGACCTTCTCTTTTGCTGCCATTCTGCATTGCTCATTTAGCTCCTTGCTGTATCCATCTGCCCACAGATCTATTAGAGAAGGCGGGAGGCCCTTTTCTGGTAGTTTTGAGATCCCTGGACAATTGCTGACCACTAGATTCTCAAGGCAGGGAAGGTTATAAAGGTCGGCAGGAAGATGTAAGAGATTTGGGCAATTATCAATTTGGAGCACCCTGAGGGAAGTGAGGCACTGAAGCGCTGTCTCATGCTCCTTTGTTAGGCCCACCATTCTCTTAATATGCTTGCTTCCAATAAAATAATTAGAGCCTAGCGTCAGCAAACTGAGGGAGGTGAGGTGTTTGCAGATAGGTACTATGAGGATAGAGGGGTCATCAATCGTAAGGCAATCCAATTGAGACCACAGGCCATGGCTCCATGGCTGTTGGAACACAAGCTCCAAATGTGGAATTAAGACCGGGCAATCCAATACTGTCAACTGCGTAAAGCCTCTGATGTGCAGCAAGCCCTCTAGTGAAGATAGAGATCTACAATTCTTTACTGTCAGACATTCCAATGCTGTGCATGATCCTAGCTGCAGAGACGTCAAATTTGGACTGTCATATACCCACAACCTGGAGAGGGAGGGAAGGAAGGACAGCAGGTGGGATTGAAGCTTGTCTGTGAGATCCCAGATACTGAGGTTCTGGACCGACGGGGGAAGCAGAATGCTGGTTTGACCACTGCCTTCCTCTTGCTCTCGCAATTTGAGATCCCACGTTACGGACAACTCAGGACTAAATGAAATATCCAGGACGTCGAGAGAGTTGAGGAATTGCAATCCCTCCAACACAGCCAGTTGTTCACATTTGCCGATTTCCAGATGCTCCAATGCAGTGCAAGACGAATGCAGTTGCAGAGACTTCAACCGTGGGCTCTTCCATATTGACAACATGTTGAGGGAGCTCATATTCTCTCCAAGGAGGACTTCCGCTGGGAGAAGGTCTATATCAATTCTATTAAGTAACAGCGGAAGGGGATTTCCATTTTCCCGGAACATGGATGAGAGCAGACTGGGGCACCCTCTAATTTCTAGCTTTTTGAGGGACTTGAAAGCCGCAAAGCCTCCCTTTCCCCCACCAAGGATCAGATCTGGGCAATTGGAAATATGTAACTTCCCTAGAGATGAACAGACATCTGTTGGAACCTGAAGAATACACTCATCTGGTGCTGCTGCTGCTGCAGCTGGGCATCCTGATGATGAAGCCAAATTGCTACCTCCTGCCTCTTCGAGGGGACAATTGATCAGCAATAGCTTAACGTTTGGACAATCTGTTAAATGCAACATAGACATGGTCTGAGTGTGTGACAACATCTGAGATATCCACTTCCCTGCGATACCACATCTCCCAATTTTGAGACGTTTGAGAAATGGGAGTACAAAGCACATTGCAGCCGAATTGCCCTCATGGTTAACATTGGCATCTGATGTAACATGCGGTGAAACAAAATTAGGGCAGTCTTCTATTGTTATTTCTGACAATGCAAGGGACATCAGATCTGGACACTCCCTTATGTGTATGCTTCTACACTTTTGATTACCAAATGGCAAAATCTTGTCATCGAGCATCCTCATCTCATCAGAAGAGAGACCAAATCCACCGACATTTTTGTATATTTCTGGAATTTCCGAAGATCCCTTGATGTTATCATAGGAATATTAGCAACAGTGGCAAGAGGACATGACACTGTTACACGAGGACAATCACGAATGGTGAGGTTACAGAGGCTAGGAAAACATTTCATCTCCTCCACCTCATTAGACAAACTTCGCAGAGGTAGACAAGTAGCTAGTTTGCCGCATTTCTCGATATGAAGTGTTCTTACACAAGAGGGTAATTGGTGCTCATCTGGACCAACGCATGTTTCCAACTTCGACATCTCGATCAGGACCAACTCCTCCAAATAGGGAATTAGAACCTCTTTGAAGGCATGCATTCTGACTAAAGTCAACTTCTTGAGAGCTTGCAGTTCTCCAAGTGATGGGGGTATAAGCCATTCCCTGCAATTCTCTAAATGAATTGTCTGCAAAGAGGTAACTGAGAGATTAGCGGCAAGCCAACTTGGGGATGTAATACCCATGTACCCAATTATGTGGAGATGCTTCAGGTTTCGATGTGGCTGAAGAGCCTCAAGCACACCTGCTGCTGCCTGGGCAGAAAGTCCAGAACTCACACCACAATCATGCCATGACAAGCTTAATTCATCGAGGTGGCTTTTGTCTGTTAGTCTCGCCCGGCGAGCCTCAGTTCCAGATTTGATGTTCTCTAGGTGGGAAACTCGGAGTAATACGAGCTCATTCATCAATTCAATCTGTCCTATATCAAAGCCAGCGGTATTTTGAACCATGAAATTTTGTAGTTCCTGAAGACAAGTCATTTTGCCTACAAAAGCAATGCTTGAGTGAACCCACTGAATCCCAACGAGATGCCTCAATTTGACAAGATTACAGAGTTTTTCGTAATCAACCTCATAGACACCATCTAATACTTGAAGATTGCAAAATTTGCTCACATCTTGACGCTTAGTTCCCATTTTTCGGACAGTATCCAGATTCAAATAGCGAAGATGGCAAGGATTCAAAATATCACAAATAGAATAATCAAGATATGCACAAGCTCTATCAGAACAGGTAAACATTTCTTTCAATAGCAGCAAACGCAGTCTTTGTGCTTCTCCGAATATGTTTTGGAAGAATCTTAAAAAGCAACACTTACATACTCCAATTAACATCAGGGTCCTCAACTTTCTCACTGACCTTACTTTGTACAGCTGTTTCTCAATCTTCTCAACCAGTGATGGATAGTCAGATCTATATGGATAACATGTGATAGACAAATGACGTATTCCTGGTAATATTACTTTGGGCCCTGAGCCATCTAATGTAACACATTCATTTGCTGAAACCAAACATGCCAAATCATGCATAAGATCATGCATCACATAGTATCTACTAACCATGTCCAAATGATTCATTTGCTGGAAAAAACCAAAACTGACTAAATCAGCCAGATATCCGGCTCCTATCTCCTCCAGTCTCTTGCCTGTGTTATTGTTACACACAAAATCTTGTGAAATCCACATTTGGACCAAGTCTGCTTCATGAAATCTATAATCCTTGGGGAACAAAGAACAGTAAGAGAAACACTCCTGTAAATGGCAGGGTAGATGATCGTAACTTAGCTTAAGAGCAGAAATGATACCATCACTATTCTGCAGGGATTTCCACTCTTCATCCCTTAGAATTCTGCTCCAGTGCTCTACAGTAACACTCTTCCTCAATAGTGCACCTACAGTTTTTGCTCCTAATGGATAACCCTTTAATTTACGAGCAATTTCACGACCAATAGCCTGTAGCCTTGGATGCCCCTTGTATTTCTCGTCACCAAACGCATATGATTTAAACAACAGCCAGAAATCATTCTCTTCCAATGCATCCAAATGAACTTGGTCCACTGTGCCTATCACTTGTGCCAGGGATAGATCCCTTGTAGTCACCAGAACAAAGTTACCCACTGCTTGATTGTGTTTCAAAGGAGCCAACAAGTTATCCCATTTGTCTGAAATATCCCATACATCATCTAGAATAAGTAGAAACCTCCTTGATTGTGCATTTTTCTTGAGCATTTGCTGAAGCTTGTTAAAGTTTCTTATATTTGTGTGTTCTTCTTCGGTGACATAATCTAACATCTCGTGTGTGAGCCTTACTAGATCAAAGTTATCAGACACACAAACCCACATCTTCAACTCAAAATGACTTTCCACTCTTGGATCATTGTATACAAGCTGAGCGAGAGTTGTCTTTCCCACCCCTCCATTGCCTACCATCGGCAGAACTGTAAAACCACCAAGAGTATCACTTGCCATTAGCTCTATGATCCAGTCTCTCTCTTTATCCCTTCCATACACCTTCGGTTCAGCAACATACGATCCCGTTAGACGTGAGCTTGAGATTTCACTCTGGTCCTGATTTGACATTGCAACCGAATCCAGTTTATCTAGTTTGAGTGCCTGACGTACTGGAACAGTGATGTCTCGTGACTGTCTAACGATTTCCTTCATGGTGTGAAGAATACCCTGCCTTTTGTCGTGTGGCACACAAAGCACGTCTACTATGTTTGTGTAAATTAGCTCATCGCTGCTCCAGAGATCAGAAGATAAGGTACACAAAGGCGCACTGGAATAGTCTACAGAGGTAGATACACTACTTGTTACATGAAAAGGATGCAAAACAAATCAAAAGAGAACATTTCGTTGTGTTAATTACTTAATCACTGTTGCTCTCTGAATACAATTACTCAAGGTGACGCATACTAGAATAAGCAAGTAGCTGCAACCTGTTAGACCATATAGCTAGGTCTAGAATATTTTAGTTGATGAATAATTGACAATGCTGCTTTCTGATGTTATTTGAGACATGTGATGTGTGTGTGAATTTATATCGGTTAAGTTGGAAAGAATTTGTACCGGAAAAAAATGTTGTTTGGTCTTTGCATGTGCAGAACAAGTCGGATGCGATTGTAGTCTATGGCAAGGACCGGAAGATGACTTGGTGTGAAGTCATCTTGGTCGAGGATGCTGCAGGAGTCGGTCGAGCTCGAGTTGAGGCACGTGGAGATTAAAGATGGATGATACGTGTTCTCCGTAGATTCGAAGGTTACAACACGTGATAATTTTGGGGTGTCTAAAATTAGAAAGTTGAGTAAAATTTGGAAAGCTGAGAGAAATTGAAAAACCATAATTTTGGGGTTTCTAAAATTTGGAAAGCTGAGAGGTAATCTCGGCAGGAGGTATTTTTGGCAAGAGGATTTTCGGCAGTTGGTGATTGCGACAGGATGTGACTCTCGGCAGGAGGTCATGTGCCAGCGGTGACTACAGACGTTGGATGAGATTAGGTGCTGGCGGCTGGGAATAGGGTCTTTGGATGTGAGATTTTGGTGATTAGATTGCTAGCGGCGGCAGCACAGATGCTTAGTTGATTGCTAGTTGGGGCTGCTACAGATTTTGAGTAGTACGTGAGATTTTGGGGCTAGTTGATTGCTAGTTGGGGCTGCAGCACATATGCTGATTTTGTCTTAGGATTTGAGGAGTGCTAGGAGGGCACTTTGTAACTACAAACATGATGATCCAGCAATAAAATGTGAGATCGAATTCAAGCAGATTTCAATTGAATGTCTTCTTGCTCCCGTCGCTGTTCTCACACTTCTGCTCGGGTTGGTGTGCTGATGAAAAAGGTTTGCATTGCTTTTTCTTCTACACGTGAGAGGGAGAAGATCTAGTTTGATTTATGTGTAGGAGAGGTATTCCTATCCTCATTGTGCGCCAGTACAAGGAGAGGAGAAGAAATTGCTTCGTCGATTTGCGAGACGTGATTTAAAAATTAAATAGCACTGAGAGTTAGGGTGTAAAAATCTTCCAAAATTATTTATCCCCCCTCTAATTGTCATTAACGATCCTACAAGTGGTATCAGAGCGAGGTTACAATGGCATCAGATCGAGATCGTCTTTCAGGTAAGCCACCGTTTTTCGATGGGTCAGATTATACCTATTGAAAAACACGCATGGAGATTTTTCTACAAGCACAAGGTAATGCTATTTGACAAAAAAGTTGAAGTTCATATGAAGTATCTACTGTTGTTACTGCTGATATTGAAGCTAATGCTGAAGCTAGAAATATTTTGTTGCAAGGTCTAGGTAGAAACGAGTTTGTCAGAATTGCTAATATTAAATCTGCACTACTCTAGCTGATTATCATGAAGGTTCTAAGTCTGTTAAAAGTGTTCGTCAGAACTAATTCAAAAAGGAGTATTCTAAATTTAAGATGAAACTAGGAGAATCAGTAGATGCACTTTTTGATCGCTTCAATAAAATTGTTAGTGATTTGTAATTTGTTGATGTCACATACTCTGATTCAGACAATGCTCGTCAAATTTTAAATGCTTTGGATATATATGTCTGGAATGTGTTAGTCACTATTATAAATCATTTTGTTAATATGAAAATACTTATTGACGAGGATCTAATAATCCTCATTTTATTATTCCATAATCATGTAATATGACGTCACATGGCATACCCCTTAATGTCATAAGGTAAGAGTGAAGTCAGGTAGTTGTAAGTCCTCCTACGACTACCCCCTAGTCGTAAGCATTTCTACGACTATAGTGTAATCGTAAGTCCTGCAACGATTACGTCCGTTCGTAAGTCCTTCTACGACCAGTACCCAGTCGTAAGCTCTTCTACGACTACCCCCCTAGTCGTAAGTTCTGCTACGACTAGCTCTGCTACGACTTCCTCATGACTAACTGGGTCCACTCGTCAGAAGGTCTATTTAATGGTGAGAATCCTAGCAGTCAAAATACGTAGTTATGCCTTACATAACTACAGATAATTCTCCACTATCTCTGACTGATAACCGTTTGACAGCATAGGGAGGTTACTACTCCAGCAATTGCTCTCATTATTACGCAATAATGGACGACTAATTAGCCTGGAACGACAATAGCCACCACTGCGTAGTATAAATAAGGTGTCTTTTAGAGATAAGGGGGGAGGTTTTTTTTGGGAAGAACAGTTCAGTCAGTAGTAGCATGATAGCAAGACCTTCTGCTGATTGTAATCCAGATACCCAATACAAGATACACAGGAGTAGGGTTGTTATTCTCACCTGAGAAGGCCCGAACCTGTATAAAAATCCCTGTGTCTCTTTCGTCTGCGTGATCAATTGTGGAGACCCCCCGAATCAAACAATCTTTACGTAAGATCGGTTCTAAAACACCGACAGTTGGCGCCGACTGTCGGAATCTTCTGGTAATTCCTTGTCAACAGTTCTTTCTTTTCTCTTTGATGCTACCATGGCAGGAGAATGGAACGAGGAGAATTGGTTCGACTTGGCTGATTACGCAGACGTCGACATGGATGCCGGTTTCGACTACGAACCGAGTATCGAATCTTCTGACGGTGTTGTCGCCTCTGGAGATCTTCTATCAGATCTCGAAGACTGCATCGCTACCGGAGTCGAGGAGGGATCCTTATCCCCCACGACAGTACGCCCAGTCGAGGAACCAACTTCCTCGGGGGGCAAGGGTCAACTTGACCAACAGTAGGACTGCATTGGGGGCAAATTCGCAACACGACGAGAGTTTTTCCTCCAAGCGTTCGAGTTTCCCCAAGGTAGTACGACTTGCCAAGACAGGTTCTGGAAGCCATCATTCCGGAGCTCTATCGACATTTGATGGTCCTCTCTCTCTGAGTATTTCCGCAGGGAAGAGGATCGAGCATGCTGTTCCTCCAAGTCCAACCGTCCCGATGCAGGGTCCACCTGCAGACGGAGATGGTTATAACCCGGAGTTCCCCTACCTGGAGGGGTTTACTCCAAGTCGCCAGATGGTGTCGCTCGACTACTCCTCAAGCGAGGAGGCCTCGAGCACAAGTGGAGGTCATCCACGGGAGGTCTTCGTCCTTCCCTCTGATAAGAATCGTTCTCCCAAAGAAAGGATTGACGACGCTCCCCGACGAGCATACTCTACACCCCCTCGTGGCAATGGCAGGGCCGCCACCGCTGACGAACGAAATAAACACTTTAATGAACGTGCGGGACATCCTCAACCTTCTCGCACTCCATTAAAACCAACTCAGGGGTCTGAAATAGGCCATTCTGAGACAACCCGACGGAGGAAAATAGCGGCTCAGAAAAATCTTCCTAAGCGTGCTTATTTCCAGTCAGAGGAAGCTCAAGAACTCCAGCACATCAACGACTTGCTGGAAAACCCGACTCAAGAACTTGCTCGAGCGCCAGGATATGATCTCTTTGCAGAAGAGATCACACAAAGGCTTCGCGACACGATGGCCAAACTCGAGCGTCTTCGTCGATCGCAAGCAGGAAGGCGTAACAGTACGACTCCGTCTTCTGCCAGTCGTTCAGATAACTCGTCGCATGGAAGGCGACATGACCTTCATTCACGTCGTTCTCCCGACGTAAGGAAGACGCCACAAGCCCCCAGGAGAGGTGATCTTTCACCACTTCTGCTACGGGATGCCCGGCGGCAAACGGAGTACGAGGAGTATTTCCGTCGTAAAACTGAAACCTATCATAGGTCCAGCCCTCCTGCGGCTGGGTATCGACGAGTACGATCACCCGACGATATTAACCCTTCTTTTCTGCAAAGAAGAAGGCAAGAGGTTATCTCAGGGTGTTGGGCGTTTTCACCCGACCTTCGAGCAGTTCGCTGGCCGCTCCGTTTCCGACCGGTGAATATGGAGAAATTCGATGGAACTCAGAATCCCATCGAGTTCCTCCAGATTTATACTACAGCTATCCGAGCTGCAGGAGGAGGAGAGCATGTCATGGCGAATTACCTTCCGACTGTGCTCGAAGGATCGGCACGATCATGGATTTTAAACCAGCCATTCGAATCGATCTACTCGTGGCAACACCTCTGTGATCTTTTGCTGGAAAATTTCTAGGGCACTTATAATCGCCCTGGAAAGGAGGATGACTTGCACCGGATAAGGCAGAACGACCATGAAACGCTACGCCAATTCATCAGACGCTTTAGTCAGGTTCGAAATTCTATTCCAGAAGTTTCTGACTCATCTGTGATCAGGGCTTTCAAGCAGGGAGTCCATAGCAGAAGGATAACGGAGGATATCGCTTTACATCCACCTGCCACCATCACCGAACTTTTTGAGATGACTGATAGATATGCGACTGCTGCTGAAGCAGTCGAATGGAACAATACTATCAATCGAGAAGACAACATCCCACAGGAGGCAGGCGAAAGTGGCAAGAAAAATGATAAAAAGGCTAGGAAATCTAAGAACAAAGCAAAGAGACACAAGTCTCCAGTTGCCGGTTCTAAGGAGGTCCTGGCTGTAAGCGACAAGGAGCCACGCAACCCCAAGCAAAATCCCGATCGAGGCAAAGGTAAGCGCTAAGATCGGAGAAACGACAAACCCAGGTGGTGTCCCTTTCATAAAAAAGAAGGGCATGATCTTCGTAACTGCCGAGTTTTCCTACAGAAACTCGAAGACTATTACTCTGGCAAGGGGCCACTTCCTACTCTTGAACAGGTAGGCCAAACAAGTGGACAGAAGGAGTCAGATGATGAGGAGATGCCATTCCAGGATCTTCGGCATATGTGTAACACCCCAGGACCCACATTACCCTGGAATGCTACTAAACCACTCTACAGCTAGCCAATAATTTCAAGATAAATTAATTCGGCAACATCTCTAGACAAGAAGCATTAAGCGGAAGCATAAACAACTAAGGGAATAAAGATAACGGTAACAAATTCAATAATTAAACAACCTCTAGCAGATTAATCAAAGAATGGTTCACAAGTCCATCCTTATTTAACAACATAATCATCCACAAATAGTTAAGCATTTGGCTAGAATTTCATCGACTTTATTACAACATGAGTGGGTGAACCAAGTGCATTATTGTGGTGCCGCTCTACCCATCCCATGAATGCTCAACAATCACCTGTAGGGGAACAAGGGTGAGATAAAAATCTCAGCAAGCAAACTGTTTAACAGGCTAATCAGACTACAAATAAATATACAACATCATTAAAGTATCCATATGTCCACATCCATAATGTGAATCCACATTCATCTACAAGCTAATTAAACTACAAAGATATTAAGCATCAATATCCAATTCTCATAATGAACACAATTAAAGCCTCAACCATATTTACTACCAAAGATAGTAAAATATTAACAATGAATCTTGATCAAGCTGCTTCATATTATTCACCACTACCACTACCAATGACAATAAAGTAATAACATATTTTACCTCATAACTTTACTATTTCTCACCTCCACAACTGCTATCAACGATTACCACAAGAGAGAAGAATCTCATGCCACAATCACAACCTCTACCATACCACAAGGGATGAACCCCATTCCACAACCACAACCACATTACTCATACCACAATAGACTCTCATGAGTCAATTTCCACATTGCAACTATGAAGTGCGTTTGTTTGCAAAAATAACTTCACCTCAATATCTTGCACAAGCATGCAAATGATCTTTCCACAATGTAATGCATATGTATGCTATGCTCCATCGCACCTTTACCCAACAAGGTAAAGGTATGCATCGTCTTCTGACAATGCACGATGTTGTACTGATTCTGATCGCGGCTATAAGCGGCGACATCCACAATGCAAATGTCATGATATGTCATGAATGATATGAAAATAATAAACCACAAGAATTTAACCACGAAGATCGACAACATACTCATCATGAATATTTTATCATAATCCACATGTGTCTCATTAAGCACAATACCAACGTGTCATAAGACCATTACTACATAACACACACCCGATTCACCAAGATCAAAATCAATCGATCTAGATGGAACTCTATCACATAGACCACAACATGATCATCATGAAAAATAACCACAAGGAATTATCAACATGTCCACCTTGAGTTTATTTTTCATATTCCGTGATTGGCTCATTAAGCGAATTACCACAATACTACCCAAACTCATCCAAACATAGCAATTGATTAATATCTTGCTACCACATCCTTACTTAGAAAACATGTAACCATGGCATATCATTTAACATTACGTCAATCATGCATAGTGCAGGTAGTAAGAAAACGGGTTAAACCGTAGCACAACCGCTACATTTACTTGCCTTCCACGATGCGACGCGCTAGCGGCAAAGTCGATACTCCTAAACCTGAGGCTTCACCTCCTAAACAAGTAAAAATAATACCAATTAAGACATAATATACTCAGCGCTACTAATCGGCATTCTACCTAAACTTGACGACTCAAAACGAGTTTACAAAGCTGAAACTGAAAACAACGTTTCTGCCATATACCGTTCTGGACAGCGCACGGTAATTGACATAACTCAAGAACAGGAAGTCAAAAAGAGGTAAACCCAATTTCTGTAGATTCTTAACTGAATAATCTACAATACTCTAGTTGACACGATACTCCAATTCGGCCAAAGTATTAGGCTAACCATTGTCTGAACTTTCAGTACAGAAACTGTCTACACAAACGAACAGCAAAACTAAAATGACCATGACTTTTAATAGGTAACTCCGAATTGATCGTTCTTTATCAATCTGAAAAGGTTATCGAATTACCTACAATAACCTAGTTGGGTGGACTTTCAGATTCTTCCAATTTCCCTATCATATTTTAGGAAATATCCAGACAGTTTATTCTCGTCAGATTTCTGGCAGCAGATACTAAATCGACCATAACTTTTGACTCAGACCTCGGAATCGAGTGATCTTCACGGCTACTGAAAGATAACGACATAACCCACATATCTCTAGGAGATGGAAACTTAAAATTCAGCCTCTAAATACACGAAAAAACCCACGCAAGGTTCTGGACAGAATTGCATCTTCTGCAGCCCAACAATTAACCATCAATTCTAATCGGTTTCGCATCTAATAAGGATTAAACAGCAGGGAGGGCATCTCGTTACCCTTGTAGAACCGCTAGAATTCGCTGAACCAAACCCCACACCAACTCATCTTCTTCTTCTTCTCCTTCTTCTCCTTCTTTTCTCCCTCTCTTTCTTCTTCCTTGCGCAAGGGGCAGCACCTTGGGATAGGGGAGGTGCAGGGGGACAGCACCTTGGGAGAGGGGAGGTGCAAGGGGGAGGAGAGGAGTCGCCAAGGAGAGGAGGAGGCGGCTGCAAGTGGGAGGAGAGAAAAGGGGAGGGGCGGCTAGGGTTTGGGGAGGTGGCTCCTCCCCCCCTTTGGTCGGCCACTACAGGGCCAGATGGGCCAAGGCCCAGGCCCAAGTAGGTGAGAAAACACAGAAAAACCCCTCTCTTTTCTTGTCTTTGCTGAATTCTGAAATTAAACTCTTCCCCGATTAAATAATTCTCTACCGATTAAATTTAATTAACCCGATTCTTGACTTCTCACACTTCCGGAGTATTACAATATGAATCGCGAAGACAGCTGAAAGCTGTTGAGCGTGAGGTAAACACACTCGACTCCCCTCTTGTCAATAAATTACCGAAGTGGTCGGAAGCCACCATTACTTTCGAGAAAGGTGATTGTCCGATCCCTTCGACTAGACCAGGTCGATTTCTGATAGTGGTCGAACCCACCATCAACAATTGTCGAGTCAATCGAGTTTTAGTTGATGGTGGAAGCTCGCTAAACATACTATTTACGAGTACCCTAGACGAGATGCAGGTACCCAGGACAAAGGTAAGGCCGGTACGATATTCATTTCATGGAATCGTACCGGGGTCTTCGGCCAAACCAATTGGCCAAGTTTCTCTTCCTTTAACGTTTGGCTCACCAAGCAATTTCAGGACAGAGAAGGTCTCCTTTGATGTGGTCGACTTCGATACGGCATACAATGCCATACTCGGACGACCTACTTTGGCTAAATTCTTGATAGCTACTCACTATAGGTATCAATGTCTTAAGATGCCAGGTCCCAAAGGAGTGATCACGATATACTGTGACAAGAAGATGGCGCACTCCTGCGACCGTCGCTCCCTCGAGATGGTTGGATAGCTACCAACTCGAGATGAAAGTCAGCCTTCGACTAGCAAGTCGAAGCCTAAAGCCGCACCTAAGCCGAACGACCAGGTCAAAGAGGTTCCTTTGGACGCGGAGGAGCCCTCGAAGACTGTTCGCATTGGGGATTCTTCCGACCCAAAATAGGAAGGCGCCCTCATCACTTTCCTCCAGGCAAACGCTGATGTCTTCGCGTGGCAAGCATCCGACATGACCGGAGTCCCCAGGGAAGTGATCGAGCACAGGCTAGCTTTACGGCCTGATAGACTACCCGTAAAACAAAAGTTACAGAGATTTGCCCCTGATCGACGAGATGCTATTAGGTCAGAATTGGACAAGTTGCTTAAAGTAGGTTTCATAAGAGAAGTTAACCACCCCGAGTGGTTGGCCAACCTTGTAATGGTTAGAAAGTCGAACGGCAAATGGCGTATGTGCGTAGACTTTACTGATCTTAATAAAGCTTGTCCAAAAGATGATTTCCCTTTACCTCGTATCGATCAGCTGGTTGACTCTCTTCATGGAATGTGAGATGTTGAGTTTTCTAGATGCATACTCTGGTTACCACCAGATCAGTATGTGTCAAGAAGATGAGGAGAAGACCGCATTTATTACACCGTTTGGGATATTTTGCTATGTCAAAATGCTATTCGGCTTAAAAAATGCTGGAGCTTCTTTTCAGCGTTTGATGCAAGCGACTTTTGCTCCTCAACTAGGCTGAAACCTAGAAGCCTACGTTGATGATCTAGTCGTAAAAAGCAGCAAACGACTCAATCATATCACAGACTTACAGGAGACTTTCGACAACCTCAGAAAACACCACTTGAAACTTAATCCAGACAAGTGTGTGTTCGGGGTCTCTTCAGGAAAATTACTTGGATTCCTGGTCTCTGCACGAGGAATCGAAGCAAATCCTGAAAACATAAAAGCCATCACTCAGATACGCCCCCGACCACGAAGAAAGAAGTCCAGAAACTCACAGGATGCATGGCGGCGTTAAGTCATTTCATAGCACGTCTGGGGGGAAAAGGACTACCTTTCTTCAAACTTTTAAGGAAACATGAGGGCTTCGAGTGGTCGGAAGAAGCTAACCTAGCCTTCGAGGAAGTCAAGAGGTATCTTACGAGTACTCCTGTTCTGGTTTCCCCGAAACCAGGAGAGACACTCTTAATTTACCTAGCTGCCACGCCACAAGCAGTGAGCGCAGTGCTGGTCGTAGAACGTGAGAACATTCAACGACTAGTCTACTACATCAGTGAGGTTTTACACGGACCTAAGGAGCGTTGCCCTCAGGTTCAAAAACTTCTATATGCCCTCCTCATGTCTTCGAGGAAACTGTGGCATTATTTTCAGGCGGACAAACTAGCTGTGCCGTCTGAGTTTCTCTTGGGAGCGATCATCCAAAATAGGGAAACAGCGGGACGCACGGTAAAATGGTCAGTCGAACTTGGGGCGTTCGACATCCATTTCGTGTCCCGAACGGCCATTAAATCCCAGATCTTGGCGGACTTTGTCGCGAATGGACAAATCTGAACACTGCTCAGATCCCGATCGATTCCCACGACCAGTGGACGATGTACTTTGACGGGTCACTTACGATAAGTGGCTCGGGGGTTGGGGTGGTCCTGGAATCTCCTACCGGAGAAAGCTTAAAGTATGCCATACAATTAAACTTTCAGGCCACTAATAACGTGGCAGAGTACGAAGGTTTGCTAGCTGGTATACGAGCCGCAAAAGCGCTCTCGATTCGACGACTACTCGTAAGAGGAGACTCTCAACTAGTCGTGAATCAAGTTGGAAAAGAGTACCAGTGCTCTAATCCGACCATGTCCCGGTACTTATCGGACATTCGAAAGTTAGAAAAGCACTTTTTGGGCTTTGAGGCACAATTTATCCATCGAAAGGATAATTTCCTCGCAGACCAACTGGCTCGTCTAGCTTCTTCTCGATCCTTGGTACCGAAATGGGTGTTTCTGGAACAGCTTCAAAAGCCGTCTATAGTCGAAGAACTAGAGACGCCTCCTATAGAAACAACCTCTCTAGAGTACGAAGATACATGGATAACACCTATCTACGAGTATCTTCAGACGGGTTTCCTACCCGATGACGATCTAGAAGCAGATCGACTATCCCGAAAGGCCAAAATGTATGCTTTGGTCGAAGGTGTCCTTTATAAAAGAGGAACCCAAGGGGTGCTCATGCGATGTATTCCGCAGAGCGAAGGATTAAAACTCCTTCACGACATACACAGAGGGATCTGTGGAACTCATGCTTCCTACAGAACGTTGGTCGGAAAAACCTTTCGACAAGGTTTTTATTGGCCAACAACCCTACACGATGCCAAAGAGCTGGTTAAAAAGTGTCTACAGTGCCAGTTTCATAGCCGGCAAATACATCAACCGGCTCAGGCATTACAAACAATTCCTCTATCTTGGTCTTTTACGACCTGGGGTCTTGATATCCTAGGACCGTTACCCATAGCTCTAGGAGGTTTCGAGTTCCTTTTTGTGGCCATCGATACGTTCACAAAATGGATAGAAGCTGAGCCTGTGACTGGGATAACAACGGACGCAGCAAAACGGTTCATGATGAGATGCGTGATCACTCGATTTGGTGTACCAAGTCGAATTATCACAGACAATGGCAAACAGTTTACAAGCGCAAAATTTCAGGAATTTTGCGACGAGTTGGGAACTCGTTTGTGTTACGCTTCTGTCGCCCACCCCCAAAGCAATGGGGCAGTCGAAAGAGCGAATGGCCAGATAATGAAGGGTATCAAAACTCGAGTCTTCGATCAGCTAGTCAAGCGCTCGGGGGCTTGGGTACAAGAATTACCTTGATATATGGGCGATTAAATGCGACACCTAGCCGAGCTACGGGAGAAACACCTTTCTTTCTAGTTTTCGGTGCGAAGCCATGCTTCGCGTAACTAAAGATCAGTCAAGCGGGTCGACAAGTTTAACGACTCCATTCAAGAACAACTTCGAGCAGACGACATTAACCTACTCGAGGAAAAGAGGGACCAGGCTTTAATCCATTTCGCAGTCTACCAACAAGCCCTGCGCAGATACTACGATCGTAAGGTCCAACCTCGCAGTCTCGCTGTAGGTGACTTGGTATTGAGGCTTATCCAATCTCAGTCTAATCGGAACAAACTTTCCCCCAAGTGGGAAGGTCCTTACACTGTGGTCGAAGTAACGTGTCCAGGATCGGTACGACTTGCAATGGAGGATGGCCGTGTTCTCTCAAACTCTTGGAACATTGACCAGTTACGCAAATTTTATGTGTAACAAGCTTCTACGACAATAAAGTATCAGGTTCTCCCTATCTTTTTTTGTATCTTTTTTGAATTTCGCTTTTATTTTTGACCATTTTTTATATGCTCATTCCTCCTGTACACTGGTCGGAAAAAGGATAACACATCTAGTCGAAGTCTCTCATCTCCGCATGTGGTCCTGCCCGCTGGAAGGAGCTTCCTAATGTCGCTTTGTTCTTTACTATAACAACCAGTACAAAGTTTATTGGGCTCAGAAACATGGTCGAAAGTTGTTAAGCAAATTCATGTCACCTTAGCTTATTTTGAAACAATAATCTAAGAAGAGTGCACTTTTTGAGATGCGTTCGACTACTTTTCAATTAACTTGATTGGTTTTTACTGGTCGAAGGAAGAAACACACCTAGTCAAGCTTCTCCTTTCTGTACGTGGTCCTGCCCACTAGAAGGAACTTCCTAGCGTCGTTCTGTTTCATACTTTTGCTGCCAGGACAACTTCGTTAGGAAAAACGAAAACAGTCGGACGAATCCTTAAGGTCCTCTAGATGTTTGTTTTGCTCACGTTGTCGTTATTGATTTAATTAATCTGGTCGGAGATGATAACATCACCTAGTCGAAGCCTTTTTTTCTCTGCACGTGGTCCCGCCCACTAGAGAGAACTTCCAAGCGTTGATCTGTTTCCACTCTTCCGACTAGTGCAATATAGTCGATACTCGAGAACTATAAGTCGAACAAACCTCTCTGTTTTCAGAAACTCTTTCTTTACTACTTTCTTAGTTTATTCCTAATAAACTAAGTAAATAGTCGGGGGCTAGCATAAAGTTATAAACATGACTTCATTTTTTAGTCTTAGTTTTTCCGAGTTATCATCTTACGAGTTACTAACTACTCTACGAGATGATTCGTAGGGAAAATGAAGGAGAAAGGAGGAATCGCTCATGTCTGGTCTGATTATTTCTTCCTTTGTCATTATCTTACGAGTTACTAACTACTCCACGAGATAATTTGCAGGAAAAAAGAAAGGATCGTATATTTATACATCACCACCAAAAAGACTTGTCTTTACAAGATTGTACTACAAGACTACTATGTTAAAGGAGATTCTATTTGCATCTCCTCTGCGACCTTCTCGCCAACCGACTGCATCTATTCGATCAGCTTCTCTGCTTCAGATTCGGTGCAGTCGAAGTTGGCTTCAACAGAATGAGGATTAAGGTTAGGATCACGGGCCTTGAGTTTTGCTAAAACAAAGCTCACAGCTCCTTTGACCGCTTCCCTTATCGAATCATTCTAGTTGGTCTTCAGAGTAGACACCAACTCTTATAGAGTACCGACCTGTTCCCCAATGGCACTCGTATGAGCAGCCATCGTGTCGTCGCGAGGAGCAACCCTCCCGGCACGAAGCCCATCAAGTACATTGTTCAGAAGTGAGATGTTATCTTGAAGATTAATCTGCATTGATTTCGTCTCCTCCTAGGAATGAGTCGAAGCCTCGTGGAGTTGTTTTATTTCAATCAATCGATCTGGAAAGAGTAAGGATTGATTAGATGAAACAACTCTATGAGAAGATAAAACAAATCAATAGCGGGTAAAAGTTCTACTTACCAGCTAATTGAGAACCCAAGTTCTCAATTTCTTGATCTTTTTCCTTAGCAATGCGGGAGGTCTCGCGGACAACTAAGGACTTCTCCTGGACCTCAACCCGGAGAGACCCCACCTCGGCCTGAAGAGCCTTATTTTCGACTTCTTTTTCTGTAAAAGAATGAGAAGTTAAGAAGATGGAGATCAAGATCAAAAGTAGTCGTAGCCACACGTACTGTTTATTTTCTCCTGCAACCGCTTAGTTGCAGAGTTAGCCTCCTGAAGTTTCTTCAGGAGGTCAGTGGCTTTATCCCTTAGCTTTTTCGACTCGACTTTTTCAAAGTCGAGTGAATCAACCAAGGTCTTTTCGTCACTCTTAAACCTGAAAGGGTAAAGGGAAGACATGAACATACTTAAACAAGCGGTCGTAAGTATTTCTACGGCCCATGAGTAGTCGTAAGTTATTCTACGACTACTCCCTAGTCGTAAGTTTTTATACGACTAGAACTAAGTCGTAAGTTTTCTACGATAACCTCCTACGAGTACCGAATAAGTAATCAGAACGATTACGAGAATCGGTTACTCACCACCTCTCTGCTTGCTCGCAAAGTATGACCTTCTCTTGTCGAAGTTTGATAAGTTGCTGATTGTATTAGCAAATCGTAGCGATTTGCTCCACGGCTCTCTACAAGGGAGAAAAAACGATAAGAGAAAGAGATAAAACCATAACTGAGTATCGATCAATACTTACGTTCATGTTTGACCAAGCAAACATGGAAACTATTCGTGATGGATCCTTCAGCCCATCCATCTCCTCGAATCGTTTCCACCAGACCCTCTCGAGTCGTTCATTGTTGAATACATCCCCACAATTGGGAATGCTGCTGGGGTGTAGAACTCGGTCGCGAGATCGGTAGACAGAAGATCCTACGATAGAGTCAGGGCCAAAGAAATCAGAGCAAAAGTTGAAGTACTCTTCTTCCTCTGACTCGGTGACGGGAACACCACCTGGAGGGCCGGAAGGAACGTCCTCAACAACCTCCTTACCGGCACGGCGGTTAGCACTCTCGCTGCCACCGACCTCCAGTATCTCCCTCGAGGCCTCTCTCGCCTCCTCTTCAGTCTCTATGACAACCTCGGTTGTCGTAGCAACTTCGATATCCTCAGCGGTCGTAGCGACCTCAGCAGCCGCAACTTCTTCCGCCGCGGGAATGGTAGCCGAATTTTCAGCTACTACCGCAGTCACACCCTCACCAGCTAAAGGAGTGACAACGGGAATCTCCATGGGAGCATCCCTGGGGCTGAAGACGTCGGGCTAAAATCACAAAACGCAGAAGTAAGTCAACTTGTAAAAAACAAACAGTAAGTAGTCATTACACTTATGTTTTTTACATACCTCTGTGTGCTGGACCTAACTCGAAACTTGGGAGCAACTTTCCCGACAGAAGATTTCTTCGATTTCTTCTCAACCACCGCTGGTCGAGATGCACTCGGGACAACAGGAGTCGCCTCCTCCCGACTTCCCGAGTGGTCGAGATCAGTCTCGACCACCCTAAGAGCGCTGCTCCCCTCGGCCTCAGATCCCACCGGAGCAGCGGTTTCCTTCACAAAAGTCATGAAGTTCTTTCAGTTCTCCTTTTCTAGCTGTCTTATGAAGCCACGAGAAGCTGAAACTGCGAATGACTTGTTGTCGTAATAGAAGGGTACCTTAACCTTGGAGACCTTGTGCTTAAGGGCAAGGGCCTCTTCTTCTGCTTTCTTCTTTGCCGCAGCCATGTCTGCGACAAATTTAGCAAAAGGAGCAGGAGGAGCCGAACTCGAACCCCCCTTGTCGCCGACTTTTACCAGTCGACGTTTCTTGGTTGGAGGACTTGCGACTCGCTTGCGCGATCACCCCAACAACCACCAAATCGACGTCCTCGTCGTCTTGGCGGTTCTCCATGCCTACTTTCTGTTAAGGAACATAAAAAGAAAAGTAGACGTAAGTTCTTCTACGGTCACTAGCTGGTCGTAAGTACGACCAGCCCAAAATTCGTAAGTGTTTCTATGACATTGTGTAATCGTAGTCCTATTACGATTACGTCCGGTCGTAAGTTTTTCTACGATCAGTAACTAGTCGTAAGATTTTCTACGACAAACTTATTATTCGTATCTCGATGTACGACAACAAACGCCTAAAAGCAAAATTGTTTTTTCAATTACCTTTAGGCGCTCCTCTTTCTCTTCTGCGGTTAAAACCGCGAGGATTTGAGGAGCAGTCATGTTGGCCGGGCTCTTCTCGCAGACGAGCCTGACGTGAGCATCAACCTCCCCCTGAGGAAGATCTGAACGCATGAACAAAACGATTAGCAGACTAAATTGGGATTAACCAAGGATAAAGCCAAAAGAGTAAGTTCTTCTACTCACCGTCCTTGTAGTCCCTGGTCGGGTCGTCCTTTCCCGAGTACCTCCACATGGGAGGAACTCGTGCCTTCAAAGAGCTAATTCGGCGCGTGATGAAGTCCTTCACCACGTGCCAGCCGGTGAGCCCCTCCGACTTCAAGTCTTTGACAGCTTGGATATAGGGGGCTATCCGGTTGAGGTTACTGGGAGTCGAGTCCCAGGAAGAAGACCGCTCGGCGGCCTTTCCGGTGAATGAGAGGCTATCTTCCTTGGTAACCTCCCAGTAAAACCACTTCTTCTTCCACCCCGGCCATGAAGACCGGGTAAACATCTGAATGTACTCCTTCGACTTATCGTCATGGAGCTTCAGACCACAGCTACCGGCAATCCCGGCTTGGCGAGCCATCCCGTAGTAATACTGGAAAAGCTCGAGATCCGCTGGAATCCCCAGGTAGGCCTCACACAAGTACACGAACACGCTCAGCATTGTGATGGAATTAGGACCAAGGTTCACTAATTCCACCCCAAAGTGCTTGAGCACAAGTGTGAGCAAGGGGTGAGCGGGCAATCGGAGGCTGCACTCACAGTACGCCTGGAAAACTGGAATTTGGCCTTCCTCTCCCGACAGCCAATGCTGCTCATTCGCTGCAATCCACTTCACGAGAAGTCCCTTGGGGATCTTCTCGGTGGCGACCAGAGCGATCATCTTGGCATCATCCATCTCCGACTCAGCCCACTCAGAGACAATCCTAGCCATTTTCTCTCAAGAGCGGGAAGAATTGGATTTGGGAAAGCTCCAAGCAAGTGTACGGAATCATCGGTGGCGGAAGAGACGAGAAAGCAACAAACTGTTGGGTGAAATGGTAAGAACCCTAAGTTTTACCTCCACGGCCCGTTTTATAACCACGCACCTGGAACGAAACACCGTGGAATCCCAACAGTTTCCACCGCTTCGGGAATTGCTCCGACGGACAGACTTTTAACCTGCCCGTTCGAAAGTCCCAAGACACTCTTTTCACACCTCAAGTGAAATTACCATCTTGACCCCCGGGTCAAATGAAAAACTGATCGGAAAAGTGTTGCTTCCGATCATAAGGCCACAATTGCTCCGAAGTCGTAAGTTATTCTACAACTATCTTGCAATCGTAATATTCTTAACAAATTACCTCGGTCAAGCATATTTCTGGTTGAGAGAAACGTATGTTGAAGAGTTTTTCCTTCAACGTTCTTCCTACGATCTCCTGATGGTCAAAAGATCATCTACGACCCTTCGGACAAGTAAGCTATTTTCACTTGAAGCTGGGGGGCTAGATGATGAGGATCCAATAATCCTCATTTTATTATTCCATAATCATGTAATATGACGTCACATGGCATACCCCTTAATGTCATAAGGGAAGAGCAAGTCAGGTAGTCGTAAGTCCTCCTACGACTAACCCCTAGTCGTAAGCATTTCTACGACTATAGTGTAATCGTAAGTCCTGCTACGATTACGTCCGGTCGTAAGTCCTTTTACGATCAGTACCCAGTCGTAAGCTCTTCTACGACTACCCCCTAGTCGTAAGTTCTGCTATGACTAGCTCTGCTACGATTTCCTCACGACTAACTGGGTCCACTCGTCAGAAGGTCCATTTAATGGTGAGAATCCTAGCAGTCAAAATACATAGTTATGCCTGACATAACTACAGATAATTCTCTACTATCTCTGACTGATAATCGTTTGACAGCATGGGGAGCTTACTACTCCAGCAATTACTCTCATTATTACGCAATAATGGGCGACTAATTAGCCTAGAACGACAATAGCCACCACTGCGTAGTATAAATAAGGTGTCTTTTAGAGATAAGGGGGGAGGCTTTTTGGGAAGAACAGTTCAGTCAGTAGTAGCATGATAGTAAGACCCTCTGCTGATTGTAATCCAGATACCCAATACAAGATACACAGAAGTAGGGTTGTTATTCTCACCTGAGAAGGTCCGAACCTGTATAAAAATCCCTGTGTCTCTTTCGTCTGCATGATCAATTGTGGAGACCCCCAGAATCAAACAATCTTTACGTAAGATCGGTTCTAAAACACCGACACTTATTTTGAATGATTTTTATTCCAAGATGAAAACATATGAGATTGATGTTTTGACCATGCTAAATAAGTCTAATTCTATGGGTTTAGTAACTAACCAAGCTGACAGCTCTACTAGTTCCTCTATTGTTCCTTTATCTACACTGTGTTCTATTTCAGATGAACAGTTAAAGGAGATTCCAGAAGAGCAACTTATACTCATCTCTAACTGAGTGACCAAGGCAACTAACAACATCAGAACAAGGCACAGAGGAGGTCCAATTAGATGCTATGAGTGTGGTGAGCTAAACCACATGAAAATGAATTGCCCTAAACTGAGGGGGCAAAGAGGCCAAGGATGACAAGGCACAAATTCGTCGCTCTCAATCCAAGATTGACCCAAGCAAGAAGCACAATTATCGCAGGGCGGTCAACAAAATACTTTCAACACTTGATGAGATTGATTTGAGTGATGTTGATTTTGGAAGCGACGATGAGGACAATGGTAAGAAGGCAAAGGAGGTGGACTTCACAGGGATGTGTTTTATGGCAAGAAGTGAGGAGCTCAACAATGATGATCTCTACAGTGACCCTAATAAGGTAAAACCTTCTTATACAGATTTATCTCGTGCTGCGCTTAGATTGATAGAAGAGCTCAAAAAGTATAAAAAGAAAATTAAAAATCATGATCTTGTTTTTGATAGCTTAAATTTTAAAATTGATAGACTTAGAGTTTCTATTCCTGATGATGAATCTTGTGAGTCTTGTCAAGTTTTACATTCTGAGTTGGAGACTGCTAGAACAATTAATACATCAACCTTGGTTCAACTTAGGGATATGACTGCTAAACTTGATGAACTAAGATTGACACATGACTTTTGTGATGAAAAGTTAAAACTTGGAAATGATGAAATTGAAAAGCTTATTTTAGTTCTCCTACATGTTTAGAGTTAAGTATTTCAAATGCTCAATCTAAAGTTTGCTCTAATTGTGAATTACTAGAAGCTAGACTTAATTCTTCTCAGGAATCTATTAAACAAATGCTTTATCATGAGACACTTTCTTACACTAACTGTCATAAGCTTAGCACATAAATAGAAGCGCTGACTAGACAACTTTATGATTTTGCTGAAAAAGATATATCGATTCAGTCTAGTGCTTCTAAGAATTTTGTGAATGAACCGGTTAAATGCACAACTTGTCCCACTTTAGCTAAAGAAAAATGAGTACCTTAAGGATACTTTAGAGAGATTTTCTTTTGGCAAGAAAATTTTAAATATGATTCTAGACAAATCAAAACTGAGTGTCAAAAACACTGGTCTAGGATTTAATGCTGCTAATTATGCCAAGAATAATCCACCTAAGGTAGTTAAGGTCATTGAAAGTGGGCTAATTGAAACAAAAGGTGAGCCTCATAAAATTGTGTTTAAATCTACTGGTTTTGTGCAAAGTTTTTTGCTAATGTTGTAGGTGCTAGCTCATCATCTCAAAAGAATTCTAATGATGTTAAATTTCATTGCACCTGCTGTGGAAAAGATAGGCACTTGCATGAATTTTGCTTTAGATGTGCTAAGAAAGAGAAAAATGAAAGATTGAATGCCTCAAGACAAAAATGTGCAACCTCTTTTGTTGTTCCTAGAACTAATGTGAAAGCTAGGTTTTTAGAGGACTTTCATGATGGTTTTAAATCTGCTTCACGTGCTGGTTTGGGATATAATTCAAATAATTCACATTTTGTATTGCCTGCGTTTTGAGGAGCAGTCAGATAGGTTTCCTTTTGGCGTTCTGATCGCGCATGCACACGTGGTTCAAGTTCTAGTTTTGTTGTTGTTCCTCCATGTCGTGTGTCTCAGTACTGGATTCCTAGATCTTATTCTCACTAAGCCATTTGTTACTTCTCATTTTGTCCGTTTGTGGAGTGAGTTGGGGGTATGTCATCCAATGGGATTGTTTTGAGGGGAAGTTTTCTTTTGTATGTCTTTGTAAAAGCTTGTTTTTCCTTTTATTTTTTTGAGAATTTTAAATATTATTTAAGCCAATAATCACGGAACAAATCATGATGTGTATATTGAGCTTTCTTGATTATGATTTTACATGTGTAGTTTAGCCAGGCCATAATTAGCTATTTAATAAATTTTATCAACTTGAACAAACAACATGGCAAGACTAAATTATTTTGCTAGTTTTGTTTAGAGTGATCACTTCTTGAGGTGTGTCATGTTTAAATACCTAGTTCAATTATGATTCTAGGTCAAGTCTAAGTTTGAGCCATTTTAGTTTCTTCTTGAATCACCTCTGGCAATTCTAGAAATACATGTAGCAAATTTTGGTGAAATTGCTAATTTTGTATGCATCTCAACAATTCTTCCCCACGAGATAGCTTGCCATTGCACTAGGTATGAACTTGGGGGGAGTTTTGTATGACCGAGATCATGAAACCTTAAGCTTTTTGGCTTGGCATGATCGAAAAGTAAGGCTTGAGATGTTTCAGTTAAACAAATGTGATTCAAGTTGGCTCAAAGGTCATTATAAATGTGCTGAAATTCATTTAGGCTAAAGCTCAGGAGGCCGTTGTAGATGGCTCCTAGTCTAGGACGTGTTTTACTGAGATAAGCAAAGTGTCACTAATAAAGTGCTATATATGATTCATTTTGGCACTTGTGGCTCACTTAGTTCTTGATTCTAGCATCTAGATTTAAATATGTGTTTTTTTATGGCTATCTCCTTTAGTGATACCTTTATCTTAACTGATCATTTTTGTGAAAGTCTGCCATGTACATTAATTTGGTTAATCACTTTATAAGCTTCTGTTGGCCTGCTTTGCTATATATGCATGCGTATGATCGGGTAAGCTTTATAAGAGCATGCCTTTGTACACATATTCAATTGGTTTGAATAATCTTTCTAGTTTTCATGATGTGTTTCTCCTTCTTTTTATTTAAAAAATTGGATCAATGATACTTGGTTGTGAGTTCTCCCTTCGCTCCTTGATGCTCACATTGCTAAAGGGAGAGAAAAATTGAGCTAAAATTCTTTTTCTTGTGTTGACGGGGAGCTTTGTGAGAGCTTGTCGTAATTTTTTTCTTTACTAAATACAACTCATTCGAGAAATTTTGAGGTGTTGTCATTGTATTCATCAAGGGGGAGATTGTTAAACTATGTGGCTAGGTCTAGAATATTTTAGTTGATGAATAATTGACAATGTTGCTTTCTGATGTTATTTGAGACGTGTGGCGTGTGTGTGGACTTATGTTGGTCAAGTTGGGAAAAACTTGTATCGAGAAAAGATGTTGCTTTGGTCTTTGCATTTGCAGGGTAGCTCAGAGGCGATTGTGGTCTACGGCAAGGACCGAAAGATGGCTTGGTGCGAAGTCATCTCGGTCAAGGATGCTAGAGGAGACGGCCGAGCTCGAATTAGGACACGTGGAGATCAAAGATGGATGATGTGTGTTGGAGGTGCGGAGGTGCGGTTCGAAGGCTACGACATGGGACAATTTTAGAGTGTTTAAAATTGGAAAACTAAGTAAAATTTGGAAAGCTGAGAGAAATTGGAAAACCACAATTTTGAGGTGTCCAAAATTTGAAAAGCTGTGAGGTAATTTCGGTAGGAGGTATTTTTGGCAATAGGATTTTCGTTGGGAAGGAATTTTCGACGGTTGGTGATTGCGGCAGGATGTGACTCTCGGAGGAGGTCATGTGCTAGCGGTGGCTACAGACGTTGGATGAGATTAGGCGCTGGCGGCTGGGAATAGATGCTGGCCACGTTTTGGAGGTCTTTGGATGTGAGATTTTGGAGATTAGGTGCTGGCATAGCCGCTGCCCGCTGTATGTTTTAGTCGATTGCTAGCGGCGGCAGCACAGGTGCTTAGTTGATTGCTGGTTGGGGCTGCTACAGATTTTTAGTACGTGAGATTTTGGTGAGATTTTGGGGCTCACGTGAGGTGCTAGGGGCTGCAGCACATATGCTGATTTTATCCTAGGATTTGAGGATGCTAGAAGGGCACTCTGTAGCTACAAACAAGATAATCCAGCACTAAAAAGTGAGATCAAATTCAAGCAGATTTCAATTGAATGTCTTTCTGCTATCATCGCTGTTCTCACACTTCTGCTCGGGTTGGTGTGCTAAAGAAAAAGGTTTGCATTGCTTTTCTTCTACACGTGAGAGGGAGAAGTTGTAGTTCGATTTATGTGTAGGAGAGGTATTCCTATCCTCATTGTGGGTCAGTTTAAGGAGAGGAGAAGAAATTGCTTCGTCGATTTGTGAGACGTGATTTAAAAATTAAATAACACTGAGAGTTAAGATTACCATTAACGATCCTACACAACTTTTAGAGTCAGCTGCCCATAAGGCGAAAAGTACCTCCTTCGATCTGCTGCTTCAGGCGGTAGAAGCTGAGCTCATCCAGCACATCCTCGCCGTCATACTGCAGCTGCTTCTGTTCTTGGAGACATAGCACCAGCTGCTCGTTCTTGATCTTTCTTGTTCGAGCTGCCCCAAGCAACAACTTGATTCTGGTCATCTCACCCTCCAGATCCTTCGCAACATTGCTCAGGCCAACAGCTTCGCAAGCCGCCTCCTCTTCGAGCTCCCCAAAGATGGATTTTCCCTTTGCTGCCGGCACCATGGCCATGGTCTCCAAGTGCAGTAACGTAATCAGCAGCAGCTCTTGGGCTTGGGGTAGGGAAAACCATACGGTGAGACGGAGAAGAGAGGGAAGCAATAATGCAAGTGCCGAGTGGAAGCAGAGGTCAATGAGGGTCCTGGTGCATCCACCTCCTGGGATTTTTTGCATGTCTAGGACCGTAGCACGCACATGTGTATCTGGAAAGCGTGATTACTTAGTGCTGTATTGTTGTATCTGGTGGTCTGCTACTTGGTTTGTGGTAGGGGCAGAGCTGGATCTCGGTCTTCGGGACAATGACTTGAGATTCAAGATCAAAATACTATATGATTTTTTTTTTTGAAAAACCAGAAAAATTAACTTTAAATCAAAATTAGCTAAGCCGATCCGAGACCTGACCATAGCTAGGCCAGCTCCGCCCCTGGTTTGTGGTATCTTTGTCTAGTGGTTTTTGTTCCACCAAGTTAATACCTTAGTGCAACCATAACTTGCCCTCCTTCTCATCTGGTTCCATTTCTAATTTTTCGTTACAAGTATAATCATTTATAGGAATCTTTACTAACACGAGTAATATTTTGTGAATACACAGCCAATAGTTGTACGAGACTACGAGAGAGAATAGACATCTTATCACCCTGGCCCCGCCTAGCGCCTTTGCAAGAGCAAAACAAAAGCATTTTTAAGAAGCTGCCGCAAAACTATGCGGAGCCTACAACTAAGTGACAGTGACTAACAAAAAAATACGCCATGCGTATCCATCCTATGATATGAGATTCGGTACCGTTTTATATGGATACTCTTTTAACTTGGATCGCAACAAGTTGCTGTCAAAATTACGTGTGAAATGCAAAACCCGGAACGAAACAACCGAGAAGCAGCCATTGTAGATACGACTTGTGAGAATTATTATTATTATTATTTTTTTTTATTTTTTTTTAAAGTTAACCACTCGCGAACTTTATTTTCAATTCTGACCCCTGACGTGGCCAAACTGAACTGTCACGCCAAATACCACGGTGATGAGGGCATCCCTAACACTTATATATCTTCTCCTATTGGTGGTGATGCACATACTGAGATGGACGCCATAAGTAAAGCTACAACTAATACAAGTGCAGAATTGCATATTGGTCCACTGACTAGAGCGAGAGCTAAACTTCTAAATCAACAGGTGCTTTTGTTTCTTAATGAATCTTCTATTGTCACTAATGAGAATTAGGTACTACCTCATGCAAATGTTTTATGCATTCTCAGGTTTGAACATTGTGAAGCCTTTGGAACCGAGAGGGAGGAGAGGGAGGCCGGAGCCAAAGCAATGGAGGAGAAGCTCACGTGGGTCAACCAAGAGGAGAAAGGCCCAAGAATTCAAGCTCAATTCGGATCTTCCACAAGCCCGGCCGAAATTCATATCGGAATCAACTCAGAATTCAATTCGGATTCGGTTCGGGACAGCCCAACAGGGTTGTAATAAAAAGGCTATAACTTTTGCATACAGAGTCCGATTGGGGTGTTATTGGACTTGTTTGAAAGCTTATTCCAAGGCCTACATAATGGTTTTGGCCCCAGCTTCAGAAGACGTACGGTCGCGCCGCTATAGCCGAAACAATGTGACGGATTTAAGTTAGGTTTTCCTTTTTGTGTGTTTTTGAGTCTTAGCCGAATTGGTGTTTGATTCGACATGTGTAGCCGGCCCTAGGCCGTGCGTGAGTCGTGGAGGGCGCCTTAAGTACCCTTGCCCCTCCATTGTATCCATGAGCCCAGTTTATGCATAAGAATTGAAACATAGCTATTGCTTGTTCTTTCTAAAACCAGAGTTCATGCGAGGACTTTGAGAGAGGACTAGGCGATCCATTGGTTCGTTCTGCAATTCAAGGTCAAGCTGTTGTTCCACTGGGAATCAGGGACTTGGCGTTCGTCGTTCGTGGTCTCGCGACGAACAATTTACCCGGTGCGTTTGGGTGTTATCCAAAGAGTTTAGGGTTCGTGCATTGGCGCGAGTGTTCGGCTAGCGACATCGTCTACTTCGCATCAACTATCCACGGTTCCTCACTGAAAAGATCGGGCCTCCCCCGTATCATGTGGTATCAGATTCTAGGTTTACTCGGTGAGAACTTCTTTACCCGTAGTTAGATTCGTTTTCTTTCCTATCGTCCATTAAACCGAAAATTGCAATACCAAAACCGTAGTTTAATCTGTTATTTCTTGTGCGTTTAGTTAAGTTTTCATCCATTAGAGTTTTGTTTTAGTGCTGATCCTTGTGTTTCCTTTGCGTAGCTTAATCTTTATCGAAAATTGCTGATTGAACTCCCTCAATTAGCACCCAAAAACTGTCATCCGATCTGTCCTTGTTTTGGAGCGCGGCTCGGTTTGGGGCAAAAACCCTAGCCGCCTTTGGCCGCGCCACCTTTTGGCCGTGCGCTGTCTTGCGAGCACAATCCGAGACGGTGTTGTGTCCTTATCCGAACTCCTTGGTGGGACTAGAGTCCGAATCAACCTCTAGCTCAAACACAATCCAAGTCCAATTGCTCCATCTTGTGTTTTGGCCACTTCATCATAGCCGGGCGAACCACATTTGGTGTCTTTTATATCCTTTCATCTTGAGACTAGCTATTGATATTGCACTTAGGGCTACTCATTCAAGTTGTTGCTTATACTTTGCTGATTTGTGCGGGTTGCACACTTCCGCGGGGAGAAAAGCAGAGGGAAAAGAAGGAAAAAGCAGCCGCATATAGAAAGAGCTGCGGCATAATAAAAAAAACAGTGAGCGAAAAAGCTAACTTTTGCATACGACCTCCGATCGGAGCGTTTCTTGATCCTCCGGGAAATCTGGAGATTTTTGCTTCGCGTAAGCACTCGGGCACACGCGCAACGACTTCGACCCAAAAAAGATCGTTTAGGGCCTCAAAACGGGCCCGCAAACCGAGAAAAAAAAACAAGTTTCTCAGAATTCGCTCAAAATTGATAGAGCCCCTCTACAAGTGATTCTAAGGTTCCCTGTGAAGACGGCATCCTTTTCCGAGTTGATCCACGCCTAATTTGGGCTGTTACAGTACCGGGTCATAGCTTCAGCTTGTGTTTTTCAATCTTCTTTGAGCAATCTTGTGCCTAGTGTGAGGACCCCGGTTTATTTGACTTGTAATGTTTAGCCTTCCATTGACCCTAGCATCACAATTCAAATAAACCAAGCCTCGGGATATATACACTTCCCAGAACTGCAGTATACACACCTCTTCACAAGATTATGCATCAATTCCATTCAATCGCATAGAACCGAAGCACAACAATAAAAGACATACATAATAGAGATTTATTACAACAAGGGCCAACCGGCCAAATAACAATTAAAATAACAATTAAACAGCGGAAGCAAAAGGGTCATAAGATGGCAATAAACAAAAGAGCCAATTAGTGTGCCTTTACCCACAAGGCAACCAACCGGGCCGCCAAGCTAGTCGTCAAACCCAAAGCGCATCTCACAAAAGGGAAGCCCTTGGGGCTCACCTTCTTTCTCTGCAACAAAAACATTAAGCAAAGCAACTGAGTACAAAAATTATTTTTGTACTCGCAAGACTAACGTGTAAGGGTAACAGAACTATAATTAACTACATGCAAGCTTTATTTAAGTGGAGGGGGCTCTGGACTTACTTTTAGCATAAAGCAAGTTTTTATTTGTAATAATGTAATAGATTCAAAGCAATTTGACAAATTGTTTGTAATAGTTGAAATAACAGCGATACAATAATAAATAATAATAACAGTAAAGACAACCTGGAAGTGACTAACCCAATAGTCACCACAACAATAGTATGAACATCCATTCATACCAACCCATCAAGTTTTAATTAAATGTTGTAGTCTAGTTCTCACGGGGCGTATCCGAGCGTGTCCATAACTTAGGACGAGGCTATTCGAATAGTTTTAACTCTGCAGGGGTGTACCAATGTACCCACACTTTAGACCGCCTTTCCACCAGCCACGGTTAGCATACTTCCTTTGGTATGCAGGCACGACTAAGTCTAACAAGACATTTTCAATATTGTGTATTAACTACGAGCCGCTCGTATGGATAGAAATCCATACGCTTACATGGTAAAGCCGAAAAGACAACTACCCACAAAGGGTAAAGCTTTTCGGACAACTACCATGCTCCCAACACCATCCCTCCTGCGACCTCCTGCGACTCGGAGCCAATACACACCAAAGTACTAAGTCAAGAGAGGTCCCATTCCCTCTAGTGTGGTTAGCACGCAAAATGCTCAGTACGGTGGCGCAAGTAACTCGGTCCTTAAATGACCCGGGCACCATTCCAGTCACACCTAAAAGCACACCATCTTACCATTGTGCCCAAGTCCAAATCATTTTGTTTTCATTTTTAGTTTTCATAAATAAACATAGCACAAGGGTTGAAACATAGAGTCATAATAAGTTTGTGTGATCAAGGTTATCGATATCTCCCAATTCTATCGGTATCTAAGCATTGCTAAGCATCATATCGTAAAGATAAATAAAAGGCCCTAAATCATTCACCGGGCACTAATTCACGAGTGAGAATAATATTCCTAAGGTAGTGGCAGGGGTGAACAATTTCAGGGCAACAATGCAATGGGATTAACTACCTCTAATCGACAAAATTAATCATTGACACAAAAGCATGCATACGTACGAGTAAAACAAAGTATTAGATTTTAAAAGTAATGGGATTGAGTGGATATGATCAAACTGCTTGCCTTTGCCTTGCTAGAGATATTCGACTTGCTACAGATGATCACTCTTGGAATCAATGCCATCTAACGATAAAAACTGCCAAAGCGAAAAACAGCGAATAAACACCAGAATGCCAAAAGTCTCCAACAATTAAGAAATAGTACAGAAGAAAGGATATTTATTTTAGATGAATTTAGAGGCATAAATTATTTGATTTAGAGTTGAATGGAATTGGTTATGAATTACTGACACTGAGATTGTAGCATAAGGTCTATCGCTAATTAATTAACCAATAATTCAATTCTTGGCTTATGATAAACTTTACTCTTTTAGACTGAATTACCAAGAGCTAGTTACTAAGGAATTGTACTTACTAGATAAGTGATTATATTTTATCATCCATTTGTATTATTAGACAAAGCTTTATCTCACTGACTAAGTAACTCAAAACAACTCTAACTACTAAAATTTGGTCATGGTGCTGACCTCCTACAAGACTTAACCATCAGATCTGCTACCCAAATTATTTGACTTACCTAACAGGCAAAAGGTTTGACAACAATAGCAGCTAGGGGATTAACTAGAGAGTCCTATTGTTAGTTAAATTACCACTGACCAAAAGAACCAAGAAAAGCTTAACTACAGGGATTTGACAAACCCTTAGCACCCTGTTAAATCTAATTTTCAAAATGCTAACTTAATTAAGTGACTCAATTGACATACCCAACATAAACCAACAGATGGCTGGATTGATCTAGCAATTAGGATTTGAGTTTCTAGAGCAAGACATTAAGATCATCATATTTATTCTTGAATAGCTTTTAAGTTTTATTTCTAGAGATGTGTAACTTAAGTTCTTGCATTCTCATAGCCTTTAAACATTAGTGGATATTTACTTAGATAAATTTTATCACTTAAACAACATTATGAACAGAGGTTCTCAAGAGATTGTAGGTTATCAAATTATTTTTGCATGAGTTTCTAAAGAGAGATGATTTAGCTAACTACTGCCTAAACTTATTCCCATAAGGAGAGGGCCCACTTGTCATGAGAGAAAAGAGAGAGAGAACAGAGAGGGGAGAGGCTCCTTCACGGGAAGGAAGCAGGGGAGCCAGGGAGCGGCGCGGGGCGGCGGCTCTGCCGGCGGCGAGCGAAGGCCGGAGGCGCGGGTCGGTGAAGCAGGTTCTTTGGTGAGGAGAAGCCAAGGGAGCAGCAGCGGGGCGGGCGGCACCGGTAAGCGATGGCGGCGTCGGGAGCGGCCGGTGCGCGGCTTTGCGGAGCGGCAGCGGCGGAGGAGAGAGAGAAGGGAGGTGAGCATGGGCTTGAGGGAGGTGGTAGGAAGCTCGCCATGCGGTCGGTGGAGGCGGGGGAGTTCCGGAGCAGGCCGGCGACGGGAGCCATGGGCGGCGCGGGGAGGCTCGCGGTGGTGGCGGCCTAAGGCGGCGGGGAGGCGTGGCCGCCGGTTGGGGAAGCATCTGGGCGTCGGGGCGGTGCTCCAGCTCTGAGGAATTGGAGGCGGGAGCTCCGGAGGCGGCTCGAGGCGGTGCGGCCATGGTGAGCAGCGGTCGGACCTGGAGAAGGAGAGGCACGGCGGCGCACGGGTCTGAGAGGGGTGACTCTTGGGTGATCACAAGTATGAGAGGGGTGGTAGGAGCTCACCGGCGCGGTTGATGGTGGTGGGGAGGAGTCGAGGTGCCCCAGCGATGCAAGCTCGCGGCGGCGCGGCGGGTTCGCCATGGGGGCGGCGCCACGGGGAAGGAGAGCTGAAGCGGATGGTCGGGAGGACTGTGGAGTGTCCCCGGGTGCTCCACCTGCGATGAATCAGCCGGGGGTTCACCGGAGGAGGCGTGGCAGTGACGTCGGCGTGGCTAGAGCTGCAGGAGGCCGCGAGGTGCGCGGTGGTGGCGTGCCGGAGGCGGCGCCAGAGCTGCTAGGCGACGGGGAGGCGGCGCGGCCAAGGCGGGAGCGGCGCTGGTGGTCCTTCAGGGCGCTCGGGTGATGGAGGGGGAAGCAAGGAGGGAGCTCTGGCTCCTATAGCCCTGGGGGAGGAGCCAGGGTGAGGGCGGTGGAGCTGGGAGGCGGCAGCGGCGCTGAGGGGCAGCCGGGCCTGGAGGTGGCAGCGGAGGAGGGCCGGCGCCTGCCTTCGGTGGAAGAGGAGAGCTCAGTGGGGGAAAGAATGCTTCAGAAGCTCCAGGAGGCTTCTTAGCTGTGGGGAGGCGGAGAGCTCAAGATGAGGGCGATGCACTCGGCGGGGCTCTGGCGCGCTCGCGAGAAAAGGGGCGAGTGGGCGCAGAGTGCGGTGGTGTGACGGGTGAGCCACGGGTGCCTTGCATGGCCGAGGCGTGGCGTGATTGCAGCGCTTGTCGCCGGGAGAGAGAGCGCGGTGGCTCGGGAGGAAGAAGATCGCCGTCTTTGGTGGTCGGTACTGACATGTAGGCTCCAGGCGGTTCAGCCAGATGAACAGTAGAGAAGGGAAAAGAAAATATTAGGGAAAAAATTTAGGCTTGCTAAAAATTCTGATACTTGTTTTAGGAAATTCTTACGCGATGATAGATAAACTCTGGTAATTGCTAATGAACTCTATTTGGGCTTTCGAACATTCAGAGTATTATGTTTTGGACTTTATGTTTTGGACTTTAGGGTTTATACTTTTAGTAATATTTAACAGGGCAACATTTTAAGTTAATTTTGTTACGATGATTTAATTGTATCTGATTCTTTTACTTTTACAATTTTATGTTTCTAGGGTTTTCTATTTAGGGTTTTCATTTCATAACAGCTGTGCTGGTAAGAGAAACGCAGATCAAATAACTCACAAAATTGCAGACAAGCTGAACGACAACAGATAATCATACAAAAAGTTTAAAAAGTCTCGTATTTTTGCATTTTGGAAATTTTGGGATGTTACACCTAGTATATTTTGTTGCAATTGGCTAGCGTCTATCCTTGTACTTGGTGCAAAACGAGCTTGTTTTATATCTATTTCCGTTTGAGCTCATTCCTTTGTTTGCATTAAGTCTCATTTATCTTTACGTGTGCGTTCATACACTTCGCTTAAACCTATTGGATCAACACATAGGCAAAATACTCTAGCTTGGATCATTACTTAGCTTTACAATACCTTGAATATCAGATTGCATAGGATGTACACATACCGTCCAAGCTCCACCTACACTGTCTGTGTACTCCTTGCTCTTGGTTACGCTCATACATTACCGGGTTAAGGTCGTTATTTGTCTGGCTGCCGTTTTGCCGTCCTTGATTCACTTTGGAGCAGTAAGCTTGTCTCGTTTTCAAGGCGGTGAGTTGCGGCGTAGTAGAGAGAGCTTTTGTTTTACTAACCGGATATAACCTCGTTTCTTGTTTGTGAGTTGTTGCCATGTCGAGTCACGAGGAGGATCCACCTAATCCGGGCGCGCGATTCTGTGACCAGTACACTCGGTTGCGCGAGATGCTACAAAAATAACTTCATGATGGTGACAATGGTGTGCGCGATGAGCTCGGGGAAGTTCAGACTGGACTGAACACCCTCGGGGAGGAGGTCACACAATTGCGTACGGCCATCAACAATAACTTCCTGGAGCTGCGTGCCATGTTCGCACAACACAATCTACATGGGGGTGCGCAAGCAGATGACACGAGTGTGCACGGCCCTCCCGCCGATTTGCACAATGAGTCCGAGGAGGAGCGTGCTATTCGTGTGGATGAGGAGCGACGACAACGACAGACGCGTCGCATGGTAGTGCCGCCAAACGTCATCGCAGCCGCGGCACACCCTCAGGCACACGGGCGTGGCCGAGGCAACGGCGGCCAGGGTGGAGGCGCACCACAGGGTGCCCACGGAGGAGGTGTGCAGCGTGCACCCCGTAGCTGGGCTGATGAGATCGAGCAATGGGATGGATTTCCCCGTCGACGACCACGATGACTGATAGCGCCACCATCGCAACAACGTGCAGCGTCCTCAACACGACGACACCGAGGATTTTGTCGCTAAGCCCAAATTTAATCTTCCTATATTTTCAGGTGGTACAGATGTGGAGCAATACCTCACTTGGGAGCTGAAAGTTGATAAGTTATTTCGGATGAACAACTATTCTAATGAGAAGAAGCTGCTGCTTGCGTCCAATGGCTTGGATGATTATGCCACACATTGATGGGAGCAGTTCATCCGTAAGCGCATGGAGCGCCATGAGTTACCGATTATCACCTGGGAGCAGATGAAGCAGCATTTGCGGGCACGCTTTGTACCTCGCCACTACAAGCGCTCACTATTTGAGAAGTTGACAGGGCTGCGACAAGGTATGAGATCAATTGATGAATATCATAAGGAAATGGAGACTATCGTGATACATGCGGATGTCGCGAGAATGAAGAAACGCACCATGGCGAGATTTCTAGCTGGCATGAATCATGCTGTCAAGCGCATTGTCAATCACCATCCCTATAATGATATGATTGAGTTGCTGCACCAAGCACGTGAAGCCGAGCGACAAGTGATTGAAGATGCACGTTTTGCTGCCCGTTCACGTTCTTCAGCCAGTCCGGGACAACCATATAACAACAGCCAGCCAAACAGGAGCACTCCGGCCGGAAGCAATTCGGCAATGCGCAGTTCCGCAAGTAAGAAGCTGGAGAGTACACCACCACCGGTGCGTCGACCTGCGGCGCCTGCTGCTAGTGCGACCTCGTCTATGGGGTCGATAGGCCGTTCACGTGACATTATTTGCCACAAGTGCAAGGGTGTTGGCCATTTCCAGAGGGATTGCCCCAATGTCAGAACTATGCTTATCACAGAGGATGGCGGTTATGTTTCAGCTAGTGATGATGAGTCGCCTGATGCACAGCCAGTCTTGCACACTGATGACATAGAGCAATGTGAGTGTGATCCTGAGTTCCCTAACACTGAGCAGTATTCTATTGTTTGCACACCCAAGGTGCTTAGTGTGATGCCATCACCATCATTGGAGCAGCGGTACAATTTATTTTAGACTTGGGCAAAACTTGATAAGGGTAAGGTGTGCAAAGTGATTATTGATGGTGGGAGTTGTCATAATTTGGCCAGCAAGGATATGTGTCATAAGTTGGGTTTGAAGTACTTGCCGCATCCACGTCCTTATCATGTGCAATGGTTGAGCGACAAAGAGGAAGTGAAGGTGAACTATATGGTGCGTGTGACGTTTTCTATTGGGAAGTACACCGACACTGTGGACTACGATGTTGTGCCTATGACGGTGTGTCACTTGCTCTTGGGACGGCCATGGCAATATGACCGTTCTGCTGTTCACGATGGGCGTACAAATCGCTACACATTTTGATGGAACAATATGGATATCATCTTGAAGCCGCTTACACCACAACAGATTGTGAATTTTTCAATGCAGAAAATTGAGATGCACGTTGAGACTGCCAAAGAGCGAGAGAAGAATTTAGTGATGTTGGCCACCAAATCAGAGATGAGAGAATTCAGCGAAGATCCCAATTTGGTGCACTTTGTCCTGCTGTACAAAGACGCCTTGCTTTCGACTAACGACTTGTCTTCTCTTCCTAGTGGTGTTGCTTGTGTTTTGCGGACTTGATGTCTTTCGGCACGAGTACGGTGGGCTACCACCAATTCGTGGGATAGAACATAAGATCGACTTGATTCGAGGCTCGTCACTGCCGAACCAACCACCGTACCGCACCAATCCTGAGGAAACAAAGGAAATTCAGAAACAAGTACAAGAGCGTCTCTCCAAAGGGTATGTACGTGAAAGCTTAAGCCCTTGTGTTGTTCCTGTTATTTTAGTTCCTAAGAAAGATGGTTCATGGCGTATGTGCGTAGATTGTCGAGCGATTAATAATATCACAATTCGATATCGTCATCCTATACCTCGCTTAGATGATATGCTAGCCGAATTGAGTGGTGCTGTTATTTTCTCTAAGATAGATTTGCGCAGTGGTTACCATCAAATTAGGATGCATGAAGGGGATGAGTGGAAAACAGCTTTTAAAACGAAATTTGGGTTGTATGAGTGGTTAGTCATGCCTTTTGGTTTAACTAATGCACCTAGTACATTCATGCGCTTAATGAATCATGTTTTAAGGCATTTGATTGGTAAATTTGTGGTTGTGTACTTTGATGATATTCGATTTCTGATCATGACCGAATCTGAACACATAGATCATCTTAGACAAGTTCTACAAGTTTTGCGTGAGGCTAGGTTATTTGGTAACTTAGAGAAGTGCACTTTTTACAAAGATCGTGTCATCTTTTTGGGCTATGTTGTTTCTGCACAGGGAGTTGAAGTAGATGAGTCTAAAATTGAAGCGATTAAAAATTGGCCAACTCCTGTGAACGTAAGTCAGATTAGGAGCTTTCATAGTCTCGCTGGTTTTTTATCGGCGCTTTGTGAAGGATTTTAGCACCATCGCTGCCCCTTTGAATGAACTTACTAAAAAGGGTGTTGATTTTGTGTGGGGGGTTGCGCAAGACAATGCTTTTGCTGAACTTAAGAAGCGCTTGACTGAGGCACCGTTGCTTGTTTTACCTGATTTCACTAATTTTTTTGAAATTGAGTGTGATGCTAGTGGATTGGGTATTGGCGGTGTTTTAATGCAAGAGGGTAGACCGGTAGCTTATTTTAGTGAGAAACTGAATGGTGCTCAATTGAATTATCCGGTCTATGACAAAGAGCTTTATGCATTAGTGCGTGCGTTAGAAACTTGGCAACACTATTTATGACCGAAAGAGTTTATTATTCATTCTGATCATGAGGCCTTGAAGTATTTAAAGGGCCAAGCAAACCTGAACCGTAGACATGCCAAATGGGTCGAATTCATTGAGTCGTTTCCTTACATTGTGAAATATAAGAAGGGAAAGAAAAATGTGGTAGCTAATGCTCTTTCTAGGAAAAGTGTGCTTTTAACTCAATTAGGAGTGCAAGTTCCTGGTTTAGAGAGTTTGCGTGATTTATATGCTCATGACCATGATTTTTCCGTTCTTTACGCACATTGCAAAGAGGGAAAAGGCTGGGATAAATTTCACATCCATGATGGGTTTTTGTTTCGCACTAACAAATTATGTGTTCCAGAATCCTCCGTGCGTGTGAGGACCCGGAATATTTAACTAGTAACACTTAACCTCCAAATGGTTCTAGCATTACTAATTAAACATTCTAAGCCTCGATGGACATATGCTTCCCAGAATTGCAGCATATGCACATCATCACAAAATTACACATCATTTCCATACACCATACAACACTAAGTTCATTAACGACATACATAAAGTAAAGTTATTACAAAAGAGCCGACCAAAATAGAACAATATACAAGAAAGACAGCGGAAGCAAAAGGTGCCATAAGATGGCTAGAACAAAAGTCGACCGGTTAGCCAACATAACCCACAAGGCAACCGACCGGGCCGCCAAGCTAGTCGCCCTGCAAGCTACCACAACAAAGCTCACAAAAGTGAGGCCCCTCGAGCTCACCTTCTTCCTCTGCAACAAATACATTTAAGCAAGATAACTGAGTACACAAAGGTACTCGCAAGACTGACGTGTGGAATAGCAGACCTATTCATAAACTACATACAAGCTTATTTAGGTGGAGGTTGTATGTCTCATTTTGCATAAAACCAACTTTATTTGCAATAACGTAATACATTTAAAAGCAAGTTTACAAACCAATTTTAATGTTGAAAGTAACAGCGAAAATAATGATAAATACAAGCAACCACCTAGAAGTGACTATCCCAATAGCCACCACAACATAGCACGAATCCCTGATTCGTACCACCCATCAAGTTTTAATTAAAAAGGTTGTAGTCTAACTCTTGAAAGCTTACCCAAGCGTGTCCATAACCTAGGGCGAGGCTATTCGAATAGTTTTAACCTGCGGGGTGTACCAATTTACCCACACTTGAGACCGCCTTTAAGCCACAAAGCACACTTAGAAGGTATGCGCGCGCGGCTAAGTCCTACGAGACGTTTTCCAATATTGTGTATTAACCACGAGCCGCTCGTATGGACAGAAACCCATACGCTTACATTGCCAGCCGAAAGACAACCACCCGTTACGGGGGGGAAGCCTTTCGGACTCTACAATGCTCCCAACACCATCTCTCCCGCGACTCCCTGCGACCCGAAGCCAATACACTCCAAAGTACTAAGTCAAGAGAGGTCCCATACCCTCTAGTGTGGTTAGCACGCACAAATTGCTCGGATAACAGGTACTCACAAGATGTTCGGTCCTTAATTGACTCGGGCACCATTCCAGTCACACCAAAAAATCACACCATCTTACCATTGTGCCCAAGTCTAAATCATTTTGCTTTTTAGTTTTAGTTTTCAGAAGTAGACACGGCACAAGGTGGAAATCATAAATCATAATAAGTTTTATATGATCAAGGTTATCGACAAGTCGATAACCGCCCATTTCTACCGAGGCTAAGCATGGCTAAGCAATTAATTCGCAAACTACTAAGTGACCAGAGCTCATCCACGAACTCTAAATCACAGCAATAACCTAGGCTCACGGTAGTAGAGGATAATCATTTGCTAAGGAAATGCATCTACTAGGCCAACTAACGACAATAGTTTAACACAAAGTAGCAATGCATACATAGAAGTTGTAATCAACATAAATACTTAAAATACTGGTATTAACATGATCAAACTGCTTGCCTTGCTGGATTTGTTCTTGCTGCAGAGGGGAGTGCTCAGGTTCAATAAATTCTTCGGAACCTAACGCGAAAAGGCGATAAAAACCGATAAGAACGAAGAACACCAAAAGGAACTCAACAGCAAAGAACATCCAAATCCAATGAAATTTCTACAGCAGCTAGAGGTTGATTTTAGACAATTTGAGAAACAAGAATCACTTCATTTGGACTTAGTATGAAAAAGTTACGGCTAATCTAAGTTCTCTCAGCCTGAAAAATTCATAATTAAATTAATTTTGGTTACTGTTCATGGCGAAAATTTCTAGAATGATCTGGAACTTGAAATTTTTATGGTAGGTAGATATGGTTATCCTAACAACAGCAAAACTGAGTTTGCACAAATTGGAGTTATAATGAATTAGTTATGATTTTTCTAAGTTCTAAAACTAGCATATATCATTTCTCAGGAACATAAATAAAGACAAGACCTAGTTCATATTAAAGCATGTCTACAGACCAATTTTACCAAGTTGAGTTGCTCAGTTTGCAATTACAGAGAGAAAGTTATGTATTTTACAAGTTTTTAATGAATTTCTAGATAACCATTTCATATTAACAAGATCATGTAGTTAAAGTCATTTTTTACAATATAACGATTGCCTAAATTCGTTCTCAGTTAAAGTTCATAATATAACAGAGCTATAGCAATCTGTAATCATTCAAAAGGAGTTGAAATGACAAAGTTATGCACTTTTGAAATTTGAAACATCAAAGACTTAGAAAATTTGAGCTCTCGGGAGGTCCAAATGAACTGGAAGACAAAGGAGAGGTCGTGGGCCGTTGATCTTGCATCGCGAGGCCACAGATCTCGGCACAGCCTGCAGAAGACCTCCTCCCGCATTGGGAGGTGCGGACCGTTGAGATCTGATCCAACGGCCACGACCAGTGCATGCACAGCGCACGCAAAGGAGGTCCTAGCGCCTAACAGACGTCGTGACCGTCAGATCGAGATCTGGCGGTCCCGAGCACCAGGGGAGGTCCTAAGACTTTAAATCTGAGGAAGGAGGTCGGGACGGTCAGGATCTCACGGGGGAGGTCCCAACGGTCTAGATCTCCAGAGGAAGGTCCTACGGCTAAATCCACGGAGGGAGGTCTAGCCCGTTAGATCTAAATCTAACGGTTTAGACCATAGGAGGAGGTCCTAACGCTACGGATCCAAAGGAGGAGGTCCTAGACGGTCAAGATCTCCTCGGGGAGGTCTTGATCGGCTGGGATTTACACGAGGAGGTCTTGGATAGCCAAGATCTACTCGGGGAGGTCCTAAGCGATAGTGTTTTAACGGGAGGAGATCTGGACGGTTCAGATTAGGCCTAGGGACGTCCTGAACGGTCCAGATCGACGCGGAGGGAGGTCCTAAGGCTTTCTTTATAAAAGACCAGGGGTGGTCTTTTACAAAGGGGACATCGGGGAGGTCTTTAGGGGTGGTTCTCACAAAAGACCACGAGGAGGTCTTTTGCAAGGAGGACCTCGGAGGAGGTTCGAGAGGGTGGTTTTGACAACACGACCAGGGGAGGTCTTTTTGCAAAGAGGACCTCGGTGGAGGTCCAGGGGGTGGTTTTGGCAAAATGACCAAGGGAGGTCTTTTGCGCACGGGAAAAGATCTAAACGGCTAGGATTTAACCAAAGTGGTCCTAGACGGTTAGGATCGACTCAAGGGGAGGTCCTGAGACTTAGGATTTTTTTTTTTGGAAAAGAACCTAAGGCCCAGATCTAATTCTGGAGAGGTCGTGAACGACCAAGATTAGCCCGAGGAGGTCCAAGGTGCTTTTAATGGTGCGGGACCTCCGGACAACAACAAAAAGGTGGCGGCTAAGGACAACTTAAATGCTGCTGATGATTGGTAATAAATGAATCTAAAAGAGACGTTAATGACTGCCGGACTTTAATTCTAAGCCTATGGCCCACATGTCAGAGACACAACGACACAGGGTAAGGCACGATTAATGCACCCAATGATTAGCAATAATTGGGCATTAATGATGTCCTAAGAAATGACGAAAACGGGAGTTTTGAACCGGCAAAATCCCGAGCACGTTTAACGGCTTGCCGCCGGCGATGGGGACCTCGCCGGCGGAAACCAAGGGCATGGTTGGATTCCAAATAACGTCAGGAACCCAAGGGATGTGCTCTCGATGGCGGCGACGGCCTTGAACGCCGCGGCGGCGAGATAGGCTAGGAGGGCTAAAGCGACAACTCTGAAACTAAAGGAGCTCGGAAAGCAAGAACCAAGCTAAGAAATGGGCACCGAGGCGAGAGAGGACCAAGGAGGTCGGAGGAGCTTGGAGGAGGTTGAAGTCGGCGGTGATGTGCTTGCGGTGATGGAGAAGGAGATGAGCCCGACCCAGCGGCCCCCAACTTGCACACTGCGATGGATAACCACGGCAAGTTAGAGAATGCTCGAGGTGCTCGAGTTGACAAGCAAAGCAGGCGAGAATCTTGATGGAACCACTGGGCTCGAGCTTGGCGAGGAGCTCCAAGATCCGACAATGGCGAGGAGGGTGGTGTTCTTGGGGGCTGAGTTTGAGGACCGGCTCAAGCGAGGAGCTCAAGCACGACCAAACGAAGAAAGAAAAGGAGAAGGAAGGTCTCAGGCTATACATAGCCAGGGAGCTTGGACAAGGGCTAGGGCAACCTACTGTGAGCAAGAACCATGCCCCTGCCAACGGCACGCACGATAGGACTAGTGGCAGAGCAGGTGAAGACTTTAGGGTTAAACTGCAAGGCATTGAATGCATGGCAGCAAAAGGAGTCGCTGACAAGGACAAAAAGGTGACATCTCACTGCTCCCAACTGCCCTGGTTCTGACACATACACAGGGGTGTGAAAAACCAAGGTGCTCAGACCACAGGGAGGTCGTGAGGAAGAAACACAGCGCCAAGGAGGTCCTAGACGTCCCAGATTTGCTTGGGGTGGTCCTGGACGTCCGAGATTTGCCGATGTAGAGGAGGTTCTTGCGACCAGGAGGTCCAAGGGAGGTCGTGGGCGTCGGATTCAAATCCAACGGCTCACCACTCGCGCGCACGGGATCGAGCTCGGTTGCGGCCTGGCGACGCGGTCCAACCAAGTCGGTTGAGTTGGGCTCGGGTCCGAGCCCGAGTCCGGCTCAAACCAGATTTAATTTTTCTGGTTTTAGAAGGGCTAACATTTGGAGAATTGTTTGAGGTAGCAAACCAACTTCAAAAATTATGAAATTTTTACAGAGGCTTGCTAGCTGAGTTGCTGACCTTGTATAAAATTTCCAGAGGTTTTTGTGCAATACTTTTTCCTCCAAAAATTCCACAAGGTACTGGTCCAAGGTTTGACCAGATTTTGAATTGGGTTGACTTTCCTCCAACAGCATTCAAACAATTTCTAAAAATTGTGGGATTTTTCAGAGGAGTCACATACCAACCCAAGAACTTAGGAAAAATATTTTCAGGAGATTATCACAAGATGGAACAAGAATGTTTTTGAAGGATCAAGATTTGGATCAAAGACTTGTGACTTTGTATTTCCATAACTTCTTGTACAATAGATGTTCAGTACAAACAGGAAATACAAGATGTAAGAAAAAGTTTTAATTTCTACTCATTTTCTTACATTTGAAACACAAGCCTAAAATTGGGATGTTACAACTCTCCCCCCCTTACAAGAATCTCGACCCGAGATTCCGTTTACTCGGAGAAGAAAGATGGATAATCTGCACGAAGGCGATCTTCTCGCTCCCAAGTTGCCTCATCTTCAGAATGGTTTGACCATTGAACCTTAAGGAACTTGATGACACGGTTCCTTGTTCTCCGTTCAGATTCCTCAAGAATGCGAACAGGATGCTCGCGGTAGGTCAAATTCTCCTGCACATCGAGAACCTCCAACGGAGCTTCCTCAGTCGGGACACGGAGGCACTTCTTCAGGTGTGACACGTGGAACACATCATGCACACCCTCAAGTGCAGCTGGTAGCTCCAACCTGTATGCCACGGCCCCAACTCTCTCGACGATGCGATACGGCCCAACATAGCGAGGAGCCAACTTGCCCTTGATGCCAAAACGCTGATGGCCCTTCAAGGGTGAGACTTTGAGATACACAAAGTCATTGGGTTCAAAGCTCAACTCACGGCGGCGGCAATGCGCATAGCTCTTACGCTGGGTGGGCGTGCGCGATGCTCGCGAATCAACTGGACCTGACTTTCGGCCTCATTAATCGACTCTGGGCCGAAAAATTGCCGCTCACCAGTTTCTGACCAGTTCAATGGGGTTCTACATCTCCTCCCATACAAGGCCTAAAACGGTGCCATGCCAAGATCGCACGATAGGCATTGTTGTAGGAGAACTCAGCAAATGGTAGGCATTTCTCCCACTTCTTCCCATAGGAAAGAACACAAGCACGGAGCATATCTTCCAACACTTGGTTGACTCGCTCCGTCTGGCCATCGGTCTGAGGATGGTACGCTGAACTGAAAGAAAGACGTGTGCCCAAAGCCTCCTGCAATTTATGCCAGAAACGAGAGGTGAAAAGAGAACCACGATCTGACACAATCGTTCGTGGCACACCATGCAGGCACACAATGCGAGATACATAGAGATCCGCCAATCGATCGACATCGAGGTTGGTGCGCACCGGCAGAAATCGCTACCTTTGTCGGCCGATCAATGACAACCCATATGGCATCCTTCGGAAGAAATGCAGGGCAACCGGTGATGAAGTCCATGCCAACGGAATCCCACTTCCACTCTGGCACTGGCAAGGGCTGAAGAAGGCCTGCTGGACGCTGATGCTCGGCCTTCACACGACAGCACACGTCGCACTCGGCAACGAACTTGGCAATCTCGCGCTTCATACGGGTCCACCAGAATCTCTGACGAAGGTCCTGATACATCTTGGTAGCCCCGGGATGGATAGACAAGGGAGAGTCATGGGCTTCGCGGAGAATCAAATCCCGCAATTCCACGACCTTAGGAACCACAAGACGCTGCCCAAACCACACAACGCCATGCTCATCCTCTGAAAAGCACTTGGCTATCCCATCCTTGATGTTCTGCTTGATTTGACTCACGCCAACATCTGACTGTTGTGCCGCCTTGATTTGGTCCACCAAGGTTGGCTGCACAACCAAGGTAGAAAGAGAACCGTGCTCGATCAAACCCAAATTGAGGCGCTGAAATTCTGAAATAAGGGTAGGCTGCTGCTCTTGGAGTATCAACATGTTGCAATACACCTTTCGACTAAGCGCATCTGCAACAACATTGGCCTTGCCCGGGTGATACTGAATACCCATATCATAGTCCTTGATCAATTCCAACCATCTCCTTTGCACGAGGTTCAGATCCGTTTGGGTGAACAAGTACTTCAAGCTCTTGTGGTGAGAATACACCTCACAGCGGTTACCAATCGGATAATGCCGCCAAATCTTGAGTGCATGAACCACAGACTAACTCCAAGTCGTGAGTAGGATAGTTGAGTTCATGAGGCCTCAAGCGCCTCGATGCATAGGCCACAACCTTGCCTTCTGCATAAGAACACAACCAAGACCACGACGAGAAGCATCACAATAGATATCAAAACTCTTGTGAATATCGGGAGAACAAGCCTTGGGGCTGAAGTCAACCGCTTCTTGAGTTCTGAAAACTTACATCACAAGCAGAGACCACTCAAACTTCTTGTCTTTCTTGAGCAATTCGGTCATAGGCCGCAATCTTGGAGAAATTCTCGATAAAGTGGCGATAGTAGCCACCAAACCAAGAAAACTCAGCATCGGTGACCGACTTGGTGACCCCAAGATAGTACATCAACGACTGATATGACCCTAAGTTAGGGTTTGTATTTCAAATGTAAAATTATGAGGAGAAATAAAACTTTTGATGCCTCATGAAAACATTTGGAAGTTATCTGAATTTTCCCTAAACAATTTTCATTTTCTAGAATTAAATTCTTGTGAATGGAAGTTGTTGTCAATAAAATTCTAAACTTTAAACTTGTGATCATCCTCTGCAAATATTTTTCCTATCATCTTGATCACCCTATCTACCTCTCTGAAAAATCTCACAATTTTTAGATTTTGTTTGCTTTTTCAAATGGCCAAGTCAAACCAGTTTAGAAATCTGGTCAAACCTCTGGACAGCAGCTTGTGAATTTTCTTGGGAGAAATATAGTGCATGAAAATTCCTGAAAACATTACACAAGGTTGTCCTCTGTCCCTGTGAGCTCCCATAAAAATTTCAGAATTTTTGGAGCTCGGGAGCTATCTCAAAAAAATTCCTCAAACCTGCTCAGCCTTTTAATTCAAATCTGAAATCACTGTTCCTCGGGCTCAAACCCCACTTGAGCTCGAGTCCGACCGCACCTAAATGACTCGGTCGCACCGTCTAGCTGCAACGCGCGAACCCGATGGCTTCCAGCCGTCCGATGTGAATCGCACGGTCCACACTGCTCATCTCGTCGACCTGTCCGAATGCATACACAGATCTCAGCCGTCCATTCTAGATCCAACGATCGACACGTTCCTGATCGAGTCGAACCAGTTTGTGGACCGCACCAGACCCCGACTCGCGCCGCTTCACCACCGTCGCTGACGTGTGGGTCCCTCTTGTCAGGTTCTTCCTCGCCGACTCCGCTGCCTATCGGAGCTCGCTGGCGCTCTCGCGCATGCGTGCCACGCAGCTCGTCGCCGCCACGCCGACGCGCGTGTCCGCCCCGCAGGATCGCCGAGTCCATCTACCTCCTCGGGTCATCCATTCTTCCTCGCGTTCATTCGTGTCTTCTCCACCCACTTCGGTTTGGTAGGAGAAGAGGGAGAGCGGCGCCACCATCTCGTTGCGCTCGTGCTCCCGCAAACCCCTCGCCATCTTCCTTGTTCCACGCGCTTCCATTTGCCCATCCGGACCCTTGGCATCCAAAGGATCGCTGGAGCAACCGTCGTCTCGCCTCCGCGACCTCGGCCTCGTGGTCGTTTCGGCGTTACGGTGAGTCTCAAGCCTCGGCGTTTGGTTCCACTTGATCGCAATGCTCCACTGATGCTCACGGTAGGGTTCATTTTCGTTTTGGTGCATTGTGGAGGGTGTGCGGCCGGTTCTTCTCCGAGCACGGTGATTCGCCGCCGCGGCGATTCCGGCCGCCTCGGATCTTTTTCTTCGGCGTTATCATGTGCTTATTGCTCCAGGATCAAGGCGGCCGAGGCGCACTTTCCGAGTCTTCTAGAAGCTGTGGCGTCCTCGCCACAGGAGCGCATCTTCTTCTCCGCCTCCGTTCGCCGCCAGCTCGCCACCGGCATCCTCGAGGGTCCGCATCGCCGTCATCGAGTTCGCGGGGTCTTAGCGAACCTGTAGGTATAACCCTTTTGCCCTGAGACCCTCTGGTTAGCTAGATCAGTTGCGCGGCCGCACCGCCGTCCCCGTGGTCGCCGGTGAGCCGCCGGCAACGTTAGCCCTAACCTCCCCTTTAGTTCTTAATCGCCGTTTAGCTGTATCACTGCCATGTGGGCCTCTGCAGTTGTCGCGTTTAGAACTTTAATCCAACCGTTTTGTTTATGCTCTGAGTCGCTGTCATGTGGGCCCATGCTGTCAGTTAGTGGTTGTGTAAACCTTGATGTTACGTCTTCTCTGTCGGGAAACGTATTTCTCTGTGCGTATTTGTTAGGATTGCACTTTGCTAAGCCGAAGACGTATTCTTAGAATACGCCTTCGACGTCGCCGTTGGCGCGGCTGGGTCAAGTTTGACCTGGTCGCCGTTTCTCGCGATCTGCGTGTCGATCATTGGTCGACTAGTGGTTGTCGGTGAAAAAGGATTTAATGCTTTAGTTTTTCTGAAATGCTTTTCTGGTGTGCTGATAATTCATTTGAACTTAGAAAATTCATAACTAATTCAATTTTTCTTCAAATCGCATGATTCCAGTGCTGTTAATTTTCTTTTTAAATGTGCTATTTACTAAAATTAGTTCAACCATGTCTCTGTTAGCAAAAATCTGGTAATTGATTAAAAGGTTTTTTATTGTATATTCCAAATTAGAAAATTCATATCTATCTCAATATTTGTCCAAATCCAGTAAATCCAATTTTGTAAATTTTCGTTTTTAGTGTACTAATATTCAGGATAGGTTTTAGATACTATTTCTGTTTATAAAAATCTGTTAAGTAATTAACTAGTGCTTTATGTGTATTGTTAGCTTAGAAAATTCCTAGAAAATTCATAACAAATTAAAATGAGTTGTTCTCTGTTTCTAAAATTTGTGTTAAGCCATGCTCTAGCTGCTGTGTGAATTTTGGGCTCTTTAGATGGTTTTGAATGTTTGAGTTTTGTCGGTGTTATTTGTTCTTATTCGTTGCTTTTGCTCGATCGTTAGATTGCGACGGTTCTGGTTCTATCGAGAGTGATCCTCTGCAAGTTTGAGCCTATTGAGCGGCGTGCCAGAATAAGCGGTTTGATCATGTTTATCCCAATATTTTAAAGTTTAATATTTTGTTTCAGCTGTATGTATGCATTGCTTAATTTGTGTTCAATGGATTAGTTAAATCCGTAGCTGCATATCCTGTAGGTGAAATATTGATCTCTACTACCTGAGCCTAGGTTACTTGCTGTGATTAGAGTTCGTTGGATGAACTCTTATCACTTAGTAGATCTGAGTTCGATTGCTTAGCCATGCTTAGCTTCCGGTAGATTTGGCGATCATCGACTTAGTCGATGGTCTTGATCACATGAACTTATTACGGATCTTATGTTTGACTTAGGTTATGTTAATTACAAAACTAAAGCGAAAACAAAAACAATGATTTAGACTTGGGCTGCGGTATGATTGGTGTGATCATTTGGGTGTGGCTGGAATGGTGCAGTCGATTAAGGACCGAGTTACTTGCGCCACCGTCTTGAGCATTTTTGCGTGCTAACCACACTAGAGTATATGGGACCTCTCTTGACCTAGTACTTTGGCGTGTATTGACTCGGGTCGCGGGAGGGATGGTGTTGGGAGCATGGTAGTTGTCAGAAAAGCTTTACCCGCAAAGGTAGTTGTCTTTTGGCTTTACCATGTAAGCGTATGGATTTCTATCCATACGAGCGGCTCGTAGTTAATACACAATATTGGAAAAAGTCTCGTAGGACTTAGTGTCTTTGGCATACCTCGGAGTGTGCTTGGCTTAAAGGCGATGCGAAGTGTGGGTACATTGGTACACCCCTGCGGGTTAAAACTATTCGAATAGCCTCGTCCTAGGTTATGGACACGCTCGGATACGCCCGTAAGAACTAGACTACAACATTTAAATTAAAACTTCTTTGGGTGGTACGAATGCGGGATTCGTGCTATTGTTAATGGTGACTATTGGGATAGTCACTTCTAGGTTGTTTATCTTTCTCTTTTGTTATTATTACCTTTATTGTATTTCAACATTAAAAATGAATTGCAAACCTGCCTTCAAACTATATTACTTTATTGCAAATAAATTTGGCTTTGTGCAAATGAAACATATGACCTCCACCAAATAAGCTTTGTATGTAGCATATAAGCAGTGCGCTAGCTCACACGTCGATCTTGCAGTACAAAGACAATCTTTGTACTCATTGGCTTTGCTTAATGTTTTTGTTGCGAGAGGAAGAAGATGAGCCCCAAGGGCCTCATACGTGAATTCTTTGCTTGCGTTTAGTGTCTGACGACTAGGCTTGGCGGTCGGTCGGATGCCTTGTGGGTTGAAGGCACGATTGGCTTTGTTTATAGCCATCTTATGGCACTTTTGCTTCATGATCGTTCTTACGGTATTTATGTATCTTTTGGCCGGTCGGCCTTTGTCTGTAATAACTCTACTGTTGTTTACCTTCTGCTTAGTGGTGTAATGTTTGAACCCTATGTTTGGAATGGAGTTGATGCATAATTTTGTGGTGAGGTATGTATACTGCTTTCTGGGAAGTATACATATCTCGAGGCTCGGTTTATTTGAATTGTGATGCTAGGGCCAGGTGGTTGGTTAAGCATTACAAGCCAAATAAATTGGGGTCCTCACAAAGTTGGTATCAGAGCCATTCTGACCGTAGTAACCCGAGCATAGTCGTCCTTAGGATATTTTAGAAAAGCTTATTTTCAAATTATAAAAAGGTTTATGAAAACCTAGGCAGATTCTCAGATTTTACTCCTTACCTATCTTAGCTTTCCACTCTCATCTTACTCTAATTTGGATTTTAAAACTTGGTTTCTCTCTTTCCCTTCAAAAAATAGTCACTTATCCGGTGGGATTAGTTTTGGGAGAACCATAGAAGATTAGCCTAACTAAAACTTGTGGGAACATAAGGGTAAAATGTGTTGTAAGTCTGCTAAGTGCCTAAATTTTGTCAGTTGGCTTTGTGACTTGAAGTTTGGCATTAAGTTGTGCTGTTTTTAAACTGTTTCGGTGATTTATCGATTTCTTGCTCTCAGTCTATCACTAACCTATCTTAGTGAAACAGGATGGCCGGGAGAACGCGTGGCAGTCAGCAGGCTGGTCATGATGAGGAGCTTCCCCCTCCTCCGACCATGGCTGAGGTTCTCGCTCAGATCGAGCGAAACCGCATGGATCAGACGCGCATTTTGGAGGTTATTGCTAGGAATACCTCCACTCTGCCGGTGCCTCGGATGCGGAGGTGGCGGACACGGACTCGCGGGGACTTGCCGAGTTCCTCCGTCGCGACCGCCGACTTTCTCCGCTCACGAGGACCTCTCGATGCGGATGATTGGCTGCGCATGGTTGGCCAGCTCAACATCGCTCGATGCGAGCGCGGGATAAGGCGCTCTTCGCGTCCACCACTCGAGGCGCAGCACTCTCATGGTGGGAGAACTATCTCGCGATGCGACCCGGGCCATGTGGTCGCGTGGGAGGAGTTCAGTCGACTTTCCATCGGGCCCACATCACGATGGCTGATGAAGCTAAAGAAGAATGAATTCCTCGCGCTCAAGCAAGGGCGCAAGTGCGTGACGGAGTACATGCGAGTTTAATCATTTGGCTTGTTATGCTCGGGAGGTGGCCTCGGATGAGGCTAAGCGGAGAAGTTTATGGATGGCTTGTCAGAGGAGCTGCGGGACGATCTGTCTGTTGTGGACTTCCCGACTTTCGGCCTTGGTTGATAAGGCCATTGTTCTTGAGCACAAGGCAAAGCGCTGGTGAGTCCATAGCGCAAATGGGAGGCCCATCGATGCCGCAGGCGGTCTCACTCGTCCTCGGTGGGCGGCACGAGGCCCGTTCTTTTGCTCCACCGGCGCCGAGGCCATCGGCACCAGCTCGTCCACCGCGAGCGTGTTTGACCACGTGCACCTGCGATCCAGCAGCAGGGTGACCTCCGCAATCCGGCGGCCAAGGTCACTTGCTTTCACTGCCATAACAAGGGCCACTATGCTAATGCCTGCCCTCAGAAGATTGGAGCAGCCCCTCGTCCTAATGGAGGACGCGGGCAGGGGAGTGGTCACCACCGACGGAAGATCGTCCGAAGACCGAGTGCGGCGGCGTCGAGTCAACCATCTTTCAGCTGAGGAGGCTCAGGAGGCGCCAGATGTCGTGATGGGTACACTTCTTGTCAATTCTCGTCCTGCTGCAGTATTATTTGATTCAGGAGCATCACATTCTTTTATTTCAAGATCATTTGCTGCTGCTAGTGGTCTTCACTGTGTTCCTTTGGGGGTACCTTTTCTTATTCGTTCTCCGGGTTCGGAAATGAGAGTCAATCTAGAATGCCGGGATGTTCCGATTGAAATTGAAGGTGTAAGATTCTTGGCAAATCTTATCTGCTCAACTCGGCAAGTCGGATGTGATTCTTGGCATGGATTGGTTGTCCCAACATCAGGGCAAATTGATTGTGCCAGAAGATCGTCTATCTCACGATCCCTCAACAAACCGGTTGGATTTTCACCGCATTTGCAAGGGCCACATCTTTGTGCACTTGAAGCAAAGCGATATTGGAGATCGAGGTGTTCCCACGTTTGTGACCGTGGATGTTTTCCCGAAGATTTGCAGGATGCCTCGATTCGAGACCTTAAGTTTGTCATTGAGTTGCTGCCGTGCATCGCCCGATCTCGGCGCGCGTGTCGGATGCCTCCCAATGAGCTAGAAGAATTGAAGAAGCGGCTTGGTGAGCTCCAAGCAAAGGTTTCATCCGTCGACTCATCTCCTTGGGGTTGTCAGGTGATCTTTGTGAAGAAGAAGGACAAGACTTTGCGCATGTGTGTTGATTACCGTCCGCTCAATGAGGTGGCGGTGAAGAACAAATATCCTCGCCTCGCATTGATGATCTTTTTGACCGGTTATGCGGAGCTCGGTGTTCTCAAGATTGATCTCGAGGCGGGATATCATCAAGTCGGATCGTATGAGGATATTCGAAGAACGGCTTTCACTACTCGTTATGGTCTTTACGAGTATCCGTCATGTCTTCGGCTTAACCAATGCTCTAGCTTATTTCATGAACCTCATGAACTCGGTATTCATGGAATATTTGGATAAGTTCGTGGTGGTTTTCATTGATGATATTCTTATCTATTCCAAGGCAAGACGAGCATCTTGAGCATCTGAAGATTGTTTTGGGCAAATTGCGGGCGCATCAGCTATATGCAAAGTTCAGCAAATGCGAGTTCTGGTTGAAGGAAGTGGCATTCTTGGGCCATGTTCTTCCAGCTGGAGGCGTAGCTGTGGATCCCAGCAAGGTCAGCGATGTTCTATCTTGGGGTCAGCCCAAGTCAGTCACTGATGTGCGGAGTTTTCTTGGTTTAGCGGGCTACTACCGCCGCTTTATCGAGAATTTCTCCAAGATCACAAAGCCAATGACTGAATTGCTCAAGAAGGACAAGAAGTTTGTGTGGTCCTCTGCTTGTGACGAGAGCTTCCAGGAACTCAAGCAGCGATTGACATCAGCCCCTGTTCTTGTTCTTCCCGATGTCCACAAGAGCTTCGATATCTTTTGTGATGCCTCTCGTCAGGGACTCGGTTGTGTTCTTATGCAAGAAGGCAAGGCAGTGGCATTTGCATCAAGGCAGTTGAGACCTCACGAGCTCAATTATCCCACCCATGATTTAGAGTTGGCTGCTGTGGTGCATGCACTCAAGATTTGGCGGCATTATCTGATCGGTAACCTCTGTGAGGTGTATTCCGATCACAAGAGCTTGAAATACTTGTTCACCCAGCCAGATCTGAACCTCAGGCAAAGGAGATGGCTGGAATTGATCAAAGATTATGACATGGGTATTCAATATCATCCTGGCAAGGCCAATGTGGTTGCTGATGCACTTAGCCGAAAGGTGTATTGCAATACTTTGATGATCCAGGAGCAGCAACCTGCACTTCTTGCAGAATTTCAGTGTCTCAACTTGGGTTTGGTTGAGCACGGTTCCCTTGCCGCCCTAGTTGTGCAACCGACCTTGGTAGATCAAATCAAGGTAGCACAGCAATCAGATGATGGTGTGGGTAAAATCAAGCAGAACATCAAGAATGGATCAGTCAAGTGTTTCACAGAAGATGAGCACGATGTTGTATGGTTTGGGCAGCGTCTTGTGGTCCCAAAGGTCCCTGAGTTGCGGGATTTGATTCTCTTTGAGGCCCATGATTCGCCTTTGTCCATCCATCCCGGGGCCACCAAAATGTATCAAGATCTGCGTTAGAGATTCTGGTGGACTCACATGAAGCGCGAGATTGCCAGGTTCGTTGCCAGATGCGATGTATGTTGTCGTGTCAAGGCCGAGCATCAGCGTCCAGTGGGTCTTCTTCAGCCCTTACCTATACCAGAGTGGAAGTGGGATTCTGTAGGCATGGATTTCGTCACTAGGCTACCCCGTACTCCTTCGGGGAAGGATGCCTTATGGGTTATCATTGATCGATTGACAAAGGTGGCCCACTTCCTTCCGGTGCGATCAAAGATTGATGTGAATCAGCTAGCGGATCTTTACATATCCCGCATTGTGAGCTTGCACGGCGTGCCACGAACGATTGTGTCAGATCGTGGCTCTCTGTTCACTTCTCGGTTTTGGCATAGTCTGCAGGAGGCCATGGGAACTTGTCTTTCTTCCAGCTCAGCCTATCATCCTCAGACAGATGGTCAGACGGAGCGAGTCAACCAAGTTCTTGAAGATATGCTCCGTGCTTGTGTTCTCTCCTATGGGAAGAATTGGGAGAAGTGCCTACCGCTTGCCAAGTTCTCCTACAACAACAGCTTCCAGGCTAGTCTCGGTATGGCACCATTTGAGGCCTTGTATGGGCGGCGACGCAGAACACCATTGAACTGGTCAGAAACTAGGGAGAGACAGTTCTTTGGCCCAGATTCCATCAATGAGGCTGAAAGTCAAGTGCAGTTGATTCGTGAGCACTTGCGCGTGCTCGATCGAGCGAAGAGCTATGCAGACCGGCGTCGCCGTGAGTTGAGTTTCAAGCCCAATGACTTTGTGTATCTCAAAGTCTCACCTCTGAAGGTTCATCGTCGTTTCGGTGTCAAGGGGAAATTGGCTCCTCGGTATGTCGGACCCTACCGCATCATCGATAGAGTGGGAGCTGTTGCATACAAGCTAGAATTGCCAGCTACACTCGAGGGAGTGCATGATGTTTTCCATGTATCGCAATTGAAGAAGTGCCTCCGTGTTCCGGTTGAGGAAACGCCATTGGAAAATATCGATGTGCAAGAAGATCCGTCCTATCGTGAGCATCCTGTCCGTATTCTTGAAGAATCTGAGCGAAGGACTAGAAACCGTGTGATCAAGTTCCTGAAGGTTCAGTGGTCGAATCACTCAGAGGATGAAGCCACTTGGGAGCGGGAAGATCGCCTCCGTGCAGACTACCCGTCTTTCTTCTCCCAGTGATCAGAATCTCGGGGCGAGATTCCAGTAAGGGGGGGGGAGATTTGTAACAACCCTAAGTTAGGGTTTGTATTTCAAATGTAAAATTATGAGGAGAAATAAAAACTTTTGATGCCTCATGAAAACATTTGGAAGTTATCTGAATTTTCCCTAAACAATTTTCATTTTCTAGAATTAAATTCTTGTGAATGGAAGTTGTTGTCAATAAAATTCTAAACTTTAAACTTGTGATCATCCTCTGAAAATATTTTTCCTATCATATTGATCACCTATCTACCTCTCTGAAAAATCTCACAATTTTTAGATTTTGTTTGCTTTTTCAAATGGCCAAGTCAAACCAGTTTAGAAATCTGGTCAAACCTCTGGACAGCAGCTTGTGAATTTTCTTGGGAGAAATATAGTGCATGAAAATTCCTGGAAAAATTACACAAGGTTTTCCTCTGTCCCTGTGAGCTCCCATAAAAATTTCAGAATTTTTGGAGCTCGGGAGCTATCTCAAACAAATTCCTCAAACCTGCTCAGCCTTTTAATTCAAATCTGAAATCACTGTTCCTCGGGCTCAAACCCCACTTGAGCTCGAGTCCGACCGCACCTAAATGACTCGGTCGCACCGTCTAGCTGCACCGCGCGAGCCCGATGGCTTCCAGCCGTCCGATGTGAATCGCACGGTCCACACTGCTCATCTCGTCGACCTGTCCGAATGCATACACAGATCTCAGCCGTCCATTCTAGATCCAACGATCGACACGTTCCTGATCGAGTCGAACCAGTTTGTGGACCGCACCAGACCCCGACTCGCGCCGCTGACGTGCGGGTCCCTCTTGTCAGGTTCTTCCTCGCCGACTCCGCTGCCTACCGGAGCTCGCTGGCGCTCGCGCATGCGTGCCACGCAGCTCGTCGCTGCCACGCCGGGGACGCGTGTCTGCCTCCAGAGGATCGCCCGGAGTCCATCTACCTCCTCGGGTCATCCATTCTTCCTCGCGTTCATTCTCGTGTCTTCTCCGCCCACTTCTCGCCGGCGGAGAAGAGGAAGAGGCGGCGCCACCATCTCGTTGCGCTCGTGCTCCGCAAACCCCTCGCCATCTTCCTTGTTCCACGCAGCTTCCATTTTGCCCATCCGGACCCTTGGCATCGGTGGATCGCTGGAGCAACCGTCGTCTCGCCTCCGGCGACCTCGGCCTCGTGGTGCGTTTGGCGTTACGGTGAGTCTCAAGCCTCGGCGTTTGGTTCCACTTGATCGCAATGCTCCACGATGCTCACGAGGGTTCATTTTTGTTTTGGTGCATCGTGGAGGTGTGCGGCGGTTCTTCTCCGAAACACGGTGATTCGCGCGCGGCGATTCCGGCCGCCTCGGATCTTCTTCTTCGGCGTTATCATGTGCTTATTGCTCACAGGATCAAGGCGGGTGGCGCACTTTCCGAGTCTTCTAGAAGCACATGGCGTCCTCGCCGTGGAGCGCATCTTCTTCTCCGCCTCAGTTCGCGCCACTCGCGTGGCATCCTCGAGTCGCGTCGCCGTCATCGAGTTCGCGGGTCTTAGCGAACTGTAGGTATAACCCTTTTGCCACGAGACCCTCGGTTAGCTAGATCATTTGCGCGGCGCGCGCCGTCCGTGGTCGCCGGTGAGCGCGCGCAGCGTTAGCCTAACCTCCTTTTAGTTCTTAATCGCCGTTTAGTTGTATCAACGCCATGTGGGCCCTCTGCAGTTGTCGCGTTTAGAACTTTAATCCAACCGTTTTGTTTATGCTCGAGTCATTGTCATGTGGGCCCATCTTGTCGATTAGTGGTTGTGTAAACCTTGATGTTCGTCTTCTCGCCGGAAGCGTATTTCTCTGTTCGTATTTGTTAGGATTGCACTTTGCTAAGACGAAGACGTATTCTTAGAATACGCCTTCGACGTCGCCGTTGGCGCTGGTGGTCAAGTTTGACACGTCGCGTTTCTCGCGTGATCCCGCTTTGTCGATGGTTGGGACTAGCCGGTGTCGATGAAAAAGGATTTAATGATTTAGTTTTTCTGAAATGCTTTTCTGGTGTGCTGATAATTCATTTGAACTTAGAAAATTCATAACTAATTCAATTTTTCTTCAAATCGCATGATTCCAGTGCTGTTAATTTTATTTTTAAATGTGCTATTTACTAAAATTAGTTCAACCATGTCTCTGTTAGGAAAAATCTGGTAATTGATTAAAAGGTGTTTTATTGTATATTCCAAATTAGAAAATTCATATCTATCTCAATATTTGTCCAAATCCAGTAAATCCAATTTTGTAAATTTTCATTTTTAGTGTACTAATATTCAGGATAGGTTTTAGATACTGTTTCTGTTTATAAAAATATGTTAAGTAATTAACTAGTGCTTTATGTGTATTGTTAGCTTAGAAAATTCCTAGAAAATTCATAACAAATTAAAATGAGTTGTTCTCTGTTTCTAAAATTTGTGTTAAGCCATGCTCTAGCTGCTGTGTGAATTTTGTGCTCTTTAGATGGTTTTGAATGTTTGAGTTTTGTCGGTGTTATTTGTTCTTATTCGTTGCTTTTGCTCGATCGTTAGATTGCGACGGTTCTGGTTCTATCGAGAGTGATCCTCTGCAACAGGTTGAGCCTATTGAGCGGCAACGAATAAGCGGTTTGATCATGTTTATCGGTATTTTAAAGTTTAATATCTTGTTTCAGCTGTATGTATGCATTGCTTAATTTGTGTTCAATGGATTAGTTAAATCCGTAGCTGCATATCCTGTAGGTGAAATATTGATCTCTACTACCTGAGCCTAGGTTACTTGCTGTGATTAGAGTTCGTTGGATGAACTCTTATCACTTAGTAGATTACGAGTTCAGTTGCTTAGCCATGCTTAGCTTCCGGTAGATTTGGGCGATCATCGACTTAGTCGATGGTCTTGATCACATGAACTTATTACGGATCTTATGTTTCAGCTTGGGTTATGTTAATTACAAAACTAAAACTGAAAACAAAAACAATGATTTAGACTTGGGCACAACGGTATGATTGGTGTGATCTGTTGGGTGTGACTGGAATGGTGCCCGAGTCAGTTAAGGACCGAGTTACTTGCGCCACCATACTGAGCATTTTTGCGAGCTAACCACACTAGAGTATATGGGACCTCTCTTGACCTAGTACTTTGGCGTGTATTGACTCCGGGTCGCAGGAGAGATGGTGTTGGGAGCATGGTAGTTGTCCGAAAAGCTTTACCCCGCAAAGGTAGTTGTCTTTTCGGCTTTACCATGTAAGCGTATGGATTTCTATCCATACGAGCGGCTCGTAGTTAATACACAATATTGGAAAAAGTCTCGTAGGACTTAGTTTGTCTTGGCATACCTTGAGTGTGCTTGGCTTAAAGGCGATGCAGTGTGGGTACATTGGTACACCTGCAGGGTTAAAACTATTCTAATAGCCTCGTCTAGGTTATGGACACGCTCGGATCGCCCGTAAGAACTAGACTACAACATTTAAATTAAAACTTGTTTGGGTGTGCGAATGCAGGATTCGTGCTATTGTTGTGGTGACTATTGGGATAGTCACTTCTAGGTTGTTTATCTTTCTCTTTTGTTATTATTACCTTTCTTGTATTTCAACATTAAAATGAATTGCAAACACGCCTTCAAATCATTACTTTTATTGCAAATAAATTTGGCTTTGTGCAAATGAAACATATGGCCTCCACCAAATAAGCTTTGCATGTAGCATATAAGCAGTGCGCTAGCTCACACGTCGGTCTTGCGAGTACAAAGACAATCTTTGAACTCATTGACTTTGCTTAATGTTTTTGTTGCGGAGAGGAAGAAGGTGAGCCCCAAGGGCCTCACTTACGTGGTCTCTCTGCCGTTTAGTGTCGACGACTAGGCTTGGCGGTCCGGTCAGATGCCTTGTGGGTTGAAGGCACGCTGATTGGCTTTGTTTATAGCCATCTTATGGCACTTTTGCTTCCGCGGTCGTTCTTCTGGTATTTATGTATCTTTTGGCCGGTCGGCCTTTGTCTGTAATAACTCTACTGTTGTTTACCTTCTGCTTAGTGGTGTAATGTTTGAACTCTATGTTTGGAATGGAGTTGATGCATAATTTTGTGGTGAGGTATGTATACTGCTTTCTGGGAAGTATACATATCTCGAGGCTCGGTTTATTTGAATTGTGATGCTAGGGCCAGGTGGTTGGTTAAGCATTACAAGCCAAATAAATTGGGGTCCTCACATGAGCTTGCTAGGATCTACAGCCACACCTCCTGCTAAAAGAACATGGTCCAAGAATGCCACTTCCTTCAACCAGAACTCGCACTTGCTGAATTTCGCATACAGCTGGTGCTCACGCAGCTTGCCCAAGAAAAGCTTAAGATGCTCGGCATGCTCTTCTTCACTCTTGGAGTAGATAAAGATATCATCGATGAATACCACCACAAACCTATCCAAATACTCCATGAATACCGAGTTCATAAGGTTCATGAATAAAGCAGGAGCATTAGTAAAAAAAAGACATGACGGTGTACTCGTAAAGACCATAACGAGTAGCAAAGGCCGTCTTCAGAATATCCTCGGTCCTGATCCTGACTTGATGATAGCCCAATCTCAAGTCAATCTTGGAGAAGACACGCGCTCCGGTCAACTGATCGAAAAGATCATCAATACGGGGCAGAGGATACTTGTTCTTCACCGTCACTTCATTAAGCGGACGGTAATAAACACACATGCGCAAGGTCTTGTCCTTCTTCTTCACAAAAATAACTGAACAACCCCAAGGAGATGAGCTAGGGCGAATGAAGCCCTTCTCTTGTAGCTCACCTAGTTGCTTCTTCAGCTCCTCCAACTCGTTAGGAGGCATGCGGTACGACCTCTTAGAAATAGGGGCGGTACCAGGCAGCAACTCAATAACGAACTCCAGGTCTCGAACGGGAGGCATCCCAGGAAAATCTTCAGGAAAGACATCCGCGAAGTCACATACAGTGGGGACATCACGAATCTCCAACGCTGGCTTTGCTTCAAGGGCAAAAAGATGGGGCTCTTGCAACTGCGGCGAAAACCCAACCTGTTCACCTAAAGGATTGGTGAGGTAGACAACCTTCCTGGCACAATCGATTTACCTCAAGTGTTGGGACAACCAATCCATGCCAAGAACCACATCCAAGCGCGTCGAATCGAGTAGGATAAGACTCGCCAAGAATCCCACTCCTTCGATGTGGATAGGAACGTCCCGGCACACTTGGTCAGCTCTCATTTCCGAACCCGGAGAGCGAATAAGTAGTGGAACCCCCAAAGGAACACAGTGGAGACCACTAACAACAGCAAACGACCTCGAAATAAAAGAATGCGAAGCTCCAGAGTCAAATAAAACTGTAGCAGGACGCAAATTGACAAGGAGCGTACCCAACACCACGTCGGCGCCTCTGTGCCTCCTCGGCCGAGATATGGTTGACTCGGCGCTCCCCAAGCCCGGGTCTTACGGTCGGTGGGTGACCACTCCCTTGCCGCGTCCTCCATTGGGACGAGGGCGCTCGATCTTCTTAGGGCAACTACTCGCGTAGTGACCCTTGTTGTGGCGATAGAAGCGGTGGCGTCGGCGCGGGGTTGCGGTGAGCAACTTTCTTCTTTGATCGCAGCGCCGCGTGGTCGAGTCCGCGGCTGCGGAGGACGTGGAGCTGGTGCCAAAGGTCTCGGCGGTGGTGAAGCCAAAGAACGGGCCACCGGTGCAGGCCCAACTCGGGGACAAACGAGGCCGGCCTGTGCAGACCGCTGGGCCTCCCACTTGCGCTTGCGGGACTCGCCAGCGCTCCGCCTTGTGCTCGGCGGCGATGGCCTTGTCCACCAAGGTGCGGAAGTCGGGAAGTCCACAATAGAGAGCTTGCCTGGCTCCTCGCACAAGCCCTCCATGAACTTCTCTGCTTGGCCTCATCGGTGGCCACCTCGGCGAGCGTACCTCGCGAGATGGTTGAACTCGCGGAGGTACTCGATCCGCAATTTGCGCCTGTTTGGCGCAAGGAACTCCTTCTTCTTGACTTCATCGGGCCGGCGGGGACATGGGCCCGACGGAAAGCCGACCGAACTCCTCCCACGAGACCACGTGTCCGCGGGCTGCATGGCGAGGAAATTCTCCCACCATGAGAGTGCCGCACCCTCCGGTGATGGGATGCGAAAAGTGCCCGCTCTGCTCCGGCATCGAGCAAAGTTGAGCTTCCGCTCAACGAGACGCGACCGATCATCTGCGTCCAAGGATCCTCGGACCGGGAGAAGGTGGGAGGCTGCGTGCGAAGGAACTCCGCAAGTCCCCACGAGGCCGGTGACCACCTCGGATCGAGGCACGGAGGGAGTGGAGGTGTTCTGGCGATAACCTCCAACACCTGCGGTCCTCGAGCGATTGCGTTCGATTTGCATGAGGACTTCCGCCATGGTCGGAGGAGGGGGAAGCTCCTCATCGGGACTACCCGGCTGGTTCCGACCACTACGTGTCCCTCCTGCCATCCTGTCTCACTAAGGCAAGTTAGCTATAAGCCGGAGATCAAAAGGCACAGAAATCCAAACTCAATTAAAAAGGGCTCAAGAATAACCACCAAAGAACACAAGACCATAAGTCACCAAATCAACTCCCCAAAACGACCAACCCGTATGGAAGAACGAGTAATCGTTTGAGAAGACCCAAAATTTCAGCACTAAATTCTAGCTCAAAACAGCCCAAAATCAAGGTGTAACCATCTAATAGAGTATAAGCATTTAGCTAATTTCATATCACTTCTTACCCTTACCTTCCCTCAAGTTTTAGTTGAATTAACCTCTCATTTCCTACCTCCTATACTAATTACTAGCTAGCTGTCCAAATTTCCTTTCTCCAAGTTCTCAAGGTTCTCCCAAAACCAACTTAACCGATAAATAGCAAGCTTTTGAAAGGAAGAGAGGAACAACTTTTCCAAAACTTGGTCAAGAGTAAGGTGAGATGAGCAAGCTAAGACAGGTAAGGAGTAAAATCAGAGAACTTACTTAAGTTTTGTAAACCTTTTGAAAGTAAGTTTTCAAAATATCCTAGAGGCGACCAAGCTAGGGGTTTCTCTGGTCGAAGATGACTCGATACCAACTTTGTGAGGACCGGAATATTTAACTAGTAATACTTAACCTCCAAATGGTTCTAGCATTACTAATTAAACATTCTAAGCCTCGATGGACATATGCTTCCCAGAATTGCAGCATATGCACATCATCACAAAATTACACATCATTTCCATACACCATACAACACTAAGTTCATTAACGACATACATAAAGTAAAGTTATTACAAAAGAGCCGACCGGCCAAATAGAACAATATACAAGAAAGACAGCGAAGCAAAGGTGCCATAAGATGGCTAGAACAAAAGTCGACCGGTTAGCCAACATAACCCACAAGGCAACCGACCGGGCCGCCAAGCTAGTCGCCCCGCAAGCTACCACAACAAAGCTCACAAAAGTGAGGCCCCTCGAGCTCACCTTCTTCCTCTGCAACAAATACATTTAAGCAAGATAATTGAGTACACAAAGGTACTCGCAAGACTGACGTGTGGAATAGCAGACCTATTCATAAACTACATGCAAGCTTATTTAGGTGGAGGTTGTATGTCTCATTTTGCATAAAGCCAACTTTATTTGCAATAACGTAATACATTTAAAAGCAAGTTTACAAACCAATTTTAATGTTGAAAGTAACAGCGAAAATAATGAGAAATACAAGCAACCACCTAGAAGTGACTATCCCAATAGCCACCACAACATAGCACGAATCCCTGATTTGTACCACCCATCAAGTTTTAATTAAAAAGGTTGTAGTCTAACTCTTGAAAGCTTACCCAAGCGTGTCCATAACCTAGGACGAGGCTATTCGAATAGTTTTAATCCTGCAGGGGTGTACCAATGTACCCACACTTCAGACCACCTTTAAGCCACAAAGCACACGTCCGAAGGTATGCCGGCACGGCTAAGTCCTACGAGACGTTTTCCAATATTGTGTATTAACCACGAGCCGCTCGTATGGATAGAAACCCATACGCTTACATTGCCAGCCGAAAGACAACCACCCGTTACGGGGGGGAAGCCTTTCGGACTCTACAATGCTCCCAACACCATCCCTCCTGCGACTCCCTGCGACCCGAAGCCAATACACTCCAAAGTACTAAGTCAAGAGAGGTCTCATACCCTCTAGTGTGGTTAGCACGCACAAATTGCTCGGATAACAGGTACTCACAAGATGTTCGGTCCTTAATTGACTCGGGCACCATTCCAGTCACACCCGAAAATCACACCATCTTACCATTGTGCCCAAGTCTAAATCATTTTGCTTTTTAGTTTTAGTTTTCATAAGTAGACATGGCACAAGGTGGAAATCATAAATCATAATAAGTTTTATATGATCAAGGTTATCGACAAGTCGATAACCGCTCATTTCTACCGAGGCTAAGCATGGCTAAGCAATTAATTCGCAAACTACTAAGTGACCAGAGCTCATCCACGAACTCTAAATCACAACAATAACCTAGGCTCACGGTAGTAGAGGATAATCATTTGCTAAGGAAATGCATCTACTAGGCCAACTAACGACAATAGTTTAACACAAAGTAGCAATGCATACATAGAAGTTGTAATCAACATAAATACTTAAAATACTGGGATTAACATGATCAAACTGCTTGCCTTGCTGGATTTGTTCTTGCTGTAGAGGGGAGTGCTCAGGTTCAATAAATTCTTCGGAACCTAACGCGAAAAGGCGATAAAAACCGATAAGAACGAAGAACACCAAAAGGAACTCAACAGCAAAGAACATCCAAATCCAATGAAATTTCTACAGCAACTAGAGGTTGATTTTAGACAATTTTAGAAACAAGAATCACTTCATTTGGACTTAGTATGAAAAAGTTATGGCTAATCTAAGTTCTCTCAGCCTGAAAAATTCATAATTAAATTAATTTCGGTTACTGTTCATGGCAAAAATTTCTAAAATGATCTGGAACTTGAAATTTTTATGGTAGGTAGATATGGTTATCCTAACAACAGCAAAACTGAGTTTGCACAAATTGGAGTTATAATGAATTAGTTATGATTTTTCTAAGTTCTAAAACTAGCATATATCATTTCTCAGGAACATAAATAAAGACAAGACCTAGTTCATATTAAAGCATGTCTACAGACCAATTTTACCAAGTTGAGTTGCTCAGTTTGCAATTACAGAGAGAAAGTTATGTATTTTACAAGTTTTTAATGAATTTCTAGATAACCATTTCATATTAACAAGATCATGTAGTTAAAGTCATTTTTTTACAATATAACAGTGCCTAAATTCGTTCTCAGATTAAAGTTCATAATATAACAGAGCTATAGCAACTGGAATCATTCAAAAAGGAGTTGAAATGACAAAGTTATGCACTTTTGAAATTTGAAACATCAAAGACTTAGAAAATTTGAGCTCTCGGGAGGTCCAAATGAACTGGAAGACAAAGGAGAGGTCGTGGGCCGTTGATCTTGCATCGCAGGGCCACAGATCTCGAAGCACAGCGCACGGGAAGACCTCCTCCCGCATTGGGGAGGTCTGGACCGTTGAGATCTGATCCAACGGCCACGACCAGTGCATGCACAGCGCACGCAAAGGAGGTCCTAGCGCCTAACAGAGGTCGTGACCGTCAGATCGAGATCTGGCGGTCCCGAGCACCAGGGGAGGTTCTAAGGCTTTAAATCTGAGGAAGGAGGTCGGGACGGTCAGGATCTCACGGGGGAGGTCCCAACGGTCTAGATCTCCAGAGGGAGGTCCTACGGCTAAATCCACGGAGGGAGGTCTAGCCCGTTAGATCTAAATCTAACAGTTTAGACCAGAGGAGGAGGTCCTAACGCTACGGATCCAAAGGAGGAGGTCCTAGACGGTCAAGATCTCCTCGGGGAGGTCTTGATCGGCTGGGATTTACACGAGGAGGTCTTGGATGGCCAAGATCTACTCGGGGAAGTCCTAAGCGATAGTGTTTTAACGGGAGGAGATCTGGACGGTTCAGATTAGGCCTAGGGAGGTCCTGAACGGTCCAGATCGACGCGGAGGGAGGTCCTAATGCTTTCTTTATAAAAGACCAGGGGTGGTCTTTTACAAAGGGGACATCGGGGAGGTCTTTAGGGGTGGTTTTCACAAAAGACCACGAGGAGGTCTTTTGCAAGGAGGACCTCGGAGGAGGTCCGAGAGGGTGGTTTTGACAACACGACCAGGGGAGGTCTTTTTGCAAAGAGGACCTCGGGGGAGGTCCAGGGGGTGGTTTTGGCAAAATGACCAAGGGAGGTCTTTTGCGCACGGGAAAAGATCTAAACGGCTAGGATTTAACCAAGGTGGTCCTAGACGGTTAGGATCGACTCAAGGGGAGGTCCTGAGACTTAGGATTTTTTTTTGGAAAAGAACCTAAGGCCCAGATCTAATTCTGGAGAGGTCGTGAACGACCAAGATTAGCCCGAGGAGGTCCAAGGTGCTTTTAATGGCGCGGGACCTCCGGACAGCGACAAAAAGGTGGCGGCTAAGGACAACTTAAATGCTGCTGATGATTGGTAATAAATGAATCTAAAAGAGACGCTAATGACTGCCGGACTTTAATTCTAAGCCTATGGCCCACATGTCAGAGACACAACGACACAGGGTAAGGCACGATTAATGCACCCAATGATTAGCAATAATTGGGCATTAATGACGTCCTAAGAAATGACGAAAATGGGAGTTTTGAACCGGCAAAATCCCGAGCACGTTTAACGGCTTGCCGCCGGCGATGGGGACCTCGCCGGCGGAAACCAAGGGCATGGTTGGATTCCAAATAACGTCAGGAACCCAAGGGATGTGCTCTCGACGGCGGCGACGGCCTTGAACGTCGGCGAGCCGGAGATAGGCTAGGAGGGCTAAAACGACAACTACGAAACTAAAGGAGCTCTGGAAAACAGTAACCAAGCTAAGAAATGGGCACCTGAGGGCAGAGAGAGGACCAAGGAGGTCGGAGGAGCTTGGAGGAGGTCGACGAAGTCCGGCGGTGATGTGCTTGCCGGTGATGGAGAAGGAGATGAGCCCGACCCGGCGGCCCCCAACTTGCACACTGCGATGGATAACCACGGCAAGTTAGAGAATGCTCGAGGTGCTCGAGTTGACAAGCAAAGCAGCAGAACGCAGATGGAACCACTGGAGCTCGAGCCGGCGAGGAGCTCCAAGATCCGACAATGGCGAGGAGGTGGTGTTCTTGGGGCCTAAGTTTGAGGACCACTCAAGCGAGGGAGCTCAAGCACACCAAAACGAAGAAAGAAAAGGAGAAGGAAGGTCTCGGGCTATACATAGCCGGGAGTTTGGACAAGGGCTAGGGCAACCTCGTGAGCAAGAACCATGCCCACGCCAACGGCACGCACGCACGAGACTAGTGGCGAGCGGTGAAGACTTTAGGTTAAAGCGCAAGGCATTGAATGCATGGCAGCAAAAGGAGTCGCTGACAAGGACAAAAAGGTGACATCTCACTGCTCCCAACTGCCCTGGTTCTGACACATGCACAGGGGTGCGAAAAACCAAGGTGCTCAGACCACAGGGAGGTCGTGAGGAAGAAACACAACGCCAAGGAGGTCCTAGACGTCCCAGATTTGCTTGGGGTGGTCCTGGACGTCCGAGATTTGCCGAGGTAGAGGAGGTCCTTGCGACCAGGAGGTCCAAAGGAGGTCGTGGGCGTCGAATTCAAATCCAACGGCTCACCACTCGCGCGCACGGGATCGAGCTCGGTTGCGGCCTGGCGACGCGGTCCAACCAAGTCGGTTGAGTTGGGCTCGGGTCCGAGCCCGAGTCCGGCTCAAACCAGATTTAATTTTTCTGGTTTTAGAAGGGCTGACATTTGGAGAATTGTTTGAGGTAGCAAACCAACTTCAAAAATTATGAAATTTTTACAGAGACTTTCTAGCTGAGTTGCTGACCTTGTATAAAATTTCCAGAGGTTTTCGTGTAATACTTTTTCCTCCAAAAATTCCACAAGGTACTGGTCCAAGGTTTGACCAGATTTTGAATTGGGTTGACTTTCCTCCAACAGCATTCAAACAATTTCTAAAAATTGTGGGATTTTTCAGAGGAGTCACATACCAACCCAAGAACTTAGGAAAAATATTTCCAGGAGATTCTCACAAGATGGAACAAGAATGTTTTTGAAGGATCAAGATTTGGATCAAAGACTTGTGACTTTGTATTTCCATAACTTCTTGTACAATAGTATTCAAGACAAATAGGAAATACAAGATGTAAGAAAAAGTTTTAATTTCTACTCATTTTCTTACATTTGAAACACAAGCCTAAAATTGGGATGTTACAGTGCGTTTGTTATTACTGCAGGAATCACATGCAGGTGGATTGATGGGACATTTTGGACATGAGAAGACGTTGTCTATGCTGAGCGATCACTTTTATTTAGGGGTGAAAACGGATCGAAAACGGACGGATAATGGTTTTGCCATATTTGTTTTCATATTGTTTTCCGGATCCGGATACGAATACGAATACACCGGATACGAATACGAATACGAATAGTATCAAATACGAATACGGAGCGAATACAAATCGAAACGAATACAGTCACAGATATTTTTCGGAACATGAAAACCCCTTAAATTGTATGCCAGAAATTAACGAAAACATATAACTAATTTATTTGATGTAAACATTCATGAATTATTTATATTTTTAGCAACCACACATAACATTGGCACTAGCAAGTTACATTAACTAGTTCATCACAAATATAACATTTAGATTACCATATTTAGCTCATAAGTCATAACTCACAAAGTCATCACGCATTCACACTTAGTTCATCATATACATATTTTAGTTCACACTAACATCGATTAGACTGGATGGTTAATCTATACGCAAATGACTGTAACATCCCAAAGTATGTTACCAAAAATAAAATTAATAAAGTTATTATTTTATTGGATTTTGTGAGATTTAAAAGAGTTTTCCTGGTTAAAAAGGAAAAATAATAAAATAAAGCCAATTATTTAGTTTCCTAGTTTTTAATGCAAAAAATAAAATTTATTGAGTTTTCTGGGATTTTATTGGATTTAAAGTGAAAAAGGAAATTTTAATTAATTTATTGAATTTTTTGGATTTTAAAAAGGTTTTTCCTATTTTTAGAAATTTAAAATAATTTATATACAAAAATAAAAACCAACTTTAAGTTGGAATTAATTTTATTAAGTTAAAAATAATTCAATGAATTTCTGTGATTTTTTCTAGGATTTTTTAACTCTATTTGCTATTTTCTAAAAGACTATTTGATTTGTTGCATTTTCTGAAATTCAGAAATCAATTAAAATCCCCTTTTCTCGTTTTGGGCTGAAATCCTCTTTTGGGCCGAAATCCGGATATCCAGACTCTGTCTTATCCGGATAATCCGTATTCGTTTCCGTATCCGCCGGATAGCATGCCTACCGTATTCGTTTCCGTTTTCGACAAAAAAATTCGAATTCGTTTCCGATCCGAAAACTATCCGAGAAAAATCCGATCCGAGACATTCCGAATCCGTTTTTGTCCGGATCGGTCGGAAACTATCCGATCCGTTTTCACCCATACTTTTATTGGCCTAAGATGAGGCGAGATGTGGAGAGGTATGTGCAGCGATGCATTACTTGCCACAAAGCGAAATCGAAGTTGAATCCACACGGTTTGTATACCCCTCTACCTGTTCCCAATGCACCATGGGAAGATATTAGTATAGATTTTGTTTTAGGACTGCCTAGGACTAAGCGGGGGAGCGATTCTGTTTTTATCGTTGTGGATTGTTTTTCGAAGATGGCACACTTTATTCCGTGCCACAAGAGCGACGATGCGTCGCATATTGCTAACTTGTTTTTCAAGGAGATCATGAGGCTACATGGCGTGCCACACACTATTGTGTCAGATCGCGACGTGAAGTTCATGAGCTACTTCTGGAAGACGCTTTGGGGTAAACTGGGGACGAAGTTGTTATTCAGCACAACTTGTCATCCCCAAACTGATGGTTAAACTGAGGTGGTGAACCGCACACTTTCGATGCTACTTCGGACCATCATCAAGAAGAATCTACGTGAGTGGGAGGATTGTTTGCCGCACGTGGAATTCGCTTATAATCGGGCCGTGCACTCCACTACGCAGTTGTGTCCTTTTGAGGTGGTGTATGGCTTCAAACCCTTTACACCGCTTGATTTGCTGCCACTTTCAAGTCAACACCGTGTTCATATGGAGGCGTCCAAGCGAGCTGAATATGTGAAGAAATTGCATCTTAAAACAAAAGCAGAGATAGAGCGTAAGGTCAAGTCCTATCTTTGAGAAGGCGAACAAGAAAAGGAAGAAGATGATTTTCAACGGTGATTTGGTTTGGGTACACTATCGCAAGAATCGTTTTCGAGCGCCGCAAGTCCAAATTGCTGCCGCGAGGTGATGGACCTTTCAAGGTGCTTGCGAAGATCAACGATAATGCCTACAAGATAGAGCTTTCCGGCGATGACTATGGCGTGAGCTCTACGTTCAATGTCGTTGATTTATCACCTTTCTTTGGTGGTGATGATCCAGCGTCGAGGACGACGCCTTTTCAAGAGGGGGAGGATGATGAGGGCGTCCCTAACACTTATACATCTTCTCCTATTGGTGGTGATACACATACTGAGATGGACGCCATAAGTAAAGCTACAACTAATACAAGTGCAGAAGTGCATGTTGGTCCACTGACTAGAGCGAGAGCTAAACTTCTAAATCAACAGATGCTTTTGTTTCTTAATGAATCTTCTATTGTTACTAATGAGAATTGGGTACTACTTCATGCAAATGTTTTATGCATTCTCAGGTTTGAACATTGTGAAGTCTTTGGAACCGAGAGGGAGGAGAGGGAGGCCGGAGCCAAAGCAATGGAAGAGAAGCTCACGTGGGTCAACCAAGAGGAGAAAGGCCCAAGAATTCAAGCTCAATTCGGATCTTCCACAAGCCCAACCGAAATTCATCTCGGAATCAACTCAGAATTCAATTCAGATTCGGTTCGGGACAGCCCAACAGGGCTGTAATAAAAAGGTCATAACTTTTGCATACGGAGTCCGATTGGGGTGTTATTGGACTTTTTTGAAAGCTTATTCCAAGGCCCACACAATGGTTTTGGCCCCAGGTTCAGAAGACGTACGGTCGCACCGCTATAGCCGAAACAATGTGACGGATTTAAGTTAGGTTTTCCTTTTTGTGTGTTTTTGGGTCTTAGCCGAATTGGTGTTTGATTCGGCATGTATAGCCGGCCCTAGGCCGTGCGTGAGTCGTGGAGGGCGCCTTAAGTACCCTTTCCCCGCCATTGTATCCATGAGACCAGTTTATGCATAAGAATTGAAACATAGCTATTGCTTGTTCTTTCTAAAACCAGAGTTCATGCGAGGACTTTGAGAGAGGACTAGGCGATCCATTGGTTCGTTCTGCAATTCAAGGTCAAGCCGTCGTTCCACTGGGAATCGGGGACTTGGCGTTCGTCCTTCGTGGTCTCGCGACGAACAATTTACCCGGTGTGTTTGGGTGTTATCCATAGAGTTGAGGGTTCGTGCATTGGCGCGAGTGTTCGGCTAGCGACATCGTCTACTTTGCATCAACTATCCACGGTTCCTCACTGAGAAGATCGGGCCTCCCCCGTATCACACGGCGTGACAAAACATGCCACGCAAACCCTCGCCCACCCGCCGTGCCAGCGTGGAGGTTTGTGTGGCGGTAGTCACACCAGATCCCATGGCGTGACACTCCTGCCTTGTCACGCCAGATCTCATCGCATGACAAGGCCTAACGTGTTTCACTTTTGCATGATTGCAATTGGTTTGTAAATTTTTAATCGAGCTCATGGTTGAATTTAGTTCGGACTTGATTCATAGATTTGGAACTTTAGGATTTGGTGGTAAGATGGTAACAAAGGTATTTCCTTTTGAAAGATAAAAAACAATTGAAGTTACGGTGATACATAACACCATGCACGTGTAACATTTAACAATCCATAACTTAAAAATAGATAATCTATCTGTGAACCAAATATAACACCATCCTTTTAACAGAGAGTAAATACATATATGGACCGATAATCTTTTTGTGGATTGATAACCTTTGACACTTTAACGTATATATCCATCATAAACACCCGCATAATATTTCTAGGTTGTGTCCCAGAAGTGATACATTCTGCATCCTGGAAAAAATGACTAACATGCGGACTGTGTGGTACAACAAGAGGCACAAGTATGGACATATGGTAAACAGTACCGCTGATGAAAGATGCATAGACATCCTACTGGAATGATAGGTGGTGCTCTTCGTCACTTTGTGGTCGTAAACCATTTCGTGCCTACTTCTAGAACTCATTTTTTTTCATGTTGCTGGATGCCTTGCTACGCGAAGAATTGAATGCGAAAAGACGACGAGATTTGAAGTTACGAATTAAAATAGACTTTATAATAAAGGTTGGGATAACACAGCGCACAGGGTTTGGTTACGTGCATAAGAAACAACATCATGCACGATGCAACAAACCGAAGTACTCCTACGATACATATGCGTCTTTTTGGAATAAAAATAAATTCGACCTTCAGGGGACTAGTACGGAATGGCCCGTCCTACTACGTGGACCGGGACCATTTTCCCTTCCTTGCGAGCTCGGCGTTGAACTCCTCGCCGGCTTCTTTGGTCTTGACCGTCATTTCTCTCTTTTTCTCGCGCTCCCTCTCACGAGCCTCGCGCTCCCTGCGCCTGCACGCTTCGAGATGAGCTTTCGTCTCCCGACGTATACACTCGTTTTGCTCGTCGTTGCGGCGCTCCTCCTCCCGGATCTCGTGGGCCCTTTTGACATTCCACTCCTCGTAGTCGAGAGTCCACTGGTCATGTTGGTGGATCTCCCGGTCGATCCACTTGCGGTAGCCACATAGCGGATCCGGGGACTACGGGTAGACAAGATAGGTTGTTAGTGCTACTTTGAAAGAGAAAAGGTAGGGAACATACTGTAACTGGACCTTACCGACTGCCGATAGCTGCTCGTGTCCCAACGGCGGTCGGGATAGTCACAGGAGTAGTTCGCGCAACCCCAGTAACGCATGCCCAGGCTGAGCCGCTACTTAGACTAGAAGAACTTGCATGGTTCCCTGCACCAGCAGAGGGGCGGCGTCTCCCCCTCGGGCGGGTGTTGCGGCGAAGGCTCGGTTGGAACGTTCTGGTAGGGGTTGCTGCTACGGGGGATGTCATTGCGGAGAGCTGCCATCCTAGCACGCTCCTCTTGCCGGACTCGGGCCGTCGCATCCCTTGCTTGTTCTTCCCGCGCCCCAGCATCCCTTGCTTATTCACGGATCTCGTCCCATTGCCTCTTCATCTTGTCTCATTGCTTCTTCTGCATCTTGTCCATCCCAGTGTGCTGAAGCAAGCTCTGGTGTAGTATTGGGTTTGGTTGTGTAGTGTTCTCTCCCAGATCTCTTCCACCTCCTTTTATAAGCCACAGGGTTGGCATGGTGTGGCTAATTTCATGTGAGTAGTCCTGTCTTTTCGGACTGAAAAGCTGAGGATGTAGAGTGTTGTCATGTCGATCTAAAAAGCTGGCGAGGCAGAGTGTTTTCACATCTTACTTTGTAGAGTGTTGTCACGTCATACTTTGTAGAGTCCTTTCTTTTTGGTCTGAAAAGTCGAGGAGGTAAGTGTTGTCAAGTCAATCTGAAAAGCTGGCGAGACAGAGTGTTATCACGTCTAAATTTGCAGGGAGCTGTCACGTCCTGCTTTGCATAGTCCTATCTTTTTGGTCTAAAAAGCTGAGGAGGTAGAGTGTTGTCATGTCGATTTGAAAAGCTGGTGAGGCAGAGTGTTTTCACGTCTTACTTTGTAGAGAGTGGCGTCATAGTTATAGTTAGTAAAGAGAGTTGTTGGTTAATCCGAACCCTAAACCCTAACCTAAACTTAAACATAAACCTGAACCTAAAACCCTAAACCGCCCTAAAAACCTAAACCCTAAAACCCTAAATCCTATCATAAACATAAACGTAAAACTGAACCTAAAACCCTAAACCCTAGAACCCTAAACCGTAATGTTGACCTAAACGTAAACCTGAACCTAAAACCCTAAACCTAACCTAAAACCCTAAAACCCTAACTGTCATATCCCTATTTTAATAAATAGAATTATTATACATCTCATTAGCATGCATATTGTTTTTGGAGCATTTGCATCATTTATTGCACTTGGAGAATCTTAATCAAAGATTAAATTATGACCTAAATCAACTCCCCGAAAGAAAACAGAAACAAAAACTTGTGATCATCATTGGAAAATAATTTATTTAAATACTATAATAGTTATCGTGAATAAATATAAATTTTCCCAAATTTTTACAACTTAGCTTGACACAAAGAAAATTCCAAACCTAATTCAATAACCCCTGCGGATAAAAAATTAAAAACAAGCAAATTATACTTTAACATTGATTTTATAAACTTTATTTGGGTACTAGACCTTCCCAAGAACCCCTCAGAAAATTTTAGAATTTTACAAATTTATTTGATATTTTATTTAGCTCGGTCAAAGTAGGAAGGTTTGGATTTTTGAGTAGTCAACAGTTGAGCTGTTCGGACCAGCTGTTCGGATGGTCCGAACAGCTCCAACTTCCAATCGGACCTCCGAACCTCTGTCACGCCATTTATCCCAGTGTGACAGTACTTCCTTGTCACACCACTATCCATGGCATGGCAAAACAGTACTGCCACGCCAAATTGCTTCTCGTTCCAGAGGCATTGCGGAAAAAGGCTGGTGCTCTGGTTCTAAGTCCTGTCATGCCATTTATACCGGCGTGACAGGGCTGTCTTGTCACGCCACTATCCATGGCGTGGCAAAATAGTACTGCCACGCCATATTGCTTCCCGTTCTAGAGGTGTTGCGGAAAAAGGCTGGAGCTCTGGTGCCAAGTCCTGTCACGCCATTTATACCAGCGAGACAGGGCTACATTGTCATGCCACTATATATGGCATGGCAGTAGCAACTGATACTCAGTGCAATCATCCAAATTGAGTTCATTGAATCAACATTTCATGCAATAAGAATCATTACAGCGATTTCATTCAAAAAAACAATTCATGCAATAAGAATCATCCATCAGTCATCTCATTTCATTCAACATTCAAAATCCATCAACTTAGAGATTTCATTTCTTGCAATCATTTCATTCGAACATAGCCATAGAAAGTTTCATTCCAGCAGTCATCTGATTTCATTCAATATGAACTGTACAGATATGCATACACCCATTCATCTCATCACTTGTGCTTTCGGCGCGCACCCGACCCCGGTGTAAACCTCGCTGATGGGTGTTGGCCTCGCGTGCCCTCCATGACGTTTACCGAACTAATGTCCGCATGATCACGACGTTTACGGCACGGAGGCGTGGCCTGAGTCGGCTGCGTGGGGGATGGTGCACCAACATGGTCTCCGAGGACCATCTCGTCTGGAAGCCTAGCATCGATATCGTCCTCCTCGTCCTCGCCCCCGTCCTCGTCCTCGTCACTCCTTGCCATCCTCTGCATCCTCGTCTCATGCGGCCGAAGTGGATGTCGTCACTCCCGATGTTGTAGCACGCGAGGAGCCACTCTGAGCTAGGGCAGGTTGCACGACTTCTCCCGCCGCCACCGCGCAGCACCACCTATGCAGCACATCTGGGTGTCCATCAAGTGTGCTCTTGACAGTGTTCAGAATGCCGCAGTGCCTTTCTGAGATGATGCAAACCTGCTGTCCAGGCCCAACGAGGCACAGACGAACTAGATCCTGGAACCATTCCCAGCTTGCATTGGTCTCACCCGCTATCAATGCAAATGCTAATGGAATCAGCTGGTCCTCCGCATCAATACCCATAGTGAGCATCAAGGCACCATAGTATTTCCCAGTCAGGAATGTGGCATCAACATATAAGATAGGCCTGCAATGTTTGAAGGCCTCTATGCATTGCCCAAAGGACCAGTACACCCTCCCAAGGACATGTTTCATAACCCCTCCATCGAGTTCTATTCGGTTGCCGTGCCAAGGATAAAACTCCATGCCCAAATTCTTGGCCTGCATAGCGGTTAGGATTTGAGGAAGCAAGCACGCCTGTGAGGCGGCCACGTGCAGCGGCTCTACAGGGCCGACCGTTGGCCGATTTTTCATTATTGTTCACATGATGTAATGTATTGTTCATTCGAAAAATACTATTCATGCAATTACTGATCGGCTTGGCCAGCGACTTCAAGTTGGCTCACGGTAGATTAGAATGTATTTGTGTTTTCCAATCTACAGTACAATCGACATCCACTTTTCCATGCAATCTACCGATCGATATTGTGTCGGCAACTTCAAGTTGGCTCACGGTAGATTAGAGCAAATTTGCACCGTAGGTTACAATCTAGAAAGCCAAATTTGTAGAATTGAAAGCAATCTAGAAAAAACGATTCGATCTACGAGTGTCGTTCTTTGACGGTTACCTTTCGATCCGAGGAGAGTCGATCGTGCTGATAACGTGTTGAGGAACCATTGCTGGCGAGTCCAGTCCGAGCGATTACCTCGTAGACAAGCATAGAATCGCTTAGAATAATGCAAGAACATAAGAACATAATAGTAGATTGAACACAGAGATATAGGAGGCTTCTTGCTTCTCTTTATTCCTTCATCAATCGATCAACCTTTTATAATGACTAGCACCCCCTATTATAGGCTACAGAACCTACTACGGTTTGGATGGGGCGTCCATCTATGGGCCGGCTGCTGGGCCAGGCCCATGGTTTCCCAACAAAAAAGTACTCGGCAGTCCAACTCTCGTGCGCAAGATCTTGATGCGGCGACGAAAGGTACGCTGATAGCAGCAGCGGCAGTTTGTTTGATGCCATCCAATGACCCAAAGCTCCAGATTGCAATGAAATGATCTTGGGATTAACACACTTGTGTCCCTGTGAGGCGGTTTTACCTTATAACTTAATACGAAAAGAATGGAACTTGTTACACACAAAAGAGTTAGGGGTCCGAATGCAATGCAGGAGTTTCGCAAGAAATAGTTTATTTCCCGCGTTCTAAGCAGGGTCCTAACAAATTTGTGTTAAACTGGTTCAAATGTGTTACTGTTTGAACTTAAACCCCCCAACAGAAGACCTTGTGTAACAGCTAAAAGTTGCATTCATTTTGTTAGACCGTGGGAATTGGTCGTGGTTTTTGCTGATAAATAATTGACATTTGGGTTGCATTGGAATTTGCGGTTGTGAAAGTTTCGGACGTTCCACTCAGCTTCGAGTACTGTAGCTCCGAGTACTGTTCATCACGAGTGGTGTTTGTTTTGTGTACTGTTCATTACGAGTACTTTTCATTTCGAGGACTGTTCATCACGAGTGCTGCTCATCATCTATTATTGGTTATCGAGTGCTGCGTGGTCGTGGGAGGCTTCGACTGCACGTGGTCGTAGAAGGTTTCAGCTAAACGTGGTCGTAGCTGCACGTGGTCGTAGAACGCTTTAGCTGAACGTGGTCATAGAAGGTTTCACGTGGTCGTAGAATGTTTCAACTGCGTGGCCGTGAGAGGTTTCAAGTGCTACAGTGCCTAGTCGAAGGTTGAAGCTACAGTACGTGATCGATGGTCGAAAGCTATAGTACATGGTCGATGGTCGAAGGCTACAGGGCGTAGTCGTGGGAAGGTTTTCGAGTACTTCGAGTGCTCGTGTCTGTTTTGCCAGCCGTATGACCGTCTTGTGATAGCGGTCAGACCGATTTTCTCAAAGTGGTCGTAGATCTACAGGAACTGATCGTAGACCTTGGAGAACTGGTCATAGACATTATGGATCTAGTCGTGGACCTTGCTGAAGTGGTCGTAGGCTTCGAGGATGATCTAGATAGTGTTTATTAATGGATAAAGGTGTGATATGCGTGTGTGGACTGATATTGGTCAAGTTAGAGAACTTGTGTCGGGAATATGTTCTTTGGTCTTTGCATGTGCAGGTTAGGTGTGGAGATGATCATGGTCGATGACGAGGAGGACCGGGACTAGGATGGGGAAATCTGAGGTTCAACTGGTCGAGTATGTCACGAGGTGGTCGGGCTCACGCTGGGCACGTGAAGATCAAAGGTGGATGCATGATGCGCGGAGAAGCTTCGGGAGGTGTAGTCCTGAAGGCTTACGACGCGTAAGGCGATATGGAAGGTGTTTCATATCTGGAAGGTTTAGAGATATTGGAAATCCCGTGTTTGGAAGGGTTTCGGGTCCCGTGATTCTCGGAAGAGATAGGATTATGTATCCGTGTTGTTGCGGATACGGATTGGGACTCTAGCCTATAAAAGGAGGCAGAGGTTAAGAGTTTTCCCGTGGCTTTTGCGGGGGATTTGGAAACGGCTTTCGGGAGAAAGCTTTGAGGGGTGCTGTTTGGGCGCTTTGTAGCCACTGAACAAGATTGAGAAATAAAGCTCACATTTATTCCAAATAGTCTTCGCCGGCAACGTGTTTCTCTGAGCATCGTCTCAGATTTGTTCTCGTTCCGAGCAGTGCGTGCACTACTACAAAAAGGCTAATACTGGATGCCTCATCATAGACGGTTAACCAAAACCATTTGTATTAAATACAAGCACAAACGGTTTTGGTTTTGCACTAAAAACCGTCTGTGATAACCATAATATCAC